>VDFB02193867.1:318704375-319284846 GCA_007258455.2 Sequoia sempervirens
AACCACTTGTGAAAAGTGTGAATAGTTCAAATTAAGGAGGGATTTGATTGATTGAGCAGAGAATTGTTCTGAGTGTGTGAATTTCATTGTATGTTGTAGAAGAGCATTGCAATAGTTATTTTTTGTACAAGGTGGATCAGGGAAATGTTGTTGCTGTAAAATTGACATCTGAAAGTGAAGTTTGATCTCTATATGTAATTTTGTTTATTGTAATACAAAGAGGCTTTACTTGGTGTGGTGGGTTTTTCTCTCGTAAGGGTTTTCCCACATAAATCTGGTGTCCAATTGTGTATGTGTCCATTTCTCTATCATGTTATTCTTTTCATGATTATCTTATTGAATGTTAATTGCAAAGTTTAAAGTCATATATGCATTCTTCTCTAAGTTTTGGCATTCAGAGAGTTTGTTTCACACCTTAAGCTTTCCTTACAAGTGGTATCAAAGCCTGGCCAGCTGTGTTATCCTTGTGGGTAGGTTGGGTTTTTTGTGTCAATTTTATTCAGTGGAAATCTAGTAATTTAAATTACAAATTAAGATGGAAAGCACACCAAGAAAGATTGAAGTTGAGAAATTCAATGGCAACAATTTTGAGTTGTGGAAACTCAAAATGGAAGATCTGTTGGTTGATTGTGATCTTTGTATTACTGTGTTTGGAATGAAACCTTTAGGCATGAAACAAGAGGATATAGACCTCGCAAATCAAAACTCAAAGGGGTTGATAAGGCTTTTTTTGGAAGACTTTGTTCTTCAAAACATTCATGAAGAAAAGACTGCATCTTCTTTGTGAAAAAGACTAGGAGCTATTTATTAGGGCAAGTCCTTGGTGAATAAGTTATTCTTGAGGAAGAAATTGTACTCTTTGAAAATGTAGGAAGGAGCATCTATTGTTGATCATTTGAATGCTTTCAACATGTTGATTGCTTAGTTAGCATCTGTGGGTGTGAATATTGATGAAGAAGATTGGTATATGCTATTGTTATGTTCTTTGCCAGATTCTTGGGATCACTTGGTGGTGGCTATTAGGAGTATGACATCCAATTTTAAGATGGAAGACATTGTTGCTTCCTTGTTATCAAAAGAGATGAGAAGAAAATCTTCTGAGATGGCAAAAAAGGCTCTTACTGTTCAAGGAAGATTGAAAGAAAAAGGAAAGAAGGACAAGAAGTCCAAATCAAAATCAGAAGGGAGATCAAAGTTTCCTAGAAAGAAGCCCAAGGTGAAGTGCTAGAATTGTGGGTAGCTTGGTCATGTCTGAAAGGATTGCAAAGACGAGAAAAAGAAGAAGAAGAATTCTTCTGACAATGATTCTTCTCAAAGTGATGCAAATGCCTTCATTGTAGCCTTGGAAACTCAGGCATTAGATGACGTTTGGTTGATTAATTCTTGAGCATGTTTCCACATGACATCTCATAGAGACTGGTTCACTAAGTATGAAAAATACAATGGTGGAAGGGTGTATTCGCAAGCGATTCATCTTTGGAAATAGTTGGTCATGGAAGATTCAAAATTTAGTTCCTTGAGGGAAGAGTGAAGGGAATCAATGATGTAATGCATATACTAGGTCTAGCTCAAATTTACTTTTTTTTTTTAGTAAGATGAACAATGTTGGAGTGCAAGTCACATTTTCTAGAAATGGCTACAAAATGATTAGAGGCTCAATGGCGCTAGCTAGGGGTGCTTGTATTGGTACTTTGTATAAGTTGGACACACTTGTTGTTCAATGCAACAATGTCTTTGCAAAGTCACAAAAGGTTACTTGTGGAGAGAAGGAGGAAAAAGTTCCTGATAGTGCAAACTCTATTGAAGTTAAAATTCTAGCAGAAAAGACTATGCTCTAGCATCATAGGCTTGGCCACATTGGAGAAAAAGGTTTAAAAACTTTAAAAAATAAAAACTTAGTTGAAGGGTTTGATGACTATAGCCTTGAATTTCAATTTTGTGAACATTGTATATATGGCAAACAACACTGTGTTTCATTTTACTCTAGTCCTCATAAATCTTCTGGTTTACTTGATTATACACATTATGATTTTTTTGGTCCAGTAAATGTTTCTTCTTTTTATAAATCAAGATATTATGTATCGCTCATTGACGATAATTCAAGAAGGGCATTTTTTTATTTTTTGAAAAGTAAATTAGAAGTATTCAATCATTTCAAGGAATTTAAAAACCTTGTGGAAAATCAGAATGCAAGAAAAATAAAATGTTTAAGGACTAACAATGGTGGTGAGTTTTGTTCTAATGAGTTCAAAAGGTACTATAAAGATCATGGAATTAAAAGACATAAAACTACACCCTACACTCCACAACAAAATGGAGTTGCTGAAAGGTTCAACATGACAGTTATGGAAAGAGCATGAAGTATGTTGAGCAATGTTGGCTTGGAGGAGAATTTTTGGGTTGAGGTAGTTGTAACAACATGCTATTTAATAAATCATTCTCCAAACTCTACTCTTGTTGAGAAAACGCCTTTGGCATGGTCTGGAAAGAAGCCCTCTCTGAGACACATTTGTGTCTTTGGCTGTGAGGCATATGGATATGTGTTGAATTAAAAAATATCTAAATTGGAGAACAAGGATGTTAAATGTATTTTTATTGGCTACAGTGCTAGCATAAAAGGATACAAGCTTTGGAATCCTAATACAGAGAAGGTTGTGTACAACAGAAGTGTTATTTTTCGTGAGCTGAAGCCTTCTACTTTGGATCTGCAGTCAAAGACAAAATCAAAAAATAGAAAGGATGTAGATGAAATTCTTTCGACGCTAGATAAAAAGAAATTTAAAATTCAAAATGTACCTGAAACCAAGGAGATCTCAAGTAGTTCTGAGAGTTCTGAAAAAGAAGAACAACCTCAGTCTCAACCAGTGAGGAGGTCAACACATGAAAGAAAGCAACCTGATAGGTATGGGTTCTCTATGTTAGATTCTACTTGTGCCTGTGCTTTAATTTCTAGCACTGATGAGCCTAGGATTGTCAAAGAGGCAATTAGAATGCCTGATTCAAACTCTTGGTTGGAAGACATGAATGAAGAAATGGAATCATTAGAAAAGAATGACACTTGGAGTTTGGTGCCCTTGCCTGAAGGAAAAAAAGGTTGTTGGCTGCAAATGGGTATTTAAAAGGAAAATAGGACTAGATGATAGTGTTGAAAAGTATAAGGAAAGGTTGGTTATAAAGGATTATTCCCATGTAGAGGGAATTGATTATGGAGAAATTTTTTCTCCTGTAGCTAAGCTGATATCTATGAGATTTATTTTGTCACTTGCAATAACGTATGACTTAGAGATTGAATAGATGGATGTGAAGAAAAAATTTCTTCATGGTGATCTTGAAGAAGAAATTTATATGTCCCAGCCTGAACACTTTGTGGAAAAAGGTAAAGAAAATCTGGTTTGCAAGTTGAAAAAATCTTGGTATGGATTAAAAGAATCTCCTTGAATGTGGTACTAGAAGTTTGACATGTTTTTTTTTCATTGGGATTTGTAAGATGGAAATTTGATCATTGTGTGTACTTCAAAGCTGAAAATGATTGTGTTCTTATTATTGCTCTCTATGTTGATGATATGTTGTTCATAAGCAATAGTAAGTTAATGATTTATGATCTAAAATATCAGTTGTCTACAAAGTTCAAAATAAAAGATCTTGGTACAGCTAGGTATATTATAAGAATGGAAATAACTAGGGACAAAAAGAGTAGAAAACTTTGGCTCAGCTAGAGTAAGTATATTAACACTGTTCTAGAAAGATTTTGTATGACTGATTGATAGTAGCTAGTTGTTCTAGTTTTGCAGGGAATGAAGTTATTTGTTGAAGATTGTCCAAAATATCCTACTGAGATGGAGGACATGACCAAAGTTCCTTATGCTAGTGCAGTTGGCAGTTTAATGTATGCAATGGTCTGTACAAGGCCAAACATTTCCCAAGCAGTGGGAGTACTTAGTCATTTTATGGTGAATCCTAGAAGGACACATTAAGATGCTATGAAAACAGTGTTTAGATATATGAAGGGAACTTCAAAATATGCTTTGTGTTACCGTGGAAATTTGGTTGAAACACAAAGGACTCTTAGCATTCATGGGTATGTGGATTTTGATTAGGCAAGGGACATTGACAGCAGAAGATCCACTAGTGGATATATTTTCATGATGAATGGTGGTGCAGTTAGTTGGATGAGTAAGCGTCGGGCTGTAGTCGCTTTGTCCTATAAAGAAGCAATCTGGTTAAAAATTTTGCGTTCTAACATTGGGTTTGATGTAGGGAAGATTATAATTTATTGTGACCATCAAAGTGCTATTTCTCTGGCAAAAAATTCTACTTTCCATGCTAGGACGAAGTATTTTGATGTGCAGTATCACTTTGTACAAGATATGGTGGAGGATGGAAAGGTATCTTTAGAAAAAGTGGATACTCTAGAAAATGTTGCAGATGCATTGATGAAACCAATGAGCACAGACAAGTATAGGTGGTGTGCCAATTCAATGGGCCTTGGTGCCCATGAATTTTAGTAGTTACATTATGCTCTGGAAGTGTTAGTAAGATCTTCATCAAGTGGGAGATTGTTGGAAAAAAGTGCCTCAAGCTTACTAACATGGAACTCCTAAAAGAGTAGAAGCAGTGAGACCCTTGGAATGTATTGTTGATAAGTAGTTGTGTTCTAAAGTCTTGAAGGGATCAGATCAGTGTGACCTTGGACCTGTCTTGCTGATGAAAGTCATCGGTGTGACTTGAACTATCAGGGAGACTCTAGCCGATGGATGTGTCAGGGTGACTTGAACTATCGATTTGACATTTCAAATTGTTGTCGATGGTGTTACTCTTACCGATGGGTCTGGACATCGGTGTGACTCCTGTCGATGAGGTGATCGAGGTGACTTGGTTTGTCAATGATACTTTCTAATCTGATGTTGATAGTATTACTCTTTCCAATGGATCTACTCCTAATGAAATTTGGTGTGACTCTTGCTGATGTACACAGTCTTGGTGTTCCTTGCGACATCGAGGAGACTTGAACTATCGGTATGATATCTTAGTTTTTTCATCGATAGCATTGGTCATGCCAATGGTCCTATGGTTGGGGAGACTTCATCAATTCTAAGCAATAGACTAGTAGAAGGTTGTGGAGCATGCGATGGTCAATGGATAGTTTGGAACTGGTGAGACACATTTTGTTGCCTCACCGATAAGCAATACATTTGAGAATCGTTTGACCAAACGAGTATCCTACGTGGTTTTTCTTGAACAAATGAGAGAAGAAAAATGCAAACCAATTGGCAGTTGAACTGTTGTGACCATTCTTTTATAGGAAATGAACAAAATACTTGTGAAAAGTGTGAACAGTTTGGATTGAGGAGGGATTTGATCGATTGAGTAGAGAATTGTTCTAAGTGTGTGAATTTCATTGTATGTTGTAGAAGAGCATTGTAATAGTGATTTTTTGTACGAGGTTGATCGGGGAAATGTTGTTGCTATAAAATTGACATTTGAAAGTGAAGTTTGATCTCTGTATGTAATTTTGTTTATTGTAATACAAAGAGGCTTTACTTGGTGTGGTGGGTTTTTCTCCTATAAGGGTTTTCCCAAGTACATTTGGTGTCCAATTGTGTGTGTCCATTTCTCTATTATGTTATTCTTTTCATGCATATCTTATTGAATTGTAATTGCAAAATTTAAAGTCATATCTACATTCTTCTTTGAGTTTTGGCATTAGGATATTTTGTTCCACACCTTAAGCTTTCCTTACAATTTGATAGGTTTTAGAGGGTGGGTTTCTTTTCTCAAAAGTATTTTTCCCATGTAAATCACTCTATTATGGTTACATTTTACTTATTTATTTATGAAAGTGTTTCTCTACTTTTGGTAATTACTTTAATATTATATTTAAATCTATCTGTACAGTGCCACTCCTCTAAAAATTAGCATAGAAAGTTGTTTCCATACACCTTTCTTCATTATGAATGTTATTAGATCTTGATCACTTTTGGTTCTCATTGTTGGGTAGAATTTTTTTTATCATAATCATACTTGAGTGGGAGCTTGTTCAAAAAGAGAACCTTTTTTTATCTCTATTTTAGAAAATAAAGATGGAAATCACCTCTACTACATGATTAAGGAAAAAGAGTTTTTAGGCACAAATTTAGGGATGTGAAAATTGAAAATAGAATATATATTAATTGATACTGATATATGGGTTTTATTTGATAAAAAAATCCAAAGACATATTGATGCCACACTAGTTTCTTAGTATGATGTAATATATAGAAAGAGACATTTATAAATAGATTATATCTTGTACATTTTATTCCTGTTAATACCCACACAAAACCCCTATGAAATTATTATGAAAGAAATAGAAATCTATCAGAAAAATTCCTTAGTAGGAACAATATTATTGAGGAAGAAGCTTTATTCCTTGAGGTTGGAAAAAGGTTAATGAATTATAAAAACCCTTAAAAATAATTTAATATGTTGGTATCTCAATTACACTCTATAGGTTTGAAGATGGATGAGGAGGAAATATGTCAAAATTTGTTTTGTTATTTTCCAAACTCACGGGAGAACGTAGTCATTGGAATTGAAAGAAATTTGACCACTTTGAAGGTAAAGTGTGTTGTTTTTCATTTTATCAATGAATGACAAAAGACTCTTTGAGTTTCAAAGAGGTTTTGAGTATTCCAGTAAGATAAAAATAAAGAGATAAAAAGAATGATAAGTAACACAAAAAAGACTAGATCTAAGTCCAAGGGGAGATCTAAAAATCCTAATTTTTTAAAAGAAATTTGTTAGAATTGTAGCAAGCTTAGTTACTTCTATAAGGCAGGTAAAGAAGAAAAGGAAAAAGTAGAAGAAATTTGTACCTAATTCTAAATTTAAGAAGGAAGATGGTGACACATTTAATGTATCTTTGGACACTCATCTACATGAGAATGCATGCTTAATTGACTTAGATGCATACCTTCATATGACCTAAAATAGACATTGGCTCAATAAGAGGGTTAGTGCAGGATCATGGGGGTCCAAACTAGGCCTCTAAGTGATGATAAGTACAAGAATAATAAAATATTTTTTTTGAATCTTTCAATATAAGTAGAGGACACATGCCCAGATGTGCTGAATTTTTTTTTGTAATTTTTTTCCATGTAAATAATTAGTTATGATTTTTTTATTAGAACTTTTCAGAATTATTAAAATGTTCATGTCTGACCACCATAACGTGGTCAAAAATTTATGAAATTCAATTTTTTTTATCCTATAGTATCTGAAGCATAGAATGTGGTGCATCTTGTAGGTTCAGAAAATGTTGAGTAGTTTGAAAGTTATAGAAGTTTTTCAATCAAACTATCAATTAGGAATTTAGTTGTAATGTATGTAGAAAATCAATAATAACTATTTATTAAATTCAAAATAAGGAAAAACTTATGTTGGTGGAAAGTTGACATTTTTTTCTATAAACCCTTTTCGTTTGATGAAATTTGAATAAAAAAGTCGTCAACCACAAGTGTGAACTTTGGAAAAATAAGCAAATTTTCAAAACACATTTTTTTGGTTGACTTTCTAGATTAAGCAATCCCAAACCAAATCATGAGCCTACTGATTATGTCAGAAAATGGATATCCATTACTTGTATTATTTATAATACATAATATTATATAATATGTATTATATATTATATATTTACAAAACATATATTTATAATATATAATATTATGTATTAAATAATATGTATTATATATGTGGACAAAGGTTTTTGCACCACAAACTCCCCAACACTTCTAGTGTTTTTCACCTAAAAGGAGAGAGGTAGGCAAAAAGGGCAATGTCTACATTCAAGATTAATGCAATATGAATGAAATAAGTCTAATTTTGATGTTTTAAATGCAATAAAATGAAAAGAAAAGGTGATTATTAATATAAAACCTAAGTTATGCAAGTTGTTTGAAAACATAGTGTGATATGAAAACATGTTATAAATGACCTAGAAATTAAAACAAAACTAGACAAAAAGCTATGAAATGGAATGTTTACACCTGGAGGCTAAAGAAGGGTGGAATGAAGGTCTGTAATCCTGAAAAAATTGATGTAGAAGCCAACTAGGACACTTGTACCAATCTAGGTGACCTAGTCCTTGATCTGAAAAATTGCTTAGAAACTTGTTTCGGCCAAATGGGTATCCAAATCTACAAAAACCTCCAAAAAATAGATTCATTGGGACTAAGTCACCATTGTTGGTGACTTAGTCCACTTCTAAATTTCTAAAAAATTGAAAGTGGAAATGGAAGCCCTCGGTCTGCACTTCAGTTCCTGATAGATGTCTACTTCTGAAACTCTAACTTTTGGGCCTAAAAGTGACTTTTAATGGATATTTTGGATTTGAAAACAAGGAGAGGTCTTCAAAAACTTTGCAACTTGATCTTTAATGATTTCCAAGTCTCTAAGATACCTAAATCTATAAACAAACAAGGAGAGAAGGAGAAATGTTGGATGTTAGGGCATGGGGGTTTGCCTTGGTCAAACCCCGTTTTTAGGTAATCAAACCAAAATGGAGAAATAATGAAATGAAGCATGAAATAATGGGGTTATTACCTTGACATGATGATTGATCTTGATTTTCTACAGCAATAGATGAAAAATTTGTCCTTGAAAATCTAAAAAATGCTATCTTGATGACTTAGAATGCCAAAACCCTAACTTGCTTGACTTGAGAATATGATGAATGATGGATGAAATAATGATGAGTTATAAATTAGGGTTTACAAGCTTTTATTTATAGGAAATTCTCCTAATTTTCTTGTTAATTTGATCCCCAAGGCTGACATGAAGGAAGAATAAACTTAAAATCCAAAATTTCTCGCTCAAACCTCAAAAATAGGTCAAATTGGACTAATTCGCCATGTTGGGTGACTTAGTCCCACCTAGCAAGGACTCATTCATTTATATGGGTAACTTAGTCCTAGAGGGGCCCTTTTTCCAGTTGGAATGTTGGGGAATGAGGAATTTCAGTTCTTATGTTGAATTCATCAGGTATTTGATCAAATTATGCCTTGGGTTTCACAATATGGGACAATACAGGCTATTGATGATGATGTAAAGGTTGATTAGGCTTGGGAAACTAAATTCAATTTGAAAGTGTGATTAAATACACTTTACAACACTAGAACAAGGTCCACTTAGCCTAGAAATGTGCAACATCCAATGTGAATGTGTAAGA
The DNA here is from genome assembly GCA_007258455.2 of Sequoia sempervirens. Taxonomy (NCBI): domain Eukaryota; kingdom Viridiplantae; phylum Streptophyta; class Pinopsida; order Cupressales; family Cupressaceae; genus Sequoia; species Sequoia sempervirens. The sequence goes on from VDFB02193867.1 coordinate 318,713,581, forward strand.
CACATTACAACACTAGATTAAAGTCAAATTAAATTTACAAGCCTTCTATATTAATGTGAGAATGCCATTAAATACATTTTATATCATTGAATTAGGGAAAGATGGTTCCATTAAGTCTAGAGAGGTGTGAAAGTCTTTTACAACACTTTACAACACCTTTACAAGACATTGTTAAATGCATTTTATTTAGTTTGCAAGGGTCCAAGACCTAGTGTGGATGTGTGAAACACCTCACAACACCAAATAAAGGCCACATTAAGTCCAATTTAAAGTTAATTATTCCTATATCTAGCAAAATATAGACTTTTTGGTGACACATTAAGCCCCCACTTTAGTGAGAGGATGAACTTGCTTCAAACTCACACTAAAGTAGACATTCAAGAAGAGTCCAATTATACCAATGTGGATGAAAAATAATGAAAAATATCAAAGGTGGTTGTGCAAGCCCCCCAGGATCCAAGATCCTAAGTCAAGCCAACATGAGCACAAAAGAACCTGCACAAGGTGAATGATTTACAACAAGACAAGATACATGATCATGCAATGGCAAGAACTAAAAGGTGGATCAAGCTTCAATAATTTTTCCAACATGTTGTGGATTAGATCTAAGATTGTTTGTTCGGAAAAAGAAACACATACTCACTTTGAAGTGATGGAACTCTCAATTGTCTGCTAGGTGAGAAATCCAAAGTATACTCACTTTGGGGCCACAAAACTTCTAGCTGTCCATGGGGTAAGAAATCCCCAAAATACTCACTCTGAAGGCACCAAACTTTTGGTTGTTCTTGGGGTGATAAATACACAAGGTGGCTATGGGGAAAATTCATGCCTCATAATGGGCTTCCTGATCAACCATATCAAAATTATACCTCCTAATAACTTTAATAAGGTGCCATAATGAAAACGAACTTTGAGCTCCATGAAATAAGAAAAAATTCATATGCTTGACACTCATAGACAATACAAAATGGTGTAAGGAATGTTCAAAGGGATTTTTCTTAGTTCGTGCAAGGTCTCATCTTAGGGAACATTGTGCTTAACATCTCCAAGAGAGGATACTCTTGAAGGGAATCAAGCCCAATGACTCCACCAAGAAAATTCCATGCATCGCAAGAAGATAGAAATCACATAATGAAATTAGAGTGTCGATGTATGCCCCCACATTAAAGTGGTTGCAAACACCATTACTGTGAGCAAGTTTTTTAAATTAGAAGAAGAAATGAGAGCCTATTTGGAAAACCCTATGCAAAGTCATATGTTTCTTATAAGCTACATGTCATGAAAAAGGTAGTATGTCACATGTGAGCCAACTTAAGGCATGGCATCCACATCCCAAGCTTGCTCTTATATGATCATGAAAGGCTAATGGATAGCCAAAAGAGGCAATGACAAGTGACATACAAGGACAAGGCTACCTAACCCCTTGCCCCCACTTATTGCAGGACTAAGGTGAGTCAAAATGATTAATGAAATGCATGCTAGAGTGAAAATAGGTATCAATTAGGAGAATTAGGTTTCCCCACATGAGGAAGAACACCAAACTCCTAAAAATGTTGGATTTTATGACTCAAAGCCTTACATTCATTAGTAGAATGACCATGAACTCTATGATAGGCACAAAATGAAGTCTTGTAATAGAATTTATTTTGAGTTCTTGGAGGAAGGGTGATCAAGTGATCTTGGAGAAGTCTTGATAAGATACCCTCTTGATCAGTTTTAGAAGGTGGTCCTATAGTTTGTGAAAAGGAAAATTCTTGCTTAGATGTATAAGATTTCATACCTACACAAGACTATTTAGATTGCGATATTGTGTTCCCTCCTTTGTAGGAGGGTGTAAACTCTAACAAATTCAAATAATTATTGTTTTGCGAGAGGACATTGACATTAAGTGAAGATGTCTCTATTTGTGAAGGATAACCATCAAGACCACAAGTGTCTATTGTTGTAGAAGGATGTTTTGTAATAGTATTGATGTTGAGTGAAGGATTGGTTATTTCTATCAAAGGACAATAGCCAAGACCATGAGTTGTTTCTTGAATGTTAGTATCTATGGGGACATGGATACCTTGTTCCCGAGCACCACATCCTTTTCCACTATATCTAAATTGTTTGATAAGTTCATAAAATTTTCCATAAATCTTTTTCATTGTTTCTGAATCAGGTGGTTGTTGGTTGTTGTGTTCATCAAAGGTTGTCATGTAATTTTATTCTTTGTCTGAAGTGGTTGAGGCAGATGCATTCAAAGCGTCATCTGAGTTGTGTATTGACATGAGTGCTCTTTCATGTGCCTTATTATAGTCTTTTGTTGTGATCTTGTATTCTCCCATGAGTGTTGGTGTGAAGTATAAGGAACCCCAATCATCGTCTAATAGCTTCGTGTATTTCTTATTGTATATTTTTGCATAGTTACCACTTGTTTAATTGGTGTTAATGTGTTCAAGGGGTTATGTTTTTTTTTCTCAAGTTGTAAGAGACTATAAGGCTCAGGATCAACGTCAACTATGTAGAATGTGTTATTGTAAACGTATTTCATTTTATGATGAAGAGTTGAAGGCACTACATTCATGACATGAATCCATGATCTTCCTAAAAGAATATTATATGAAATATTATGGGGCATGACATGGATTGGGGTGTTCAATGTAATACTACAATTGGGAATGTGCAGGATCATGATGGGCCAAAAAATGGCAATATGATGGGTAAGTTGTTGATGACTTTATTTTACCCAAAATTGATGAAACAAAAAGGGTTTTTAAAGGAGATTCTTGAAACTTTCCACCAATATAAATTATTCTTTACTTTGAATTTAATAAATAATTATTATTCATATTTTATTTGAATTACAACTAAAGTCCTCATTGATAGGCTGATTGAAAAAAATCTATAGCTTTCAAATGATATCACATTTTTTGAATCTGAAACATGTGTCACATTCTATGCTTCACATACTATAGGACTAAAAAAAAAAAAATTTCATGAAGTTTTTACCAAGTTAAGGTGGTTAGACATATAAGTTTTTTATATTTTTTAAAAGTTGTAATAAAAAACTCATAATTAATTATTTACTTGGAAAAAAATTAGAAAAAAATATGCATCACATCGAGAAATGAGTCCTCTACTTATATCTAAAATCTTTAAAAAAATTATTATCATTTCATTGTGGTTAGGGTGGTTAGAGAGACACCCACTTCTTATTTTTTCCTTGAAATTTAAGTGCTATTGCATTGAAATTTCAAATTTTCACCATATCTATATATATTTAAATAAACCTAGTTGTTTAGAAACTACATTCAATTTTCTATAGATTCTATTTTTACATATTTTTTAAATAATATAGATAACTTATTCAAATTTTTAGGTCAAGTTGCCTAACTCTATGTTGGGTGAAAATTATGTAATCAACTTTTTGATAGATTACACAACTAGGACTTCAGCCACAGCTATGTGAGATGTGAATCTCTCCTCTCAGAAAGGGGAGGTGCCCTTCTTACTACTGATAGATGTGATAGTAAAACAAATAAGTAATTAAAAAATGTACACAATACTTATGAAGTAGGGGGGGTGTGTAACATTCATCCTTCTCTCTTTTTTCAGAGAAGATGTTTACAATGCTTCACTGTTGGAAGTTCTCAATTCTTAATAACTCTAAACTAACAACGAGCAGTAATGCCAATACTTCTATCTTGTCAAAGCAAAGTGTAGAGGTACTAGAAGTGATTAACAATAAACTAATAAAATAAAAGGGAAAGCACATGAAGGCACAAAGTCGTTTCATAGCTTTATCAATGGTGGATCTGTGAAAAAGTGTCGTTTGTCGCGTTAGAAGCACAAAGTCTTCTTAGACACAGCAATTCCTTGAAAAACATGAACAATTAAAAGTGAAAAGTCTTGTAGATCATCCAACCAAATTATCAAAGAGAATGAACAATTACAAGCACAAAGTCTTGTAGATCATTCAACAATAGTTAACCAAAAAATAAATGTAAATCTAAGTAAAAGATGTAACACAAAGTTTATATGAATTGCTTAGAGTCTTTTAGATATCACTTACTCATTACCACCAAAAGAGATCAATTCATAAGATTATCGAATCCAACACAAAGTCTGGTTTGCAATCTTCTTCTTTATTGATCTGATTTTGTTCGCAAAGTATGAACACAAAGTTTCACAATTTGTTTCAAAAAGGGCAGCACTTCGTTGCAAAATACTAAAAGATACTTTAGAATAGAAATCCCTCCCATTATATAGAAAGAGGGATGAACAAAATTAGGAATCTAATTGAGAAAATCAAGGAAAGTTAGGTGAACAATTTTAGGAGATCTCACCTAACTTTGACCAAAGTCAAAGTGTAATTTGTTTTCAAAATATTACATCTCGAACTTGGTGCAATTACAATTTACAAAAAGACATTTAAGATGCCAGGAAATATTTACAAAATGCATAAAGTGATGCACCGGAAATGTCTACCACTGGATATTAGGAACCTTCTTCATGTTTCCTTGCTTTGGGCACCAAATTCTTCATATTTCTTGTTGGTTTCCTGCACGAACTTCTCATCTATACCAACGGTGTAATCCACAATGGTGTGAATTCTCGTGATCAATCTTATGGCAAATGAGTGAATCTTCTTGCACCTATCAAGATGCATTTTTAGGTTATTCAATGTGAGCCTTGTATCACAAATGATGTTCAATGAGGCTTCTAAAAAGTCTGAACTGTCAATCAATTTTGTGATGGCTTCCTTGAAGATCTGAGATATTTTTGTGGCTGGCAGGAAGATATGATTCTCCTCAAGAAGTTGACTTGGTAACTCCTTGATACCTTTTTCAAGAATAACACAATGTCCTTCGAAATCTTCCTGCACTTGGTGGAGATCTTCCGTAAGAGATTGAATTACTTGAATTCGATGTTTCAAGGATTCTCTTACCTCAATGAATTTTTCCTTGTCAGGAATTACCCTAACTTCCACCAGTTTACTGAGCTTTACCTGCTTCATCTGTGACCATGATAGCATGCATTTTTCCATATCTCTGCACTCCTGGGAAAGTACACTTTTTTCTTTATCAAGCTCTGTGGTGAGCTTGGCCAACAAGGTAGTTTTCTCATCCGTAGCAATTATGATCTGAGATCCGTGTTCTATGATCTTCTCAACGAAATAATACAACACTCTACCTTTGGAGGTGAACTTCTCAGCTTTCTTGATAGTTGGGTCCTGAACACTTACCACTGTCAGCAGTTGTGCATTAGTTGGAGATCCTGCAAGTCTCTTTACAACAATGGCATAATGCTCTACCCTCTGCTTGTACATATTGTGAGATTGCTCCATTTTATCTAGTCTTCCAGCCAAGATATCCAAGGTTACTTGCGCATCAGCCTTTGCACTTTCATTGGTAACCTTGGCAAGCTGGACTTTTGTCACTGTGTAGTCTTCCATATTGACATCCTCGTGTTCTTGTGGTGGTATGCCAATCTTTGCATATTTGTGGCCAATCTTGTCAATGTTCAGCCTTGAGTATACTTTTTCCTTTTTCTTCCCTTTAGCCTTTGGAGGGACTATCTCTTCGAGGTCGAGCTCCTCTGGAGAGATCAATTGCTTCTTCTTCTTCGACACTTGAGATATCAGCCAAGGGGGAAGAAAGGAGGTGTGAACTTCTGGACTCACTGTCAACTCAGTTGTCATTGTTACTTCTGAAGTTATTGTCACATCTAAAGTTAACATGGGTATTGTAACAATAGGAGAAGTGTCTATCATCATTTCTCCTATATATTGCACATTAAGTTGATCATGCATTGACTCATTCATGAAACTATTGAATTCATTTTCAGAAGTGATATCATACGTTGGTGAAGACAGGCTAGGAATGGATGATGGAGGACTTGACAGTATATCAACCGTATGAATTCTTGTCACTGAGGGAGTATCAAGTGGGGTTGATGTTGCAGGAATAGTGGATATCTCAACTGCGGGAATGCATGTGGTAGGAATGGGTGACGAGGGAACAAGAGGTGGAGGAGTTCTTGAACTTGGAGGGGTATGAGGAACAATAGAAATCACAGGTGATGACATTCTAGGAATTTCCTCAACTACATTCTTAGGAGGAGAAGTAGTTCTTTCTTGATCATGCCTAGGTTCTTGTTGATCACCTTCTTGTCTTGCCAATTCTGGTTCACCTTCAAAATCACCTTCAGATTCTTCTTCAGATTCTTCTTCAAACTCTTGCCCACTTTCAGAAACCTCTTCTGCATCGGATTCTACTTCTGCTGTGTCTTCATCTTCAGTGGATTGATCACTGGAAGTACCTTCTTCATTAGAATCTATCTCCTCTAGAATAGAATTTTTACCTTTAGAGCAAGATGGATCGGATTTCGTGGTTTCTCCTTCTGGGACAGACTGGGTATCTTTCTTGCCAATAGTAAACTTGATCTTGGGACCTCTTCGTGAAGAAGTGGGAACAATCATTGATTTATTTTTCATGCAGAGTTCTTGCTATTGGTGAGCTTCTACTTTAGATTCTTCTCCTTCTGAATCTTTTCTGAAACATTTCATTTCAGAACCATGCTTATGTAACCATTCTACAGTGTTGGCTAGGATTGGCTTCAATATCTTATGCTAGTAATTTCTTTCCTAGACCATTGAATTGCAAGCAACGACCTTTTAGAAACCTCTTGCTCATCATAGACAACATTCATGATATCACTAGGATCTGTAAAATTCTCTAGTAGGTGAGCAATATCAAGGTCTCTGATTTGCTGAACAGTCAACCTAAAATTATCCACTTTGTGAATGGATTCTTCATCTCTACAATCAGCTTAGATGTCTTCAAAGAGATACTTGTGATGATGAACCTTTTGTAATTTCCTTCTAACATCTTGGTAATCAAAATCAAACCTATACCTGTAGATCTTGATTGTCATGATCTGCATTTTAGCATAAACAGACTTGGATTTTTGTATAGTTGGGATAGTATATCTGCCGATTGTCAGTGGGAACTTGAATCCACACTTGTGCTTACTTCTTCATTCTTTTTGCACTAAAATTAGCTATCTGCATGTCTCCATTATAACCCACTTATCTGAAGGATAACGTGGCAACATGTAAGGACAACCAATGTAGCATCCTACTCTCAAATAAGTAAACATTGGGAACTAAAGAAATAGGCATCCAACTTTACTTACCACCTTATAAGCCTCATCAGATACCCTCCTCCTTTCGAGAGCTAGATCAAAATTGAAAAGCAAAGGTGTGAAGAAAGCATTTGTAACCTTCCTGAAGTGATGAAAGCTTTCCTTCAGTTCCAGTTGATAGAAAAATTTGTACATAGGTACCATTATTTGATTCCCTTTTGTGGATAGACCTGGAAATTGTCTCATTACAACTGTTGCGTACACCAGGTAAGAATTCATATATAATTTCAATGTGGAAGGCGCATTGATCAGCTGCTCATGTATTTCATCACTGATTTTTTTTCCCTAGTCAATGTGCATCTTTTGTCTTCTTATAATCCTGATGTATTCATACATCCAATCATGAAAAGTAGATGATTCAGGCAAACCTTTTACTCTGCTTAAAAATGTGATCATATCTTTGACGCAATCCTTGGAATCACTTCATAGGAGTCCCTTTGGCCATCTGGAAACAAATTGTCTAGGCTTCTTCAACCATTGGATATTTATTAGGTTTTTAGCCTTGTTGGGATCAGCGTCAAAGACTTCTTGTGCTTTTTGTATAGAGATATCAATGTATTTCTCCATAGGAGGAACCTTAAACACAATGTCAAAGAAATTAGGTTCGAGTCTTAAAATCTCGTGCCCAGATGAATTGATCACACTTCTGCTTTCTCTGATGTAGTGAGATGCCACTTGAAGGAAAAATTTTGTATTATGTGTAGCAATAGGGAACATAGCTACCAAATGCAGGTTACTATGTACAATTGCTCTCATCGGGTCAAGGAGAGGCTTCATCTCTGTTTGCTTCGCAAAATCAACCAAGTCTTGATGGCCAACTTCTGTGTCTTTTATTTCTTCCACCTTGGAGACCACTACAGTCGGTGGATAGACACATTGATATTTATATTTCATTTTTCCTTTTTATTTTGAAGAAGATGAAGGCTTATTGGCAGTCATCAAGAGCGACTGAATCTTTTATCAATCAAATTTGAAGGTCTTTGAAAAGAGACTGCCAAATGTGGAATCAAAACAAACATTAGTCGTTAAATAGCATGGGAATGTGTGAAACGAGTGATGATGATGAGCAAGCATGGAGAAGATGATAAGGTATGCAAAACGATGCACAAAATGAAAGGAGTCAGGTTCAGGACTGAATTGGGAAAGTTTGGAGTACTTATGGAAAAAATTGTGAAAAGTGTAAGGGCACACTTTATCAGTGCCCTTACATTTTGAAGGATTTTGGCTTTGATGCAGGGGCACTGAAAAATAGTGCTCCTGCACTTTTTAGAGTTAGAATAAATTTCAAAATGCAAGGGCACACTTTTTCAGCGCCTCTGCATCTGAAATATGATTATGGAAATAGATGCAATGATACTTAAAAAAAGCACTTGGGGTTTCTGAAGCATGAAACGCATGAAGTCAATATTTGGTGACCTATATTGGATTGCATTTGACTTTCCTTTCATCATATTTTTACAAGTGAACAAAAACTAGGCTACTTTACTCACAAAACGTGAGTTTCTCCAATGTTCGCTGAACCAAAATATTGTTGAAAGGGCTACCTAGAAAGACACTCAAACAAAAATGTTGGAGTGAAAGAAAAAAAAGTGTGTGGGAGAGGAGAAACACATCAAAATGAGCCAGAACAAACATTGCATGAGAGTGTATTAGAAAAACGCGCAAGAGTAAGAAACGTGGAAGAGGACAGACCAATACACATTTTGAAAAGCAATAGATATGATCACAAAGAGGAAACATATTGATAAATTTTTGAAAAGAAAGAACATGTATATGAGAGGATGAAGGGAAAACGTACTTGAAAGGGTGAACTCCAAAAACCCTAGCTTGATGCAAAAATAAAAGATCTTTGAAAAAATGTGTTTTGCAGCTTGATAAGGAGTTCATTCAAAAATTATAAACAATGAAAATAAAAAAATAGAATCACTTTTAAGTGAAAGAAAAACATAAAAACCTAACTCAATTCGAGCAATAAATTTAGGCACAAAAAGTGGCATGATGAACGAAAAATGTAAAACACATGAAGAAACGTGCCAAGGCCAGAAAAAGACTAAGTGTTGATAAAAAGTGTAATAGCACACTTTTTCAGTGCCATTACATTTTTAAGATTTCAATTTGATGCAGGGGCACTAAAAATTAGCGCCCCTACACTTTCTATACTTAGCCAATTTTTGGCTTGTGAGCAGGAGTGCACTTTTTCAGTGCAACTGCATTTTTCACAATTAACTAAGTACGAACAGTGAGATTTCACGAAGGGACTCGTTTCGAAGGTCTTCACGAGGAAAACATAGGGGGATGCTCAAATTGACTATTCAAGGCTTTGTAATTCATTTCTAGGTGGATTTAAAATAACCTCGTTATGCATGCTTGAACTTCACGAATCCTAGGAAATAGACAAGTTTCGTAGGGGGGTTATCCGTGGAATGAGCACTGCTAGATTTTGTGATAACACTCTAATTTTTTTTAATTTTGCACTATTTAAGGACCTTTTTTTTCCATGATGATCTTGCACATACCCAACTATAATAGGTAAAGTGATCACACAAGTAGTTTCTTTTCTTCATTGTCAAAACCCTTAATAGATAAAGAATCAGGTTGAATTTTTGATCTATCCACATGAATCCTATCCAAGAGGTTTATGGTATACACATTAAGAGTGGAGCCATTGTTAACAAGGGTTTAATTTATCCCTATCGTATGGTATTGAGCTATGATCATGAAAGCATCATTTTGTTTTTTCACTTCCAAAGGGGCCCGAGTTTACTTTGGTGGAAAACAATGTTAGCATTCAATCCTTGAATTAGAGCTGCCATGTCATTCAATTATGCATTAGAAGGGATAGGAATTTGTTGTAAGGCCATTTGGAGCATAGTTTGATAGGTAGGTGAATTCTGAAGAAGGTCCCAAAGGGATATTTTGGATGGAGTATTCTTAAGTTGTTCAACAAGATCATACTCCCTAGGAGTTAATCAAGAGCACTAGGAAAAGGTAATGGTGTTGGGGTGGGTTGTGGCAGTCACAGATTGTTGCAAGTGTAATGTGTGTGAGCAACAACATCATCCATGGGTGGATAAAGGGTAAAATTGGGTTTAGGTGGAGGTGGAGGTTTATGTGATAGTGGGTAAAGGATGAGTTCAGGTTGGTGTTGAGTTTGATGTTTGTGTAAAGGTGGGTAGAGAATTAGAGGGTTCTTAAGATGTCTCATGGGGTATTTATGAGGTTCATTTATTGATGGGGAACTAATGGACACTTGCGCATTCATAACCTTAGTGGTCTTGGGTTGATGTATCTCTAATAAAGGGCAATTGAGAATCACCTTTTTATCATGAGAGAAGGAAGACACATTAGTATCACATTTCCATTTACTAGAACCATGATATTCTCCCTAGAAGGAGAGTTTTTAGGAGAACTATAGATCAATTTTTTTTTATATTTATGGATTGGGTCTTCTAAAATGACTTCATAATACATAGGGGAATGATCAATGGTTGGATTTTTGCATTTATAGAGAGTGGGGATGGTAGGAGACTTGACTGTCCTTGGTCTCGAAGGTCTCATTCTCTTGTTCCATATAATAGATTTTCCAAAATGGTAGGAGCATTAGGGAACGGAGGGTCAAGATTCTCATGACATTTAATAGGTATATCTTCTAACACCCACCTATCCTCTTGGCATCGAGGATGGATATGAGGAGAATAACAAGTTTGATTTTCATGGTTAAAGAGACTAGGTAAGGTGATGTTTAGGAATGTTTCTATGATCTCATCCTCTAGTTTTCTAATGTCTTCTAAAGGTGGAAGAGGAGAGGGACAATCAAAACTCTCAATGCTTGTATCTTCTTTCACCAAGATACCTTCATCACTAATAGGAGAGGTATTGGGAGAAGAACAAGTATGATTGTTATGATTATCTATGCTTGCATCCTCTTGTGTTATGAAATTATTACAAATCTGATAGGTAATAGAAGGGTATGGAACATGCTTATCAAATGTTTTACATTGTTGTCCTAGACTACATGTCCATGAAAAATAGAATCATACAAGCCACTTGATATTATAGAAACATGAAATGATTGAATAAACACATGATAACATGAGAAAGTGCAATGCAATGATTTAAAGGGAAATTTTTAAATGCAATTTTCAGATGTGAAATAAGGTAATTTTATGATTACATTATGCATCAACTTGAAAGATGAAATGTTTGAAATGAAAATTTGAAATTAAACAATGCATGAAATGAGCCAATTTAAGCTAGATCTAATGAAATGAATGTTACAAAAACCTAGTCAACTAATACATATAGGTAAGGGTAGTAAAAAAAAGCTTAAAAATAGGGTTTTCCACTTTCTAAATGACAGTTTTAGGACTGAACAAGGACTAAGTCATCCAAGGTGGCGAATTAGTCCCAGTAGGGATTTTTTTGAGATTTTTCATATTTTTTTGATGGATTTTTATGGTCTTTATACTATATAATGCAGAACTAAGATGCAAATGCAAAATTTTAGAGATTTTCAATGATTTAAGATGCAAAAATGCAACCTATTATGCACTTTTACTAATGCAATGTTTGAAACCCTAGAATGCAACTTAACTAATGCAATATGCAATGCAAGCTAATTTTAGGAGAGTGATGGACTCCAAATCAAAAAATAAATTATTAAAACATCAGATTCACAAAAATGTGGACAGATATTTTGGCATCACAAACTCCCTAACACTTCTAGGTTTTTCACCTAAAAGGAGAGAGGTAGGCCAAAATGGGAAATGTCTACATTCAAAATTAATACAATATGAATGAAATAAGTCTAAATATAATGTTATAAATGAAATAAACTAAAAAATAAAGGTGATTATTAATATAAAACCTAAGTTATGCAAGTTGTGGGTATGTGCAGGATCATGGTGGGCCAAAAAGTGGCAATATGATGGGTATGTGGCTGGCAACTATTTTTTTACCCAAAATTGATGAAACGAAAATGGTTTTTAAAGGAGATTCTTAGCTTTCCATCAATATAAATTGTGTTTTACTTTGAATTTAATAAGTAATTATTATTCATTTTCTATTCAAATTACGACTAAAGTCCTAATTGATAGGTTGATTGAAAAACATATATAGCTTTCAAACGGTATCACATTTTTTGAATCCAAAACATGTGTCACATTCTATGCTTCGCATACTATAGGATTAAAAAAATAAAAATTGAATTTCATGAAGTTTTGAACAAGTTAAGGTGGTTAGACATACAATTTTTTATATTTTTTAAAAGGTTGTAATAAAAAAATCATAATTAATTATTTACTTAGAAAAAATTATAAAAAAATATGCATCACATCAGGGCATGAGTCCTCTATTTATATCTAGAATATTATAAAAAAATTATCATTTTATTGTGGTTAGGGTGGCCAGACAGACACCTTCTTCCTATTCTTTCCCTGAAATTTAAGTACCACTGAATTGAAATTTCAAATTTTCAGCAAATAGATTTTTTTTAAGCAAACCTAGTAGTTTAGAAACTACATTCAATTTGCTAAAGATTATATTTTTACATATTTTTGAAATAATATAAATAACTTATTCAAATTTTTATGTCAAGTTTCCTAACTCTGATTTTTCTAACTTTCTTGCCACTTAAGGGCCTTTTTTTCCATGATGATCCTGCGCATACCCTTGTTTGGGAACACATTGTGATATGCAAACATGTGATAAATGACCTAGAAATGGAAACAAAACTAGAAATAAAGATATTAAATATAATATGTGCACTTGGAGGCTGAAGAAGGATGGAATGAAGATTTGGAATCCTAAAAAAATTGATATAGAAGCCAACTGGGACACTTGTGCCAATCTAGGCGACTTAGTCCAAGATCTGGAAAAACTACTCAGAAACCTGTTTCGGTCAAATGGGTATCCAAATCTACAAAACCTCCTAAAAATAGATTCAATGGGACTAATTTTCCATTGTTCGTGACTTAGTCCACTTCTGAATTTCTAAAAAATTGAAAGTGGAAATGGAAGGTTGTGGTTTGCACTTCGGTTCTTGAAAGGTGTCCACTTCTGAAACTCTGATTTTTGGGCCTAAAAGTGACTTTTAATGGATATTTTGACTTTTCAAACAAGGAGAGTTCTTCAAAAACTTTGCAACTTGATCTTTAATAATTTCCAAGTCTTTGAGATACCTAAATCTGCAAACACACAAGGAGAGAAGGAGAAATGTTGGATGTTAGGGCATGGGGGTTTGCCTTGGTCAAACCCCTTTTTAGGTAATTAAACCAAAATGGATAAATAATGAAATGAAGTATGAAATAATGGAGTTAATACATTTCCATGATGATTGATCTTGATTTTCTGTAGCAATAGATGAAGAATCTATCCTCGAAAGTATGAAAAATTCTATCTTGATGACTTAGAATGAAAAAACCCTAACTTTATTGACTTGATAATATGATGAATGATAGATGGAATGATGATGAGTTATAAATTAAGGTTTATAAGTTTGTATTTATAGGAATTTCTCCTAATTTTTCCATTAATTTGATCCCCAAGGCCGACATGAAGGAAGTATAAACTTAAATTAAAAATTTCTCACTCAAACCTTGAAAATAGGCCAAATTGGACTGTCACCATGGTAGGTGACTTAGTCCCACCTAATAGGGACTCATTTTCCTAACTGAGAAACTTAGTCCAAGAGGGGCCCTTCTGCCAGTTGGAATGTTGGGGAATGAGGAATTTTAGTTCTTATGTTGATTTCATCAAGTATTTGATCAAATTATGGCTTGGGATGCATAATATGGGACAATAGGGGCCTATTGATGATGATGTAAAGGTCAATTAGGGCTTGGAACACAATATTCAATGTGAACGTGTGATTAAATACACTTTACAACACTAGAACGAGGTCCACTTAGCCTTGAAATGCACAACATCTAATGTGAATGTGTAAGAAACATTACAATACTAGATTAAAGTCAAATTCAATTTACAAGCCTTCTAGATTAATGTAAGAATTCCATTAAATACATTTTATATCATTGAATCAGGGAAATATGAGTCAGTTAAGTCTAGAGAGGTGTGAAAATATTTTACAACACCTTTACAAGACATCATTAAATGCATTTTATTCATTTTGCAAGGGTCCAAGACCTAGTGTGGATGTGTGAAACACCTCACAACACCAAATCAAGGCCTTAGTAAGTCTAATTTATCATTAAATATGCCCATATCAAGAAAATTATACTCTTTTTGGTGACAGAATATATAATATATTATATATTATATTACATTATACTATATAATATATTTAATATATAGTATATATTATAGACTGCATATATTATATTATATATTTATTGATATGCGGCCAATTCACAAGAGAGAGAGGGAGTGGGATGGATTTGAGAGAGAGGCAAAGAGAAATACCTGAGAGGGATGGGGATAGAGAGATGAGAGGGAGATAGTTGAGAGGGAGGGAGGGATGGAGGGAGAGAGGGAAGGAGATATATATTTGAGAGGGAGGGAGAGAGAGAGGGAGAGAGAGTCAAGATGGAGAGAGATACTTGAGAGGGAGAGAGCGAGAGATAAATAATTGAGAGGGAGAGAGGGAGGTAGAGAGTATTGAGAAGGAGAGATGGAGAGGGAGGGAGAGAGGGAGAGAGAGAAAGATACTTGAGATGGAGAGAGTCCAAGAGAAAGAGACTTGAGAGAGAGAGGGGGGAATGAGAGAGAGGGAGAGAGAGAGATTCTTGAGAGAGAGAGACCTGAGAGGGAGGGAGGGAGAGAGACTTGAGAGGGAGAGAGGAAGCTCTAAGAGACATAAGAGTGAGAGAGAGAGAGAGAGAGAGAGAGAGAGAGAGAGAGAGAGAGAGAAATGGAGGGACCTGAGAGTGAGAAGAGAGACAAAGACTTGAGATAGAGAGAGGGAGAGAGAGAGGGAGATAAGGAGAGTTGAGAGGAAGAGTGTTTTCCCATGTTGGGATTCTCTAGAATAAGAAGTGATACAACCATCAATCAAAACCATTACAACTCAATTCAACATTTATGCCATGAAAACATTCAAGCTTAATTTAATATGTCATTAGATCATTCATGTAAAAGGTATAAAATCATCATGAATAAGAATCATTATCTTTCAATCATGATACATAAACAAGAACATTATGTATACCATAGGGGTTTTATGCAACCTTCAAAAAAAATCCTTACAAGACAACAAGATATATGTTCATTAGATTGTTCATGTGAAATCTATACAGTAATTATGATAAACAAATAATGCATCAGTTAACCATGATGCACGAATAAACACTATATGAACAAACACTAAATTAATAGATTATTTAATATTTATTGCTAATTTTTTTTCTCATCATTATACTATTATATTCACAAATTCAACACTAAAAATATCCATCCAACAAAATTCTTTATGAAATATCCATCAAACAAAATTCTTTATAAAATATCCATCGAAGGTCAATTTTTTAATAAAAATAAGATCTTTGTCTTAATAAAGTTTTACGGCTCTCTATTGCATCTCTTCATTTCTTCATGTTTTCCTCTTTAGAATGGGATTGTATCCTTTCCTCTAGCCATCATTGATGCTTGTCTAAGTCCACTTCCATGGACCTAACTACATCAACAATATTTTGCATATTTGATGCAAAATGCCACAATAATGGGTGAACACATTCTTCATTCTAAATAGCCTTAACTTGATCTTGAATGGTTCTAACATTCACATCAATTTGTTCTCGAAAGAGAGCACCATCGGATACAGGTGGTGGAGGTGGGGGTTATGAGGTGGAGTGGGTGGAACTAGAGGGAATGGATCCATGATTTAGATATAAGTGAATCTGCATTAAATTTGTAATTTCAAAATTTAAGATACATGTTTAAAAATCCCCTTAAACCATTCAATATAAATGACTTAATTGAATACAAATAAAAAAATGTGTACAGCCCATTTATGTCTAAGGCATGTAAATGAAAAAAAAAAAAATTGTTAACATGATGTGAAATCTCATTTAAAAATACATTAAATTTTTACCTTACTGCAATGTGGAAGTATTAAACTCCAAATTTATTCAACAAGGGTGTAAGTGTTAAGCTCCAAATTGATTCAACAAAGGTGGACGTGTTAAGCTCCAAATTGCTAATACTTAGTGAATCTGTATACATAGTTAGTAATGGTTAAACAAAACTTGTTCTTGCAGCCATAGGGAAATGGGCTAAGTTAATGGGTAATAATAGATGGGCTATGCAAGAGGCTATCCATACACTATGATAGCCTCTTGCATAGCCCATCGATTATTACCCATTAACTTCATCCATTTCCCTATGGTTGCAAGGACAAATTTTGTTTGGCCAGTACTAACAATGGATCTAGATTCACTAAGTATTGGTAATTTAGAGCACTTCCAACAAGGATCTTTTCTATTTTGAGAGCCGAGGATAGTCAAAACAATTAATTTTTTTTTTTTAAATTGTTTAGCAAAGAAATACTAATTTGAGAATAAGCAACAAATCAATAATTTAAGAAACATGAGAATAAGTGATAAAGAAGGAAAAATAGTCAAGAATGTACAACAGTTTAAATAAATGCAGAAAGGGGGTAATGAAGGGTCAATTTTTTGTTTATTTGTTATTATAGGTTTAATTTTCTTTTCTTTTCAAGTAATGAAGGTTCAATTTTTTTGTTTGATTTTTTTTTTTTGTTTTCCACTAACTAGGGTTTCAACTTTTTTTGTAAGTTTAGATAGAAATGAAAAAAAATCAATGAAACTACAAAGAATGCAAAAAAAAAGAAGAAATTAATTACTAATTAGCAAAATAATTAGAAAAAATGCAAAAAACACATACCTAGAACTCATTTCTCACGATGGAGGTCGTTGCTCGACTAGTAGCATTATGAAAATGAGGCAGGGTTCGAGTTATAAAGTCCTCAACGAAACAGTTATCTGTTTATAATGGATATTTGTTTCGTAATAATATATTATATATTCCCATGAGGATTCAAATCCAATGCAATTAATAATGGATATCCATCTCTTATATAATAAATTTATTATATATAAATATACAATAATAAATTTCACATATACTATATATTATATATTATATAATATATATTAAGTATATTATATATTATATGATATATATATATATATATATATATATTATACTATAAAATATAATATAATATATATAAAATATAATATAATATATATAAAATATAATATAATATATAATATATATTATATATGTTATAATATATTTAATACATAGTCTCACTCTGAAGTCTCCATATTCCTAAGATCTTTAATATATATATTTAATCATTATATATTAAAGAAAGGGAGAGAGAGAGAAAGACTTGAAAGGGAGAGAGGGAGAGAGAGAGAAAGACCTAAGAGGGAGAGGAGAGAGAGAGAGAGACCTAAGATGGAGAGAGGGAGAGTGTGAGAGACGAAGAGAGTGGGAGAGAGGTAGAGTAGAGGGGAGAGAGAGGGAAATACTTGAGAGGAAGAGAGGGAGAGTGGGAGACAAAGAGAAAGGGGGGGAGAGAGGAAGAGGGAGAGAGGGAAATTCCTAAGAGGGAGAGTATGAGAGAACGAGAGAGGGAGAGTGAGAGAGAGAGGGAGAGAGGGAAAGAACTAAGAGGAAGAGAGGGAGAGTGGGAGAGAGGGAGAGAGAGAGAGAGGTAGATAGGGAGAGGAAGAGAGGGAAAGACAGGGGGAGAGGAAGAGAGGGAGAGTCCCCTAAGGGGGAGAGTCAGGGGGAGAGAGAGAGAGGAGAGTGGTATAATATATATTATATATTAATATAATATTAATAGATATAATATATATTATAAAAATAATAATTATCATAAAAAATAATAAAAAAAACTCAAGCAAGTATATATCCATTTTTTTGTTATAGCTTATACACTTACATAAGTAGCAATATATATCAATATATAATATAAATTAATATATATTATATATTAATATAATGTTCATTTATAATACATATAATATAACATTAATATATAATAAATATATATTATGACATTTTAATTTATAACACTAAAGGAAACAAATATATGTTTCCTTCTTTTGGATTGTGAAGGTAGACTTATAGGCATATCAAGTGGAGGACACAATGGATATCTATTTCAAAATGAATATATGTTTTGTAAGTTATATAAAAAAGAAATATGGGATTGTTTTGAGTAGTTCAATGGTCCCTACATTCTTTTTGTCAAAAAATTCTCATGCTTTCTATCTGCATCAGAAGAAATTCAGCTTTTGAAAGATTCTCTTACACTTGTTTTTACAATTACAATCATTTGTGTGTTTTTTTCTTTGTGCAATGGGGTGTAACGCCCCGCCGCGCGAACCCCAAAGGAAAACTATAGAACTTACAATAAAAGCACAATAATTTTTTTTTGAAAGTAGAACAATACATATGATGAACATGAACAACCAACACATAATTAGAAGTTAAACATATACATCCTAAACAACGTCCTCTGGGGTACACGTGATAGCATTACTAATGTAAACCCACACCAAGATGGTGTTTAACTAACTATAAGTATTCCACCTAACCATTATTTAGAATTACTAGATGAAATACAAACATCCACATCATAACATACACAAAACCATCTATCACATCTATGGATGTAATTATACATATTTCCACAGATACAACACCATTAAGAATTGTACACTGTAAATCAAAAACTCATAATAGTACCAAACATTAATATACATTTCACGCATGATAAGCTCCCATCAAAGATCATAAAATTAAGGTCAAAGATTGCATTCATTACAATGATAATAAAAGTTATATCGTACAAGAGTACTAGTGATACAAAAGTGTTCCCCAACAAGAATGGGAACAATACAATAAGATAGAATGATACAACTGGAAAGGTGAATACAAAGTAACAAGTCTAGCTCAGACTTGGGTACTATTCTAAAGATGCTACAAGTGGCACAATATGCATATCTCGATCCTTGGATGGGGATCCAATGGGGTGCATAGCACATTCCACCCAACCACGTGGACCTGAAAGTCCACCCCCCATGCTAGGAGTTGACAAGAAAGATCCCCCATACCACAATCCAAAACAATCAAATGAACCAATAGCAAAACAAACTCCACAACAAGGATATCATCAACATAAGATAACAATTACACATTTCCATCACTTAGCCAAGACAAAATAATGAAAATTCCAACAAATCCAAATGTCAAGATTTTAGCTCAACACTAAATAACCATAAGAGGTGCCAACAACAATAGGATCCAAGCCTTCAAATAAAATTGCAATATCAACCAACAATAAATATCAAGGGAACCTTTCATTAACATCAATCAAGTTTCCATGAGGCATGTATGCAACGCTAAAAGATAGAACATGGAGACTTCAACATCAATCACTAAGAACTAATTGCCTCAACAACATCAACAATTCAAACAACACTCCCAGAGGCAACCAAACAAGGGAACATAAATGGTTACTGTAGGAGAGTGTCATCGCATGGCCTTACATGGATTATCTAGGCAACCTATCACAAGGTACCGCCTCCATCTATGGTTATTGAGGTAGCCTATCTCAAGGCACCGCTCCATAGGGTGACTCATGCAGAACCACTTACCTTTCGTGAGGACAAGGCAGTGATCTTATCAACAAGGTCTTCTCATCCCATCCTTAGCCTATGATAGCACTAACGGTATGGGGGAGGAAATAATTAATCTTGTTTAATGTTTATTTACTCAAAACCCATCAGTTCATTAATTAAATTATCACTTTTTAAGGAAATTCTTCCATGGGTTACCCTAACAGCTCCTTTGTGTGCCGGCCCCCATGAAGAGCCACTCTCCCTATGGGTACCCAAACCAAAACATGCAAGGGGTGTACCTTATCTCACATAGAAATCAAGGTGAATATAACACAAAACATGTGAGGCATGAACCATCTTGCAAACCCATTCCATATCACTGAAACAAGAACAAAGGAGGTACCACCCACCACATCAAAAGTCAACACCATAGTACAAATTACTACTCATGAGCTCAAAATATAAAATAAGACCAATAAATCGCGATGGAACAACTGTGGAAAAATCAACATAAGTCAAGTTCCTCCATTGGATCTCGAAGCCAAAAACATCGTAAATCCACAACCTTCTGTTGAAGGTAATTCAAGTATATCAAGTTCCCAACCATCTCAAATATGACCACAAGAAAGACAATGCAACAAAGTCTCCTCAATCATAATTAACACAATAAGGAAGACTATCATCAAGGACCACAAAATAACTATATAACATCAATAAACTCAAAACAACAAGTGTAGAGTAAAGGAGGCAATATGATAACAAGATCCTCAAATTCGCTCAAGGCTATCATAATCAACTACAAATACCAACAATAAGTTCAGCCAATAGGGCATCTAAGAGAAACCTCAATATTCTCCTTACATGATACCCAATGACTAACTACCCAACAAACTTACAATTCAAACATTACATTATGATCAAGGAATCCATTACAACAAAAGATAGTCAAATTCCCTTGTATATAAAATCTTCAACTAGTAAATATAACTAATTCAATATTTCCTCATATCATTTCTCAATGCCCTTACCTAGAAAATCTATAGAATTCACCTAAGCATTACTATAATTTTACTATAAACTATCGAATTAAAACTATCTCATTAATTAATGCCTTACTATCTTTTAAAACTTTTCCTCATGTAAACATACATGATTAACTTAATAATAACAAAATAATAATAGTAGTAAAACATGTACTCCAATCCTACTTGATCAAAAACTTGAAAATAAACATTGAAACAAATTAAAGATACCTCTCCAAAGACAACAACCTTAATAGCTAGTGCAAATACATATAAACATGTCTTATTACCAACACCATTTAATTACATATACAAACATGCATAAGTTACAACTCATAATGTATTAAATATGAGTAGAAGACACCATTGAAAATATATCTCCAACTTTACTCATTTAACCAAGTTTCGCCGATCTAAACATTTGTTATATAGCAACATACTTCTCTTAGCAATATGATACATAATGGAATACATTTATATATATCTATTCTTGTATAGCTAGAAAGACAGATGTTAAACGTAAAACCCAAAATAGAATAAATCTTACGTCAAATAAGCAAATCCAAAGAGACCATTGTTGTATCTCAAGGAGTAAATTTCTAGTTTACTTGATAGTACAATCTTCTAATTTTTAAGTCAATAATCCTATTTAATACATCAAAATTCATCTTTGATAAGTAAAATATCTTAGCACCTTACTTTCAAATTGCAATCTCATATCCATTAAATAATTTTCCTCTTTACACACATATAACCTTATTGGAGCTGGACTCTTACCTCTCTAATTATTTTAATTCAATATCTATTCTCAATTAATGATGTGATATTTAATAACTATCTACATTTGTATAAACCTGCCTTATAATTGAGAATTTGTTTGTAAACATTTCCTTTCACTTGAATGAATTAAGCATTTATTTGCATACCTATTTATATATTTATACATGCCTATCTAGTATATTTATCGTCATAAAATCAAATACCTTTTAAGTAATACTTACTATTTTACGAATCTTGAATTTTAATAAATATATCTTAACTAAATAACATCACTCAACATTACTACCCAAATAAGATAATATTTTTCCTAATTCTCCCATTCCTAACATCCAACTAATTTACTTAATCTAGTTATTTGCTCATTGATTCATAAGTAATTATAATAACATTCCTCCTAATTAACCAACCACATAAAGATTTTACAAATAAACAAGAGAGTAATCAGCTCTAACAAAATGATGGACTAAATTACTTAATTAAACTAATCCTTTCTTTATTTGCTATTCTTAAATGGATTTATGAAGTCAATTATCACATACTATAAACAGAAAGCTAATCCCTCTTTTAGAGCCTCCAATCATGCCTTTCTTACCACAATTAAATGTTGTTTTAGAAGGCATTTTATTGACTTTATAATTTCTGTTTTATATGCCCCTTTGTGGTTGTTTACTTCCACATCTATTTGCTGTTAAATCTGATAATTAAATGGCACGTAAGACTCATATTAATCATATGCTTGGTGCTAGTTATATGCAGATTTCTTTTTAAAGGTTATTAATTGAACTATTCCAAAGTTTAGATAAAACATTACTTGCCACCTAGCCATGGCTTTTAACTTGCCAGTAATTTGCTAATAAATTAACTACCTTTTAACTGTAATGTGGCCTCATAAAATGGCCCATCCGGAACAATACTTCTTGAGGAAGGTATGGTGATGCTAAATGAAACAATCTGAAAAGGGACTTGAGCTATAATAATGTGCACCATATTAGATATTCATTAATGATGCAGAGATTTTCCATCAAGCATAAAAGAAAATGTATGCAACATTGTGGAAACTGGGCAAGGCATAAGGACTGCTCAATGACGGTTAGCTATGAAGGGTAAAGGATGCAAGGACAGGGCATACATGTTGTTTGACAAAATGCCTTTGAGAAATGTGATCTCAAGAAATACTATGATTGCAGAGTATGCACAAAACAGATTTGACGAAAAAGGCTTATGATTAAATTTGAATGGTGTTGACTATGGAAGATATAAATCTGTAAATCTTGTTTTCTCTTTGGATAATATACCTCAAAGAAATACGGTCTTGGTAAGGAAATTGATGAAGATAAAGGGACAATAGAAATGGAATTCTATCACCTAAAAATATCCTCTGTGAACACTTTATTCACCAAATGAGTAAACCTCTATATCGCTGTTTTCTATAATCTAGATTTCATAGGTTTGGAGTTTGATGGAGTTTGATCATTTTAAAGTGGTAAAATACTATTCATGACATACATAATAAAGATAAACTCCTAAAAATATCTAGACCTAACTGCATCGAATTATATATTAGCACATTTAAGATCCACGATTAAATATATTCCTAATCTCATATGCGTGCAACATTGATAGTGGTTATATACATTCTGCCTACGCCAAAGGTTGAAGTGGCAACTACCCTTTAGAGATATGAATGCAAAATGGAGAACCATATGCAAAGTGCATGAATTGTTTGATAGCCTACCCAAAATTAAATGTGGTCTCATGGAATGCAATGATTGTGGAATATTCTCAACACGAATTTGTTAAAAGGGCTAAAGAAACTTTCGAGCAAATGCAATTGGCAGGCGTAAAGCCATCCATATCAGGGAGCCTTTTTAAAACTTATACACTCCCTAAGGTCTAAATACTTTAGCTGCGACAAATTGCAAATGGTAACAGGGAGATTATTTAAACCTCTACCCCATCTATTTTCAAGTACTGCAGATGTGATAGGCTGCAAATGGTATGAGAGACATTTATTTAATGATCACAGGATTTGTTCAAAAAGGGTTTGTCGAGCGGCTTAAGACACTTTTAAGAAAATGCATAGAGGGAGTTTTAATCATACTCCGTGACCTGTGCTAGCATCCTCCTTGCCTGAGCGCAAAAAGGGAACTTTCAAATACTGTTATGGACATCCATAAAAGTACAAAGGATAGAGAAATTTCTGTGAGATGTTGTGTTTGCAACTACCCTGGTAAACAATAATTGCAGAAAGATGAAGAAGCACAGACAATGCACATGCATCATTCGACCAAAATGCCTCAATGAATTACATCAAAAGTTCAAAAATTTGATATCAAATGGAATAGAAAATGCAACAGTAAACAAAAAAGAGATATCACAATATCAAAATGGGCTATTATGTAAAATCGAAGAAGAATAGAGAGTTTTGATTTCCCTTAAACTAACTTGCAGATTTGGTGGATTGCTAAACCTCGATGATGGATGGCCAACATACCTGGAGTCCTTAGAAGACCAAGAGTAGTGGAAGATTTCCCAAGCGTGTCCCCTCTCATGTCCACTCCCCACGCTCACCCCCTCATCCGATCCTTCTTCCCACTACTAGCCTGATGTAACGTTACTCCCTCCAGGAAAAAATAAGAATCCAGAAATAAAGAAAAATGTGACTCTCTTCCCCGAAGTCTGAAAAGTAAAAATCCTTTAGAAACTTCTAGCAAATGTAATTGACGGGTGTAAAGATAAGTTTCCATGCTAGAGGACAAGTGTACAACATGCAAATTTATTCACCTTTCTTCCATTTAAATTTCATTGTTAATAATTCCAATTTACTTATCAACAATGTCGTTTAACAATATATTCATGTATACAAAAATCAGACATTTTTACAAATCCATTACACCCTCCAGTCTTACGTTTTGCCCCAGAATTAATGCCAGGATTTTCATAAGAGAAGCTAAATTTATTTACATCTCAGAGATGAAGGAAAAATTGGCAATTTAATTTATGACTAACCATTTAACTAGAATTCCTCTTTTACTTCACTTTATCACTTAATTCACATATTCATTTATTTTCTTAATATATATATAATCTTTAAATAAAATAAAATAAAATAATTTGCAATATCTTTATTAAAGACAATCTTATTTATTAATAGTGTAATATATATATATATAATAACACTTTTATCATGATGATTTAGTCCAATTATTTAATACCAAAAAAAAATACTTTTAACAAAGCAATTTCAATTTAATTATTTATCAATCCAAATCCTTTATGTTTCTCAAAACCAATTTATTTACTTGTTATTTCAAATTTTCCCAACTTTAATTTAGATTACCTTGTCAACTAAGGTTAATTTAATTAACTCATTGAACAGAGTCATTATGATTACCACACAATTCAATGACACCATAAACAATGAAGCACAAATAAATACTTACACCAATATCCATAAATACCACAATGATGGGGCATTACATGGGGAGTAGCAGTCGTCGTAAGAGAAAAGGTAAAAGGAAACTTAAATAGCAGATGAAATTGAAGCATATAGAGTAGAAGATAGATAAATTCATAAGAAAAGAAAACAAGGTATGAAAAATATTCACATTAAAGCTTCTTCTACACTATTAAATGTTAATTCAAGTGAAGATGAAATAGAAAATGAAAATGAAAAAGTGAACATTGAGAATGAAAATGTTGTTGAAAATGTTATTGAAAATGAAATTGTTATTCAAAATGTTGAAAATGAAGTTGTTATTGAAAATGTTGAAAATGTTGAAAATAGTGAAAATGAAAATGTCAATAACATTGAACTTGTAAATGAAAATGTTGATAACATTGAAAATGTTGAAAATAAACCTTATGTAACACCTAATTACAAGAGAACCCATAAATGGTTGGTTGAAATATATGAGAACATAATTGATAATCTTGAAGGAAAAAGGCCACAATGAACGAATCGTTTGTGGGTTGCCAAAATGTTCAATGAATAATTCTTCAATAAGACATTAACCGAAAAATTTCAACTTTTTGTGTAATTACTTAATATTTACAAAATGAGACCATTATTAAAAAAATTGAAGATTCATCTCACCAAAAAATTAAAAAAAAATAGTATTATTGTCAAAAATATTTTTAATGCTCTAACCTCTATTGGAAAGATTGGTAAGGAAAAAGATAAAAGGGCTACTCATAGAGTGATCACAACCTCACTAGTAATCCATCATTTGAGAAAGGATCATTTAATTAGATAAACTTGTATTGATTTAAAATTAAATCATAAAACATTGAATAGAGCACTCTCAAGAAGAGGAAGACTCGATAGTCCTCTTAAAAATGATACGTGGGATTTTAGTGGGAGGATTCCATGTGTTGATAAGAAGCTAACAGATAATGTAAAGATACAAATTAAACAATTTTGGAACTCTCACTCTATAGTATTACCAAATGTAAAGGATGTTCTAAAGTTGCCAATTGGTAATCGAGATCGTACACCGCATCCTAAACATTTCTTGGGATTTATAGCCAAACAATTTTGTACAAGTAATTTTGTCAAGAACATCCAAATTTGCAAATCTCACAAAGGGATTTTGAGTCTAACTGTTTGTAGACACTCAAATAGGCCTAACTAACATTGTGCATCTAAATCTGATTAATTATCATCAAATTCTTCTATTAATCAAATAAATCAACTTATTGGATTAATTCACTAATGTTAATCATGTTGATTTAAATAAATCATTTTATTTAATCAAATCCCTAAAGTCCTCTCATCTTATTTAATAAATCAAATTATTTAAATCAAATATCAAATCCCCTAATTCATTCAAGTTAATTAATTCTAAATTAATTAACTCCCAATCCTAATAACCCATTCTCTAGCTTTTGACTCAACCTTGGTAAAACCCAACCCCTGATTAACTAACCCACTTGCACATGAAAATTAATTCTTTTAAATAACTAATTACCCTATTTTCCCTTACAAAGGCATTATGCTTTGGGAATATTCCTTCAATAATTCTATCTATTTGAATTTCTTGCCACATGCATTTACTTCTCTTACATCTCAACCACATGCATTAATCTCTCTTACATCCTCACCCACATCCTCTTACACTCTCAACCATATGCATTTATATCTCTTCCATCCTCTTTACTTGCAATTTCCCCAAAATTTGCTCCACCTTCATCAAATAGACTTGTGACAAGTGTCATATTTTCAAATGCTCTCCTTTATTCCCACATTCCTCCAATCTCCTCATTCTTCAACCCTTCAACCCTATAAATAGAGGCCTCCTCTACACAATATGGATATACACAATCATATCCATAGTCTTAAGCATTCTCATTATAGGCATATTCTTCTTTGCATCTTCATCACATTAGAAGCTTATCAAGGGGGTGGGAAAGGGCACCCTTTCCACATCAAAGGAGCACCACTCCCACTATGGGATAGGGTTTGCAAGCTTTTAAATGCTTTAAATTGGTTTCTTTGGTATTTCATTATTTTGTTTGCATATCTAGTATGTTTTAATATCTCATAGGGATGCTTTTTTTGGTTTTCTTATTTTGACTAATAAATGGTAATGTTTGTTTTTTTTTAGCAAGTGCAGAAAAAGTATCCACATTTTGGCGCCCATCGTGGTTTATAACTTACATTTATTAGTGGAATTCTTGCTTTAGATTTGCAAAGATCCATCACCTTTTTTTTCACATTTTGTGAAGGATCTCTAATTACTTTGTGTGTACATGGTTTTTCATGGCATAGTGTGGCATTTTAAATCTATGGAAGGTGTCTATATTTGAGGCATTGCAAAGAGATCTCAACTTCTATTATTCACCTAAATATGCCTCAAATCCATGCATTTCTTTCTGCTATTTAAAATCTATGATTACTAACATGCATTAAAATATGTTTTCTTACATGATTACTGTCATATTAACTATTATGTGAACTATTGGCAACACAAGGGCAGACAACTAAGAGGGGGGGTGAATCAGTTGTCATAGAAATTCACAACTTATTAACTTTATTAAACTTATTCTCATATTTGATTGTTAACCATGAAAGCGTAAATCATCAACACATCAAAAACACACATAACACCAAGATTTTCTTATGTGGAAACCTTGTTAGGGGAAAAATCACAGTGGAGGTCAGTCCACAAGATTATACCCTGTTAAACGTATAAAGAATGAAATGGGGAATGCACATGCATTCAGGCACACTACCTATAGCTCATTGCTCAATTACAACAAGGCTTACTGCCCAAAGGAAGACACACTATCTTACAAAAATATTTGGATTACATCCACATGGATTTGAACTAATAAAATAGCATCTACTAATGCCTGATCACATTTTTGGTTAAGCACATGAACACTTATTCACTTATCTTCACACTTCTTCACTCTTCTTCACACTCTACTTTGTCTTTGAATGATTTAGAACATTATCCATGCACACACACATTTTACATACTTCAAATGAAGTAAACAATCACTTATATATATCTGCAACAAGAAATTAGATTGCTACATGTCGGCTTCAACAAAATAATAAAATGAATATAAATTGTTGGCCCAAATCAATAAAAATTATTAATGTGAATCAACTAAGGTTAGCCACAACATAGTGAAGACCCAAAATAACATCTTCAAACATGAACCACCCTAAAAAATTATTCTTCGAGGATCCACAACACGCTTCAACACCTTGTTGGCAAAGAACATGAAAACATGAAAACACAAGAGAAAATCTCAGAACATGAGCACAAAAATAAATGCAGACATGAAAAAAAGATAAAGAATGATCTAGAAACATCCAAAAACATCATTAATCACCAAAGAATAATCCACAAGAACTGAACTAATTAAAATCGTATCATCTTCATTCAGGAACAAAAACTGAAGTAACAGAAAAATTGCCAGAATACAAATCTTCATAACTCAATCAAAACTTCATGTGGATCTTTGAAACTCAACAAGGATAAACTAGATATACTCAACAAGAAACCCTTTATTCCACAACCTCTGATCATCAATTTACTAAAATCACCAACAAACTAAACTATACTTCACCATAGACAACCTACAACTCATTTCATTACAATTTTCTCAATATCATTGGCATATACAACTTAAAATTCATTAATGCTAATAGTTTTTACATCAATGACAACCACATATCAGAAACACAATCACAACATCCAACACTATCCCCCTTTGGCATTGAAGGCAACACATGATGTGAAAAACACCATCAACACAACTATCTTCAACACTTACTCCCCCTTAATTTCTAACTCTTCTCACATAACTCTTCCATATGACTCTTATCCTCACAAGGTTCTTCTCCCCTAGAAATTTTTCACATTACTCTTCTCCCCCTTTGACATCAATGACAAAGATCTCTAAGCTTTGAACCGCATATCTAAACATCTGAACATCTGACTACTCCCCCTGAGTAGAAAACACCACAACATCAATCCGAATCAAGATATGATTATGAAAATCATGGACAGATGCAATGCAATGCATCTTAGTTCTATTTAGGAGGGGTAATCACCCCTAACTTCCCTCTGAGATACTCAAAAGTATCCTTAGGAAATGGCTTGGTAAAGATGCCTGCAATCTGCTCCTTAGTAGGCACATACTCCAATCTGACTTTCTTTTCATTCACATTTTCTCTCAAAAATTGAAACTTGATAGATATATGCTTGGTCTTTGAATGCAACACTAGATTATTAGAAATGTTAATTGCACTTGAATTATCACATAATATAGCAATGGGTTTATCATACACAACTTTGATATCCTTCAACATCTGCTTCATCCATAATATTTGAGTACAATTATTAGCAACAATAATGTATTTGGCCTTTGTAGTAGATAAAGAAATGACATTTTTCTTTTTACTTAACCATGAAATCAACTTCTTTCCCAAGAAAAATGCACCACCACTAGTACTTTTTTTGTCATTCACATCACTGGCCCAATCAACATCAGTAAAGGAACTCAAAGTAAGATCATCATCTTTAGGATACCATAGGCCAAAATCAATTGTCCCCTTCAAGTATATCAAAATTCTCTTCACAGCAGTCACATGAGATTCTTTAGGATCAACTTGAAATATTGCAACAATACATACAACATTCATGATATCAGGCCTAGTTTGAGTTAAATGCAACAATCCACCAATCATTGATCTGTATCTAGTCTGATTTTCCTTCAGAGAATCATATTTTTTGTCAACTTACATTTCGTCACCATGGGTGTACCAATTGGATTTGAATCTTCCATACCAAATTTCTTCAACAATTCTTTCACATACTTGGATTGAGATATAAAGATCCCTTTGTCTAATTGTGTAATTTGCAATCCCAAAAAGAATTTCATCTCTCCAATCATTGACATTTCAAACTCACTTTGCATCTCATTAGCAAACTTCATGCACTAACTATCATCTTCTCCAAAAATGATATCATAAAAAAAAAGTCCCACAATTAAATCTTTATCATCATTCTTGAAATACAAATTACTATCAACAGTACCTTTGTTAAATCCAAGCTTCAACAAGTACTTATCCAATATGGCATACCAAGCTCTAGGGGCTTGCTTAAGTCCATACAGTGCTTTCTTGAACTGATAAACCATATCACCCTAATTAGTCAACTGAAATCCATCAAGTTACTCAACATACACCTCTTCTTCCAATTTTCCATTTAGAAATGCTGACTTGACATCCATCTGATAAACCTTGTAGCTTTTGTAAGTAGCATAAGCAAGAAACAATCTCACAACTTCAATTCTAGCAACAAGAGCAAAATTCTCTTCAAAATTATCAATTCCTTCCATTTTACAATATCCCTTACACACCAATCTTCCTTTGTTTCTAGCCACTTCACCTTGCTCATTCAGTTTGTTTCTAAAGACCCATTTAGTTCCAATGACATTTTTATCCTTAGGTCTAGGAACAAGAATCCATGTATCATTCTACTCAATTTGTTGTAGCTCTTCTTTCATTGCTTCAACCCAATGTTCATCTTTACATGCTTCATTCACATTAGTAGGCTTAGTCTTTGAAATCAAACAATATTCTTTTACAATCTTTCTCCTAGTCTAGACACCTTTATTCTTATCACCAATAATCTGATCTTCTAAATGATTTAATCTTACATACCTCAAAGTCTTAGAATGTTCTTGAATTTCAAGCTCTTGTGATCTCTCTTCTACACTTTCACTATTTTCTCCTTCTTGATCTTTGGGATTCACCAAAATGATTTGAAGCTTTAACTTTCTTTCCTTTGTTTGTATTGTCATTCCAATCATCATAATCATATCCACAAGTTCTGAATGGTTTAGCTATGTCTTCATCAACCTTAACATTTTCACTTTCAACCATTTTCTTCAATCTCTTATTGTAGCATCGGTAGGCCTTTCTTTTAGTAGAGTAACTCAAAAGGATTTCTTTATCACTCCTAGCATCAAACTTTCCTAAATATTCATCTCTTCTAATATAACATTTACTCCCAAAGATTTTGAAATATTTAACAATAGGCTTATGACCAGTCCATAGCTCAAAAGGGGTCTTACCAGTATCACCTTTGCCTTGTACTCGGTTGAGGATGTAAATAGAAGTACTCACAACTTCTCTCCAATATATATGAGGAACATTTCCTTTGAGAATCATAGTTCTAGCACCATCTTGAATTTTCTTATTCTTCCTTTCCACAACTCCATTTTTCTAAGGGGTCTGTGGGGCAGATAATTGTCTCTTTATTCCATGCACTTCACAAAAAGAATTAAAATCATCGGAAGTGAATTCACCACCTCTATCTGATCTCAGACATTTAATATTTAGACCAGTCTTTGTCTCAACCATAGCCTTAAAGATCTTGAACTTCTCTAGAGCTTCATATTTCTCCCTTAAGAAATTAGCCCACATCATTCTTGAATAATCATCAATAATCAACATGAAATACCTGTAACCTTGTAAACTTTTGAATCTAGAAGGACCACACAAATCAGTATTCACAAGCTCCAATAACTCATTTGAATTATGTTGTTTATTTTGAAATGAAATTCTAGTTTTCTTCCCCAATTGACATTCATTGCATATGGCATTAGTAGGTTTCATCAATGTAGGAAGATCTCTCACTACCTGAGTAGAACTTATCTTGATAATATTGTCAAAGTTAACATGAAACATTCTTCTATTCCACAACCAAATTTCATCAACTCAATCAAACAACTTTTACTAGAAAAATTTAAATGAAAGATATTACCTCTTTTTTTGTACCTGATGCAATCACATTTATGAAACACCCCAATATTTTGTGCACTTTCCATCCTTGAACTAAAGATTGTAACCCTTATCAACCATTTGTCTGACACTTAAAATATTATGCTTCAGACCTTCCATATACAAGACATCATTAGTTATGTTCTTACCATCAAGAGAAATGCATCCTTTTCCATGGATCACACCAATTGTGTTATCACAAAATCTCACAACAACACCATCATACTTTTCCATTCTCACATACTTTTATCTCTTGTCATATGATGAGAGCATCCACTATCAATCACCCATTCATATTTCTCTTCAACTTGCACAGCTAGATATTTCTCCACATTTGTACAACTAGCAAATTCAATAGACACATGATTATCTTCCTTAATAGGAATAAATACCCATTTGTCCTCACTTCCATTTCCTTTATTAGATTCATTATCTTTCACTCCTTCACCAGTAGTATAATAACATTTCTTTTGAAATTTAGGCTTGTTATGTCTTGGTTTAGAAACTCTTTCCAAACACCTTGATGCAAAATGACCTATCTTATTGTAGGAAAAAATTTAATAGGAAACTTCCATTTATACTTACTTTGTCCTCTGGCTTCTCTTTTCACAATTAGTGCTTCAAGCTCATCCAATTCTCTTTCTTCTTCTTCAATTTGTCCCATTTCTTCTTCATACTTAATGGTCTTTCTAGAAGAAATCTCTCCCAGATCATATCTTTTTTTATCTCATCCAAATATAGTAGCCTTGAATGAAAATTTTATCTTAGGAAGGGCATCACCAAATTCACTCAGCTCAAAAGTAGTAAGCTTACCAATTAACATTTCTTGAGTAACATTTGTCACAGTATGGATCTCTTGAATAGTTGTAGCTTTGACTTTGTAAGTAGTAGGAAAAGATCTAAGCACTTTAGAAACAATCTCTAATTCTTCCAATTGCCCACCAGCACATTTGATACCACATACAAGTTCATTCACTCTTTGCATGAAAGTAGTAATATTTTCATCATCACCCATTCTCAACATTTCATATTTCCCTTTCAGACTCTACAACTTAGCAATCTTCACATTAGCATCACCTTCATACAAAGTTTCCAACTTTTTCTAGATCTCATATGAAATCTTTAGATCAATAACATTAGTCATCTCAGTATCAGTCAAAACACCAAACAATGCTTCCTTAGCCCTGATATTGTACTCAACATCTCTAATCTCAACAATAGTAGTACGACCATTCTGAGGTATAACATACCTATTACTTGTAATGCTCGAGTAGGGTTCACCAATGCATCTCAGATGGCACTCCATTCAAGTCTTCCACAAGGAATAATTTGTTACATCAAATCTCGGGCTATCCTTCTTGTAAGTTGCCATCCCGGATCACCTCAAGCTATTAAAATTCTTCCAAGAAACATGCTATGATACCAATTGTTGGCAACACAAGGAAAAAAATATAAGGGGGGGTGAATCAGTTGTCACAAAAATTCACAACTTATTAACTTAATTAACTTTATTCTTAGATCTAATTATTAACCATGAAAGCATAAATCCTCAACATGTCAGAAACACACATAACACCAAAAAATTTTACGTGGAAACCTTGTTAGGGGAAAAACCATGGTAGAGGTCAGTCCATAAGATTATACCCTATTAAAAGTATAAAGAATGAAATGGGTAATGCACATGAATTCAAGTGTATTGTTGAATTACAACAAGGCTTACTGTCCAAAGGAAGACACACTGTCTTACAGAAAGATTCAAATTACATCCATAGGGATTTGAACTGATAAAATATCATTTGGTAATGCCTAATCACAGTTCTAGTTAATCACATGAACACTTCTTCACTTATCTTCACTCTTCTTCACACTTTTCTCTACCTTCGAATGATTTAGAACATTATTCATACACACACACATTTGGCATACTTCAAATGAAGTAAACAATCACTTATATATGTCCACAACAAGAAATTAAATCACTACATGTCAGCTTCAACAAAATAATAAAATGAATATAAATTGTCAGCCCAAATCAATAACAATTATTAATGTGAATCAACCAAGGTCAGCCAAAACATAGTGAAGACCCAAAATAACATCTTCGAATAGGAGCCACCTTCAAAAATTATTCTTCAAAGATCTACAACACGCTTCAACACCTTGTCGGCCAAGAACATGAAAAACATGAACACGCAAGAGAAAATCTTGGATCACAAGAACAACGATCAATGCAAACGTGCAACGTAGATAGAGCATGATATAGAAACATCCACAAACATCATGAATCACCAAAGAAGCATCTAGAACAACTGAACTAACTAAAATTACATCATCTTCATTTAGGAACACAAATTGAAGTAACAGAAAGATTGTCAAAATACAAATCTTCATAACTTGATAAAATTTCACACGGATCTCTAAAACTCAACATGGATAAACTAGATATACTAAAAAATAAACCCTTTATTCCAAAACCTCTGATCATCAACATACTGAACTCACTGATAGAGTAAACTTCACTTCACCATAGACATCCCGCAACTCATTTCATTGTAATTTTCTCAATATCCTCAACATATACAACTTCAAATGCATTAATGCTAATAGTGTTGACATCAATGACAACCACATATCAACAACACAACCACAACATCCAACATGAACTTGTGGAGTTAAAAGGCAACTCTTCAGAATATTTCTTTTTAACTATTTTTCTTACATATACTATGAGAAACACAAACCATACAAAGTGAATCTTTTTTTCGAAGCAAAATTTGAAATACTAATTATTAGCTGATTTTCTTTTTTTTTTAGTTTACTTGTATGATTACTCTTCCTTCATAATATTTGTTAAAGCTTTGAATTTCTTGAAGAGTCATGCAAATAGACTTGATCTATTAGTGTTTGATTATTCTTTTGATTGTAACTTCTTTTTCATTGTCCGATTGGGAGCATTTTCATTATTAGTAGCAGTGCATTCATCACTTTGAGTTGTTTTTGATTGGCGACTTGTTCAGGGTGAGTTGTTCATGGTTTGGTAATATATGACTAACTTGATAAGCGACTATTGTAAATACTTAATCGATGTTAAAATTTGATTTCTAGCATTTAGAAAGTCTTAGATCTATATGCTCTTTATTGGGTGTGACATCATTCTTAAGATAGAGATCTTCATCTAGGCCAATAAGTATCCCCTTCACCATCACGTATTCCACCATAGAGGTCAAAAATCTTTGCAAGCCCAACCCACTGCCCTCAATAAGTGCTAAAGTCTATCAATAGGAAGAATTCCCATTACATATGATTTGTTATTAATGATGTGTAGTAATTATTTTTCTTAGGTATTTGATGGAGATTTTAACTCATTTTATGTGTAGTCTGTAATCATCAAGTCTTTTTTCCTACATTGAAATTATCATACGCTTTTAAATTGTTCCACTAGCATTTCCTTTATTTTGTATTTTCACAATAGTGAATCCAAGGGCTAGGGGCATGGATGGAAGAGTGTTATGATAAAATTAAGTTTTTATTTATGTTGAGGATTCAAGTGATACATGACATCATTTTGGAGGTGGGATCATTTATTTAATATTGATTGGATAGTTAATGCATTCCTGAGATATCGTCGTCTTAGAATAATTGTTTATGAATTTCAAGCTAATGTCGTGCGATTTGCATGATATCTCGACATTATGATAGTTAATGCATTCACAAGATATTTCTGTACGATCTTGTTCTTGGTTTAATTCAATTAAAGCTTTGTATTGTTGTGTATTGAGTTTATTTTCATAGAACTTTTCTCATAATAGGATAATACACTGACATTTATTTATTCCTCAATCATTGCATACACAAAGTAGGTTACAATGAATAAAGAAAATTTTTATGTCATTGTGTGTGTACTAGAAAAGGGAATGGTTGCAATCATCATGCTAGTCAAATAATATTTTCTTCACTTCATATTCTTGGAAAACATTTTCTTCAATTTTTTAATTTCATATGGGAACATCATCCATTGAAAATGTTATATGGTTGTGGTTCCAAAGGATTGAATATGTGTGGAAGTCTTTTAATGGGTCAAACTAGAGATTGACCCTTTTCTCTCTATTGCCATGTCCATTTGCAAACACATTTGTCTGTACTGTGTAAGGTTGGCCTAATTTTTTCCCTAGAAACTCAAAGTCTAGTTCATCTTGATCCGTGTCTATGCCTGAACACATATAGAAATCCATCACTATCCCTATTGAATCGCTTGCAACAAGTTTAATCTTCAAGCTAACAAGCCCAAACTTGTACTGATACTTAGAAGCAAAACCCAACACCTGCATTTTGATCCAAAATTAGCTGAATAGAGCTTTTATTGGGCATTACTTTGACATGGTCCTATGCCCATGTAATATTAAAGTCCTTCAAAAAGGATACTAGGTGAGCAATAATGGTGATGGGAGTGCCTATTAGCAAGAGGAAAATGTAGGCTGCTACAAGATTATTCTTCAAGCTCCCCATAGTGTTTTCTCTCTAATGAAAACATAATTCTCTTGGGCTAATAATATACAATTTGTGATTATTAACTTGATAGAAACACTTAGTGTAGCGATCTCTACCTTTCTGACCATGGAGGGGAAGACTTTTAAAACTAATTTATGGATCTTGATTGTTGCAGATGGATACAATTCTTGAATGTTTATCCATAGAGGGTGTTATTCCCAAATCAAATTTTCTATGAAATTATTGAGGCTTAGCATTTTTTTTCTTTGAGTGCAGAATTAGCGGACTATCAAATTAACAAACTATCACTTCTTAACATCTTTTTTTTTTAAGTGACTTTTTTTAGATGTTTCTTGGTTATATCAATATATGATTTGCATATTTGAATATGTCAATATTTGATTTGAAAATTTCTTGAAGATGATGGAGTAGCAAGGAAGAGAAAATACAGAAAATAATAAGCAGATTTGAGTTGAAAAAAAGTGGGCATTGAACTTGAAAAAATCATTTTTAAATGCTTATTGTAATAGCCTAGAGCATGCATTTTTGCTTTTATTTTCTGTTTTAGGACAACTCACTTCATTTCTGGGCTTAAAATTATGCATTGATTTGACCTTTTCAAGTTGGTTAAAATTGAACATTAGAAACTTACTAGAATTTTATTTTTGGGTTAAAATTTAACAAGAAAAATTCACACTTAGCTTTTGGTTCTTAAAATGAATTCACTTCTATTTTAGGGATTAAAAAGAACTTGTGTCTTCATTGTTTTGTGATATTTTTCAATTTGTGTCATTTGAATGCATATGCACTTCTCTTGTGCCACTAGACGATCTTGAGAATCAAAAGAATTATTTTTTCATTGGTTGTCTAAAGTCACCCACACATTTCGACTTGGATCTAAAATTGAACCCTCATGCTAGTGTGAAGGAAAGGAATTGTGTGTGTTCCCTCCTAGCGCTTTACACAATCTAGGCGGTTGAAATACAAATGTACTTCTTCACTTATGTTTATCTTTAGAGGGCCTGCCTCCTCAATTTGAAAGGAGGGAACAACCCAAGCGGTAATGAGCTAAAGACAAGCTCTTCCGAAATTCTATATAAATGTGTGGTTGCAATGAAAGTTACTATCAACGGAAAGTGGTACATGATATATCTCCCCTAGTATCTTTATGATACGTAAAGCCCTTATTCTAAGGGTTGGGAGACATCTTGAGGGAGTTTATCATAGTATCCCCTTAACCAGATGTCCTTACTACAACCCATTTTATATAGAGACCAAAATACTTAAAACTTGTTGGTGTAAGAACGATCGTTTTGAAGCAACCCCATATTTGTACTATTCAAATTGGAAACAAAAAAATCCTTAAGGTCTCCAGATCTTCAGTATTTTGAGATTTGGTGGTCCCAAGAAGTGTGTGCCATGGAGGGGAGTCAGTGTCACCAAATCTCTAACTATTCTCTTTGTTTTAGTGTTTGGAGAAATCTGAGTGGGGACTCAACAAGTATGACCATTTCTAACCTAGGATTGTGCAATTTGTGAGTCAGTAAAATAAATTGCTTGGATCTCAAAATTTGAAACAAACATTCAACAAGTCATCAAAATTTTAAACCCTTTGGAAAGAGCAAATATCCTTGAAGATTCCAAATATTATTGTTTGTCCCTAAGGATTTTACCCTTAGAGGCTTCTAAATATTTGGGCCCATATCTCAATTTTTTCTCTCCAAAGTCAACCTAAGAAAACTATGGCCTTGATTCTTTGATTTTTACATAATGGACCTTGTGAAATGGAAAGGATTTAAGACATATACATTCAATTTGAAATTTAATCAGGAAGTGGATGTGGTAAAATAAATTCATTAACCAAGATTAAATCAATTAAACCCCACACATGTGCTTGTTATCTTTTGTCTTATGGTCTTCCAAACAAAAAATTGGTCTTTTGGTTTGAACTACTCATAGGGTAAAGCATGTTCTTCACTATCTTGGTCTTGTAAACAAGGTCCCTCTTAGGTTCATTTAGGATCAAATCAAAAACTTCATCCATCCCAAACATTTATCATCTCCATCCCACAAATAACTTTTAGTGCTTTGGAAAAATTCAAAATTCTAGACTTGGGTACATCATTAAACCAAATCAAAATCACCTTGTTTAGTTAGGAGTGTGATAATGCATCCTTTCTCATACCTCTAGTTAAATTAGCACCTATTTGAACAATTTTATCCTAAAGATAACATGTCCATGTCTTAGGATCCACAAATTCGTTATCACATCAAAATAAAACCCTAAGTCTAGTATTGACCAAAGATCCTAATAGTTCAAACACCCATATCACTCACCCTTTCATCCTTCATATCATCATTGATCCTAAATTCCTTAAATATCAACAAGGTCAAAATATAAGAAGAACATGGAATATAAACTTTATTCATACATCAGGAGTGATCGAAGCCAACCAAACTATCAAAGTCTTATAATACCAATTGATTATCAAAACTCACATTTATACTATACATACATGGGATCATTATCTTGTACAAACCTCAATGATGCAACAAATGTGATTATTCCCAATCTAAATTTTGGAACACCTTTCCCTATGGTAGATTTAAATCAAAGTCAAAACCTAAAAATCTATCACCCAAAAAATCAATGCATGAGTCTTCAACAAAACAATATTATCCCATCCAGTCAATACATGCCAAATATGAATATACCAAGTGAAAACTTACCAAACATGAACATATCAAATCCACACTTGGTGAACTATGGGATAGATATGTTTGTGAATCATACCAATATTGTTCAAAGTCTAAGCAACATATTGACAACTCAATGTACTGATCCAAGTTGAAAGGTTACCTAAATCAAATCAATATGATTCCCAACCACAACAATGTTCAATGCCAAACTATAATACAAAATATAAACATAATCACAAATCATAACATTTTCCAAAATCAATTTGTGCATGATCCCATACAAATACCAAAAGTACGTATATTCCAAATATGCTTGACCAACAACCAAATCAACTATATCAAGTGTGTCAAAATCAAAATCAAGATCAAATTTTACAATAGAAAATTTCTTCACTTACCAAAATAGTTGATTCATTGTGCCAAGAGACATCTCCACCCCAAAAATATATACACTCCCCCTTGGGTTAAACCATGTAATCAAAACATTGAGTTGTCTCCACAACCTCATCAAGAAGAATATCCCCAATGTTAAGAGGTTGGATATCAAGATCAACAACATCAACAAAAATCCCAATAACCACATCTCCAAAATCAATCACCACAAGGTCAATTTGAAAAAGTAAAAATCTCACAAGGTAACAAACATGAATACACTCCTTTGGGAGAGCCAATTGAATCAACATTAGAAAAGATAGTTAATGCAAAACTCATCACTCTTCCAAAAGTAAGTGCTTTCAACTCTATCATAAAATTCCCTTGGAATAAGGGAAGATCTTATTGTGAGTATCATAGAGACAATCGTCATAAAACATAAAATTGTATTCAACTCAAAAATTTCATCCAAGACCTTCTTGATCAAGGAAAAATAATTGTTGAGGAAAATGATCAAGATTCAACCAATAGTGATAGCAATGATAGTCTCTCCACCACAATTGTTGAAAACAATAATCAATATCTATCCATCGATGAGAACCTTGAAGATGTTTCTACCTTATACAACAATCAAATCAACATACATCAAGAGTCACTTTTTTAATCATGATCAAAACCCCTAAAACAATGATCTATTTCAAGGAGTGTTAGAATTATTTGATCCTATTGACATAATCCAAGATCCCTCCACCAATGATCATGTTGAAAATGTCTCTACATCACCTAATGAGTTAGAGGACACATCTCAAGAATTTATTCTGAAGCATGATCAACATCTTTCACCAAAATCTAGCAATGGTCCTTTCCAATACATATTGATATCCTTTGACCTCAAGTTTCTAGATATTGAAGGAATCCTCAACTCAACACTTGATCCAAATTCACTCAACTATCAAGAGGATATCAAGCCAATTACCATGCCTAATGATGATTTCCAAGAACCCTCTGTAAGCAATCCATCCTTTGAAACTAACCCATGTCAAGAAATTGATCCAAAGTACATTGAAATAAAATCCAACATTAACCAAGATCAAGAATCTGTATCTCTAAGATAATACAATGATCTAATGGGAACTTTCCAATGTATACAATATGTTGTACATGATGATCATATCCATATAACACATACTCTTCCATCTACCCATGAGATGATTTCTTTGGATGGACACATAGCTGATCTTCATTTAGAACAAGATTCCTTTATTCCTGACATTATTACACAAAAGAACAGGTTGTTGATTCCTCTACTCAGGCTAGGTTGTCAACATCAAGATTAGATATATCCCAAATTCAGATTGAGGACATCATGTATGAAGATATCTAGATTTATCCACTCAAGGAAACATGTCAGACCAAACAACATATTCCAGAAGATCAGTAGAGAAATAAATTGAAATAGCATCATCTATAGTGGTTATTCATCATAGAATTCTTTCTAATAAGGAAATATTGAAATGGGTATAATCAAACCATGAAGGTACTACTTCCACAATACTAGGGGCAACTTCATTTCAAGCAAACATCAACATAGGGAGCACAAAGAATTCTTATGATGAAAAAAATGCCAATACTACAACTAGCCCAGTCACAAATCTTCATCCACCCATCACCCCATCCACGAATTGGGACCAACATCAAAAGAAAATTTTGAATCAAAGAATGTTATTAAAGAAAAAGAAGTTGTGAAGCATAATAGAAAAATCAAATACACATGAATACAAAAAAATACAAAGATAGATAATCACTATCAAACTCCATCAATCAATGAAACTATGGGGGAAAATAAAAAAGGGAAAAGTATCCATCAAAGATGTCCACAAAGGAAACATTAAGATTCTCAAGAAAAATACAAAGTATATCAAGCAATTGGTCCTAATTCCATGCACACTTCCATATTCACCCATCATTTCTCATCTTCCCAAGTTTGGAGAGTCAAAGGTTTCAAAGTATCAACCAATCCATCTTCTATTCAAAAACACACTCCATCCACGCCTCCATGCATGGCATCCAATTCTCACATTGACCATGCATTGGAAACAACCCTTCATCATAAGGATTCAAAAGGCACTCTATTGCGATGTGTGCATAAAGACAAAGTTAACTCCAATATCAACAAAGTAGATCACAAATCTCAAAAGTTGCATTCAAGTGCACGTATCTTAGCAAAACAACTTCTTCAAGTAGGATATCGATGTCACATTATGATAGATGCATCTACATCTGCACCACCAAATGGTTCAACATGAATTTGAAATCTTTCACAAAAAAATTTAAAAAAATTTAAAAAAATCATGAAAATAATAAAAAAGCAAAAAATTCTTCTTGCAGGGAAAACCACTATGGTGGTCCTTTGGATAGGTACCATGATGAAAACCTGGAACAAAAGTGTCATGTGTAGAATCAAGCATTTGTGTGTTCTAGTTTAGGTGAAAGCATCTTATCACATCCATAATAAATCCAAAATTCCATCCATCTTATCCATAATAAATTCATTCATTCATGAACCATTTAACCAACCCATTACCATCTATCTACATTATCTTGATCTTGATAAAAGTTTGGTGTACACTTTACACTTGCTTATGGTAAATATATTGACATGGGTCATTTTCATTGATGTTATCCTATCCAACATTATCTAAGTCATGAAGCATTATTCAAATGAGAATTCTTTATATGAACACCTTATCTTATCACAAGATAATCCTTGGCATCCTTTGCATGCTTACCATATCCATGCATCCATACGTCTATCCAAGAATCCACCCATGGAATTTCATACTTTTCTAAACACTAGGGGTGGCTATTTACATCTTGCTTCAGGAATAAATATTGATCTATACCTTCCAACTTATGTGGTGATCCAAACATTGGAAAAATGCAAAATCAAAATTGGTCAAAACACTAGTGAGAAAAAATCCAAATCACTAGCCCATGGGACATTTTGACAAGAAGATGTTCCTTATATAGCTTTATCATTCATTGAACATCAATCCAAACAATAAATATTGGTTGCATCTAATTTACACTTCAAACTCACATCAAATCATTCAAAAATAATAATTATAAATTGAGCTTCAAAATCTTGATCAATCAAATCCAATCAATCCATCATCATCTTGGGATATCATTCCCAATCCTCATGTTACTTAACACTATCCTTTCATTGTTGTGTATCCTCAATAATGTTATCGGCATCAATCCATCAATCAGATCAATGAACCTTAGCTTATTTTCCAACAAATCCCAAATAGATCATTGATATCATCATGCATATCCATATCCAAATCATCAATATCATGTGAAAATCCAAAAACATTCAAAACATATCAAAATCCCAAAACAAGTCAAAAAAGTTAAAAAAATGTCAAAAACATGATATTTGAACTATGCTGTCTTTGTACATAAACATAGAAAAGGCCATCATTGATGAGCCCCTAAGACAAAAAAACACAAAAACTTTTAAATAACCTGAAAATCTAAAAAAACTACCTCATAACATTTCAAAAACATCAAAAACATCCAAATATTTGAAAAAATGTATCCGTCACATTTTTATTCACCCACAATAATCAATCATCCATAATAGATCAATCATCACCTTCATCCTTTGGAAATACAAATCTAGAAAACAACCACAACAATCAACAAAAACAAACTTCAAACACAAAATCAAAATTGAAACAAAAAAAAAATTAAATGCAAAATAAAACTCTTTATCATTCTCAAACATGTCAATTGAACCTTATATAACGACCTTTCAAACAACCTATCAAATTTCCACCATCCACTAACATGTCCTAGGATGCATCCTTCCTACAATGGGCATTATCTATTGGAGAAACACATCCGTTTGGCTAGAGGTATGAAGAACATTGACTTGTTTGTGTACTTGATCTTTTCTTGTGATTTATCTTATTGTGCTCATTCCAATGACCTCTCAATGATGTCTAATCTAAAAATATTTAGAGAGAAAGGAATGGGGCATTCTTCATTATCTTTTTTCTATTGTGCATGTGGATATTCCTGTAATATAACCTTGATCATGCTAATTTTGTTCGGTGTGTAAGGAGGATGCTTTGGATATCTTGATGACTATTACATTGGGAGGCTTTTCCTTTTTGTGTTTTGGTTTGAGATGTTTGAAATATATGAAGTACACTCTAACAAAGTTTTGTATGCTAGGTGTGAACAAGGATACTCCTATCTGTTTGCTTAGTTAAAGTCCATCACACTAGATACCATGCCATCCTAGTTGTCTATACCTTGATGCATCGTATCTATGTGTGTTATCAAACATAAGGAAAGTTATGCTCTTTACATCCCAAATCCCTGGATAAGTAATACATCATTATCATTCATTTTCATATTAATAAAGTCTCGATGACTCATAGACTTGTTGGACTTTTGCATCTTCTCAAAATCAAGGGTTAATCCTTCTCTTTCTTCTACCTTCTTCACACTAGCATGCTATCATAACATCCACCAGAACATCAATGCATCCATCCCGCATTCATAAAACATCAGTATACTCATCTTGCATACTCATACATATCATCATAATAGGAAACATTATCCATCTCACATGCATGGAATTATCATTTAAGTTATTTAGGGTAATATAGATTTCTTATTCTAAGCTACATCTTAAAACCATCTCATTTGCATCATCATCATAATATGGATATGTTAGTCTAACCTTCTCATTTCACCATCTTGAACCTCTTTGTCATGAGCTTGACCTAAGATCAAAATTTTTGATTGATCTCTTGAGGGGGCAGTGTACCACTGCAGTTATTTCTAGTGGGGCATCTAAAAAAATCAAGAAATTTCTAAATTTTGATCTTGGAAAAATTAGTCTTTGAACCAACGCAACTAGTACGCTACTTCAAAGAGAGGAAAAATGTAGACACTCAAATAGGCCTAACTGACATTGTGCATCTAAATCTAATTAATTAT
Organism: Sequoia sempervirens; assembly: GCA_007258455.2. NCBI lineage: Eukaryota > Viridiplantae > Streptophyta > Pinopsida > Cupressales > Cupressaceae > Sequoia > Sequoia sempervirens. The sequence continues at coordinate 318,758,073 of VDFB02193867.1, forward strand.
CATCAAATTATTCTATTAATCAAATAAAGCAATTTATTTGATTAATTCACTAATGTTCATCATGTTAATTTAAATAAATCAATTTATTTAATCAAATCCCTAAAGTCCTCTCATCTAATTTAATAAATCAAATTATTTAAATCAAATGTGAGATCCCCTAATTCCTTCAAGTTAATTAATTCTAGATTAATTAACTCCTAATCCTAATTACCCATTCTCTAGTTTTTTACTCAACCTTGGTCAAACCCAACCCTTGATAAATTAACCCACTTGCACATGAAAATAATTTCTTGTAAATAACTAATTACCCTTTTTTCCCTATTTTCCCTCACAAAGGCATATGCTTTGGGAATATTTCTTAACAATAATTCCATTTATTTGACTTTCTTACCACATGCATTAATCTCTCTAGCAAATTTGAAATGTAGTTATCTATATTATTACAAAAATATGTAAGAATAGAATCTATAAAAAATTGAATGTAGTTTATAAACTACTAGGTTTATTTTAAAAAATAATCTATTTGGTGAAAATTTGAAATTTCAATGTAGTAGTACTTAAATTTCAGGGAAAAAATAATTAGGTGTTTGCTTGACCACCCTAACCACAATAAAATGATAATATTTTTTTATAATATTTTAGATATAAGTGGAAGACCCATGTCCTGATGTGATTCATATTTTTTAATAATTTTTTTCCAAATAAATAATTAACTATGAATTTTTTATTACAACTTTTAAAAAATATAAAAACTCATGTGTCTAACCACCTTAACTTGATCAAAACTTCAAGATTTTTTTTTTTTTAAATCCTATAGTATGCAAAGCATAGAATGTGACACATGTTTCAAATTCAAAAAATATGATATCGTTTGAAAGCTATAGATTTTTTTCAATCGCCTATCAATTAGGACTTTAGTCATAATTCAAATAGAAAATGAATAATAATTATTTATTAAATTCAAAGTAAAGCATAATTTATATTGGTAGAAAGTTGAGAATCTCCTTTAAAAACCCTTTTTGTTTTATCAATTTTGGGTAAAAAAAAGTCGTTAGCCACATACCCTACACATACCAATCATATCGCCACTTTTTGGCCCATCATGATCCTACACATACCCACCCCTAATAGTACAAAAGAGGATAGGAAGATAATCAAGGAGTACCATTTTTACATGACAGATGATAGATCTCATTCATCTAAGTTTGTAAAACATTATTTTGAAAGTTTTTTTGAGTTCTTGTAGGAAAAAGGAATTGCAATGGGTCAACATCTAATTTGGTTACATAATTGCATAGGGCAATTCAAGAATGCTCACACATTTTATTGGTTGAGTAGGATGTATATAGAGAGGGGTATACCACATATTTGGAGTTTTTTCAAAGATGGGCATGGAAAAGGTGAGCATGATGGCACAGGTGCATGTGTGAAGAGAGCTTTGGTTAAGGACCAAATGAAGATCAGAGGTGATGCAACATTTAGTTATGCATGTTCGATTGTTGATTGGTGTACTTATGCACTATCATTAGGATGGAAAATTAATTCACAAGTCTGTAGTTTCTTTTGGTTGGTTGAGGAGGGCATAGTGGGAGACAAAATGAAATGTCAAACAATTAGAGATTCTTCAAAGATGCATTGATTTCAAAGCTCAAATGCAGGTGCATGGACCATATGGACACGAGAGATAGCATGTTTTTGTTAGAATTGTATTCAATGTGATTGGGATCAGTGTGAGTCAAGTGAGTGGGTAGATACATGGATTCCATAGTAGCTAACCCCTTTATCTAGAGCACAATCCTCATTAGAATATGTAATGGAAAGTTCACTTGACAACGACCATCTTTCAAATCTTGTATAGCCAAGACATGTCTATGCAGTTGTAGCATCGTAGGGGAATGAAGAGGGATCAAACTATTGGTTGGTCTAGACACTGAAAAATGTCCTAATCAATTTCATACACTCGAATTAGATTTATTAACATCATTTCCTCTTTATCTATCCTATTTTTTCTTAATTAATTCAATTATCCTATATAATTAATTAATTGCATCATTTTTGTCTATTTGGCCTAATTAATTAAATTGGGTTAATTCACCTCTTTTCGCACTAACACTTCATCTAATTAAATTAAATACATCAAAATATTTAATTTAATCTTCTAAGTCGTCTTATTTAATTATATAACCCTATCTTATTTAATTAAATATCATTTCACCCCTCCCCTATTTATTAAATCGTCTCATTTAATAAATATCTCTTAATTCTTCTAATCCCCTAATTGCATAAAGTAAACCTTGTTTAATTAGTAATTAAACTAATTATTCCTCTAATCAAAGGGAATATTCCCATGGAATATTCTTTATCCTTTTTGCACAATTAAAACTTTGTTCTAATTTGAAAAATCTTATCTTTCCTCACCCTAATGGAATAGTCTAAGGAATATTCCCTCTCCTCCAATCAAATCACTTAGCTTCAAAAGCAAGTTAACCCTCTTACCTTTCTAGGAAGTTACCTTTGACCTGTGTGAGCAGTTCAAAAGTGTGTTTGTTTGAGGTAATTGTGAGCCTTTGATTAATCTTCATCTTGCATTCTCATATGTTGATGAAAATCCATGATCCATGCCTCTCATCTCTTCCATCTTAACATGTTGATTAAGATTTTTTGATTTCAACCATTCATTCCTCATTTGCTCTCCTATAAATAGATCACTGTTTGGAGACAAATGGATCCATCTTTTATTGCAAAGTCAAGCTGTTGAATTTACTCACATCCATACTCTCAATTTGCACACATTTAGCTTATTTTTACTTCATTTTAGCTGCATAAATAGCTTCAAGCTTTCATTAATGGCTTCCATGCATCCATCTTAGTTGGTAAATAAATTAGGTTTTTCATCTTTTAGCATCATTTTAGCATAGCTTTAGCTTAGATTAGCTTAGAAATAACATAATTACATCATTTGTAGCATAAAATCATGTAACTTAGCTTGCATCATGTTCATTTTAGCTTAGTTTAGGTTTTTTGTACATTAAACATCATGGTTTCATTGATTATCTTCCAAAGAATCAATTGAAACAAGCTCACTATCATGGGATTGGGAAAGAGTCATCGGTCCACATCAAGGTGACACCAATTACACAATAGGATAAATTTCAATGGATTAGAGTAGATGTTTTCTTTAAAGCTTTCATAAGATTAGTGTGTTAGCCTTTTTGATAAAATGCTTACTTTCAATTTTGATTGACTGATCTTGTTGAGATTCAAGTATTGCTTGATGCACTATGCTTCAATTCTTCATGGATCAAGTGTAATTTAGCATGTAACCAGTATCCTCACATTGACATTCTTGCTCTAGAAGGAGGGATAACTAATCATTTAGCTAATTTTTGGCTTGACATCCATGTTTTTGTTGTTTTCCAAGTTGCAATGGCACTCAAACCACAAACAATGATGCTATTTCAATATCATCTCCATATAGCAATGCCCAATAAATTTGATATAGTGATGCATATTTAATTGGCTAATGTTGATTTAAATATAGCAACACTTATTTAAATTTGAACTATGATGGAATGAAAACGGTGATTCTCACCCCCAATAGACCAATGCTTTCAAACTTCAAATCACGACACACTCATTTACAGTGATGCCCATCAATACAATGACATAATTGTGCTCATTGTCCTTTCTATAGAGTGACTCTCAAATTCACCAAAGCGATGCCCAAATTTCAAATTGTGACGCCCTCGTGTACATCGATGCTCAACCAAGGTAAGAAAATTTACGCTTTTTTTTTTACATGTGACTTAATTTATTTTGATTATCTGATCACTGATCAATGTCTGACTATGTTTTCATTGTTAGACTAACAATGTTTTGTAGGTTCTAAGGCATGGAGTGAAATTGAATGAATTCTCTTCTATCTAAATATTTTATAATTGTAACTAGCGTTTAATGCTTTGGGGAAATTATAACCCAATTTCATGCTTTATTACTTTTAGTTTTCGGAAACACACTAGTTTTCCATTGGATTTAAAATGAATGTTCAAAGTTGGCTAAAAATGAACCATCACATCACATTTTTCAATTAGGATTAAAATTGAACAAGGAAAACTCATCTTTCAATTGGTGCTTAAAACTAACTCATTATTGCTTTGAAGGATAAAATTTAAAATTATTTGTTTTTTTTTTATGGTTTTCAACTTTTCTAGTGAATGTGTATGCAATTCTCTCATGCCATTTCATGATCTTGAGAAATAGAAACATTCTCTATCACGTTAAAAAATCACCTCCACACTTCAAATTTTGGTTTAAAATTGAACAACCATGCTAGTGTGAGAAAAGGCATAGCATGTGTTCTCTCTTTGTGCATGAGAAAAAAGATGATCAAACTATGGATGTACTTACTCGCTATTGTTCACCTTTAGAGGGCCTACCTTGGTGGGAAAAAGTACTCATCCCAAGGGAATGACTCAAGCAATAACAAGCATAAGTTAGGCTCTTCTGAACCACTATATAAATTTGTGGTTGCAAGGAAATTTTGCACTCAATAGGTGTGATGCATGATAGCTCTTCCCCAATATCTTTATGATGCATAAAGCCCTTATTATAAGGGTTGGGAGACCTCTTGAGGGTTCTTATCATAATGTCCTCTAAACCAGATGCCCTTATTACGAACCTTTGTGTAGTAGCCAAAAATCCCTAATATTTTTTGATGTTAGGAGGTCAAAACTCCAAATTTGTCGCACATATTTGCAATTCTTAGTAGAGATGAAAAGTTTCTCATGGGAGGTTCATGAGAACTTGAAGCTTGGTTGACCCATAGAAGTGACTATCATGGATGGGAGCTAGTGTGGTCAAGCTTCTAATCATCCACTTTGAATAAGCACAAATAGAGAAATCCAAGTGGGAATACAACAAATATAGCCATTTCTAGCCTAGGGTTATAATGCTTGTAAGTCAGTTTAAGAATTTGCTTGGTTTCAAAATGTTCCAAAAATAAACACTCACTATTCAAAATCTCAAACGCTTTGGCTTAAATATGAACTTCTTGAGTTATTCTCGATATTACATCTTGTCCTAAGGATTTATCCTTGGTGATTTCTAAATATCTTGACATTAATCTCAAACCCATATTTACCAAAGACAACATAGGAAATTGTGGCTTTCATCTCATAATTTTCATGAAATGGAAATTGTGAAAGTTATGATGTTTTTGACATAAAAATCTAGTTTGAAAACATAACCAAAATACAAGTGTTTGTAGTAAAATTAATTCATTTAAGAAAATATAGAATGAAAAATGAACCCCACATGGCTATTTGGAGACTGATTGCTCCCGTTGAACAACCTAATCTTCTAGGTGCTATAATTCAACCAAAATTTGAATTCATAAATGGTGAACAAATAGATCTCATTAGTAGTTTGAGAAGCTTCACTTTTGAAAATAAGGAAACAAAATCACAATGGAGTCTAAACGTAGCAACTATTCTAGATGAAGAAGAGTAACACATTGATATTGAGGTTGGAAGGCTCCTATTACCATTGCTCGCATGGTAATAAATATCTACCTTTTTTCCATAAACTTAAACTATTTCCACATGATCTCACAAAAAAATTAGGATTCCTAAACCAAAGTCTACAGGACCTCATTTTAGACTTAGACATCTCACTCCAAAAGCCCTTAAGAAACATCCTCGCAGTTCACAAAAATAGAAACAAGTTGGTAGCAAAATTTTATAGACACGCTTCAAGGTATAGTCTAAAATTGTTTGCATTCTTTTGGAGTCAAAATCCTATCCTTTTTCATGATACCCAACTCCTCTAAATGATTCATAAGACAGTTAAAATTTGTAGGGGAAAGTCTCTAGCACTCCATTTCAGACATAGGAATCATCAAACAAAGTATAATCAAAATTGGGCATTCATATTTTACGGAAACTGTTACATTTTGTTGAGACACTTTATAGGTATAGGATCATTCTCACTACCGTGGTTTTTTCAAAACAAAAGGTTCAATTTAGGTCAACATTGGTTCAAACATTTCATTCACCCCTTCATCACATTTAATCTTTCATGTCATCTATCTTTGTAAAATGTCAAATACACTAACACTTTGTGACTTAAAACATCACACCAACTTGCTACCTTAGCTACTTTGTATGTGAAATGTATCCTTTTCCATGCACTTAGCTAGGATAGTTATCATCTTTGAACTAGTTTATCTTGAAGGTCACAAGTCTACCCTAAATATTTCCAAGTTCATTAGCAGCCTTTATGCCAACATCACAACATTAAACTTAAGTCAAAAGTGTTGTCCCAAAACATTTGCAAAGATCACCTCTCACATCACCCATCTTTTCATCCCACATTGTCATCATTTCTCCAAAAAGACTTAGACCATCCCTTTTACCTATGTTTGACTCAACTAGAGAGTTCAAACATTACAAAACTCAACATAACTCTCCCATAGCTGACACCAAATTTATGGTAAGGACGAGATCACAACACAAGAGAATTGTGGAAAAAGATAAAATTACATTTACCTCAAGTGATCCAAATACTTTAGAGTTTGATCCTAGAAGTCATTTTACACCATCGCAGCAACCACCATCTCCTTTAGGACCATATGAAATTGAAGACACCACCAACAACCCATTTGAGCTCACTAGGGAAGAACTATTAGAACATCAAATTTTTGAAAGTGTAGCTCCTATATCCCCAACATTTGTAGCACAAAGTTTTACATAGGAATTCACAACTCCATTACAAGGGTTAAGTCAAACTTACATAGTCTTGGAACCATCCTTGCTAAAGATTTTGGTCACACCTTACCATTCAAAAGTAATACACTTGTGGGTACTCTTGAAATGAATCCTCCACCTCCCACTTCCATTTGGACACCTAACTTTGGTGCTCCTCCTATTCCCAAATATCCAAAACAACTACTTAGTCCACTTGAACTTCACTATTCTACCACCACTTCAACATTTTAGGGAAACCCTTCTTCATCCACACATATAAGTACCACAAGTGTACCTACCATCATGCAGAGTAGTACAGAACAAAAAACTCAAAGAAACACACAAGGGAATGCCAATGCCATATCATAGAATCAACCCTCAATGCAACTAGGGACATCTTTATCCAACCCTCAGGTGGGTTCATCCATTCCATCTACCATTACCACATCATCCCCTCTTAATCCACCAAAAAACAATCCCTTGGTTATGAGTTCTATCAATCCTAGGAGTACCTTGATCAAAAATGCTTTATTTACATATTTTACACAAGGAAATCCTCCCAACATAGGACAAGGGAATCTTTTCAATCATTGGACTCAAGGTTCTAGTGTGTCATTTCCATTGCAAAATTTAATGACATCATTTTTTTGAAAAACTCCCTTTTCTATACCAAATCAATTAGGGCCTCAAACATACATTCCTCCCCCTCAATCCACTATCTTACAAGGAATGTTAAACCAAGGGAATCATCCAACTTTCACTACTAATCAATTAACCACTCAAAATATCAATCCTTCACAAATGTATTAATAATCACCAGATCCCACATTGCAAGCACATGCCCTAGCTCTACAAAAAAGACAACAAAGTTACCAACAAGCAACTTTAGCACAACAACAAGTAGATTTAGCACAAAAAAAACAATAAGCAGCCTTAATATCTCAACAAGCAGCCTTAGCACAACAAAAACATCTAGCTCAACAAGTAGCCTTAGCACAACAACAACATCAAGCTCAACAAGTAGCCTTAGTACAACAACAACAACAATAGCAAGTGGCCATTGCCCAACAAGCTCAGCAAGCAGCTTTAGCAGTATAACAAGCCACACAACAACAATAAGCTCAGCAAGTAGCTTTACTATCACACCAACAATAACAAGTCCAACAACAAACCCTAGTGGTAGAACAACAACAACAAGCTCAACAACAAGCCTTACTAGCTCAATAGTATGCCCAACAACAACAACAAGGATCCTATTTTCTTCATATGAACATCATTAATTTGACCACATTAGGAACATATTCATCACTTTCATAGAATCTCACACCTTCATATACCCCATATAACTCATATCCCATCCCACCATATGTTCCTCCACCCAATCCATACGACGATCTCACATTAGAAATGAAAGCACTCTCACAAGAAATGTAGGACCTTCATATGGGAAAGGGAAAGAAATATCATACACAAAACTTGTGTCCCTACCAATTTGATCAAAACATAGTAATGATACCATTCCCTCCTATTTTTGAAATCCCTAAGTTCAAAAGATATAGAGGGAGAGAAAGTCATCTAGACCACATCAAATAATTCAATGTCATGTGTATGGAAGTGGCTTACAATGATTCATATCTAATACTCCTTTTTCCTTGAAGTCTAACAGGTCCTGCTATGGATTGGTTTTCTCATTTTCATCTTGGTATCAAAACTTTCCAAGAAATCACTAAAAAATTCATCAATCACTTCTCCTTCAATCTTGACATGGACATTAGTCTAGAAGAGTTGTATACTCTCAAACAAACTATAGGAGAATCCTTCCACAAATTTCTTGCAACGATGGAAAAAAAAGAGCTAGTAAAAGCAAGTGGCCTCTTCCTGACGAACAACAAGTAGGAATCATCATATCCAACCTTGATCCAAATCTATTATTCCACTTGAAAATGCAATGCATCACATCATATGATGAACTTGTTCTAAGAGCCTTTAACATTGAAAGAGCCCTAATATCAAAAGGAAATACTCGAGCTTACAAAGACAACTATCCTTTATCTAGTTCAAATGAGAAATCTTGTGTATGGGCTAAAAATAAAAAATGTAACAAATGACAGTTTTGTAGACGCTAAGGTCATACTAAGTGCTCGTAGACCCAACCACAATCAAGTTACTATGTTCATCCAACCAACTGTGCAACAAATGGTATCACCTTAGGAAAATCAAATCAATAAGACCAACATGAAACCAATGCCAACTGGTAACATGAACAACTATCCTAAATGCAAGTATACCCAGTTATCAGAACCCATCAAAACTATCATGAAGAAATTGGTAGAGTTAAATTTGATCACAATTCCTAACTTTGAACACTACCAAGAACCCCAAGAAAATCCATCCTAGTACAACGAGCATGATCTCTATGACTTTCATAAAATCAAAGGACATAAAAAAAAAGTTGTATGAAACTCAAGAATATCATACCAGATCTCATAGAGAGTGATACCATATCTGTTGAGGTACTAGAAAGAAACTAGGATCTCAAGATATACAAGACCCCTATGCCTGATCATAACAAAGCTAACAACCATGGTAAAGCTAAGAATTAAACCAGTGTTTAGCATACTTATTCAAATGTAGTTGCTTCCTATGATAGTGCTATCACTATTGTCACAATCAAAGGAGCTAGTACGGAATGTGGAGTCACCACATGACACAAAAAAATAACCATTCAAGGAGTCATTCTAGCTCAATCTAGGACACAACCTATCTTTCCTGCATCTAATCCTAGCAAGTACAATCTTGTGGATCAACTTAAATAGAACCCCACTCAAATATCAATTTTGGAACTCCTAAAATTATCTCCTGTACACAAAGAAATACTAGAAAAATCCTTGTCTAAATCCTCTATTCCTGAGAACATTGATACCAATTAGTTTCAAGCTATGGTAGGGCATATTGCTAGTCATCTTCTCACCTTCTATGAATAGATTTACCATCACAACCATCTCATAATTGTGCTTTACACCTTGAGGTTGTCATTCATAAAAATAAGGTCAAAAGAGTCTTGGTAGATAGAGGTGTTGGTCTAACCATTTGTACCCTACAGTTGATCAAGTATCTAGGATATTCAAAAGATACTATTGAGAAGACAATGAGTACCACCATCAACATAGGATGATCAAGAATAGTTATCACAAGGAATCATTGTGCTCCCTATCCAAGTGGGACCTCTCATTGTAGAAACTACATGCCAAGTACTTAATCTTGAACTTCCCTATAACATTCTAATTGGTTGACCATGGATCCATGCTTTGAAAGTCAGAGCCTCAACCTATCATCAATGTGAAGTTTCCTTTGGAGGTAGAGAAATCACTATCCATGGAGATCCGAGCCTTTCTATACCAAGAGCCTTGAGGCCAAATTCTATAAGATCCCACAACTACCCAAAATGATGGACCTACACCAACAAGCTCATTTGTTGGCCTATCATCTCTAGCCTCTACCTCAAAGATCACAAGTACCAACTATGAAAAGCATACCGATGTCAAAGCTATAATACAAGATGATGGTTGTGGAAGCTAAAAAATATTGAAAGACACCTTTGTCTTAAGGATTTACCTATTTCTCCTCAAAACCATGGGAAACCTGCATCTAGCACCAAAGAACTAGAAATAATCAAGATGGAAGCTACTACCTTCACCAAGTGAGGAGATTCAAATCAAGAAGACGTCCATAAGCAAGATATGTCCAAACTCCTCTATCAAGATGAATGATATGCTCCTATTCTTTCCATGAAAGATGACAACAAAGGTATAAAACTAATGCAGATCAAGGGTATAACAAGAATGAGAAGCTAGGAAAAAATTAAAATGGTTTACTATAACCCATCATTTATGAGAAATGGCTAAAACATCTTGGCTTAGGGTTGTACTACTAGCAAGTTCACCATTATTGGCAAAGGTATTTCTGCTAAATGAGTTGAGACTCCTCCTAGTCACCTACATTGTGTGATACTATGGGTATGTGGAAGATCATCATGGAAAAAATAGGCCCTTAAATAAAAATCAAAGTTAGGAAACTTGATGTAAAAAATTGAATAAGTATATCTATATTATTTCAAAAATATGTAAGAATAGAATGTGTAGAAAATTGAATGTAGTTTCTAAACTACTAGGTTTATTTAAAAAAAAAAAAAATCTATTTGCTTAAAATTTGAAATTTCAATGCATTAGTACTTAAATTTCAGGGAAAAATAAGATGTAATTGTCCACCCTAACCATAATAAAATGATAATATTTTTTATAATATTTTAGATATAAGTAGAGGACTCATGTCCCGATGTGATGCATACTTTTTTACTTTTTTTCCAAGTAAATAATTAATTATGAATTTTTTTATTACAAATTTTAAAAAATATAAAACTTGTATGTTTGACCACCTTAACTTGGTCAAAACTTCATGAAATTCATTTTTTAATCCTATAGTATAGCATAGAATGTGACATATTTTGGATTCAAAAAATGTGATACAGTTTGAAAACTATAGATGTTTTTCAATTATCCTATCAATTAGGACTTTAGTCATAATTCAAATAGAAAATAAATAATAATTATTTATTAAATTCAAATTAAAGCAAATTAAAGCATAATTTATATTGGTGGAAAGTTGAGAATATCCTTTAAAAACCCTTTTCATTTCATCAATTTTGGGTAAAAATAAAGTCATTAGCCACATACCCTACAAATACCCATCATATCGCCACTTTTTGGCCCATCATGATCCTGCACATACACCTACCTTAGATGAATTTCCTTTTGATGTTGCTAACTTATTTGAAAACAATACCCTTCATGATATCCATAACATCCTTCATCTCAAACCAACCAATTGAAATATGCTTGGTACACCCGCAACTCATTGACATGGACCAACAAGGACCACCAATTCTAGATTTATTCTTGAAAAAAGATGAAGCGATCTTAGAATTCATGGGACTCCAAGACAAATTATCATCGGTAGATCACAAAGGAGGCTTTTACATAGAGCTTGATATAGGGGCATACTATGGGGAGATGATTGAATCCTTTAGACATAAAATAAATGAAAAGCAATTAACTTGCAGATCCTTGAGTGAAAACCACCTAGTGGTGCTCTCTTATTCCAAAAGAGTAAAAACAAAGGACAAATCTGATGGTTAAATCCTCCTCGAGGTGCCCAAGGATGAAGTATTCAATCTTCCCCTTAGCACAATGAATCTAAATAAGTCAATAGTACTAGTAGAAAAAGCTACACCAGTCAATGCAGGAACAAAGGAAGAACCTAAGATCACCTTCTATGTTGAATCCTTATTAGATGAAGAACAAAAGAACCTTGCAACATTCCTTAAAGAAAGAAAAGCTAACTTTGCATGGTCATATATAGATATGCCAGGCCTTGATCCAAAAGTAGTTGTGTATCACTTAGCAATCTATCTTGAGGCCAAACTAGTCAAGCAAAAATTAAGGAAGATGCACCCACATATAACACTCTTGGTTAAACTGGAACTAAAAAAGCTTCTTGATGTTGGATTCATCCAACCAATAGATTATCTTGAGTTGGTGTCAAACCTTATACTAGTCTCAAAACCCACTGGGGGCACCACAATATGCCCTGATTTTAGAAATCTAAACAAGGCATGTCTGAAGGATTACTTCCCTCTTCCCAACATTGATCTCATTATAGATTTAATATTTGGGTATGAAATTTTGTCACTCATGGATGGATTTTTAGGCTATAGCCAAATCATAATCGTCAAAGAAGATCAACATAAAAATTCCTTTACTTTCTCATGGGGAACCTACTACTAGAATGTGATGCCATTTGGGTTGAAGAATGTAGGAGTTACCTATCAAAGAGAAATGACCCTCCTCTTTTACGAAATGATCCACAAAATAGTTGAAGATTATGTGGATGATATTTTGGAAAAATCAAAAAAGAGAAGTCAACAAATACAAGTTTTAGGACCTATCTTTGACAAGCTTCAAGAATACAAGGTACGACTAAATCCAAAAAAATGTGTGTTCAAGGTCACATCAAGGAAACTTCTTGGCTTCATTGTTTCACAAAGAGGGATAGAAATTGATCTAGCAAAGTTAAAATCCATCCTAGACATGGAACCACCACAAACAATGAAAAAAATGAGAGGATTATAAGTAAGGTTGTAGTCCATCATAAGGTTAATAGCTCAGCTATCAGATAAGACTTGCCTTTTTTTACACCTTGTTCATAAATGGATAACTTCAAAATGCAATGAAAAATGTAATAAAGCTTTCCAATAGATTAAGGATTATCTCCTAAAATTACCTATGCTCATGCTGCTGATACTAAACAAGCCACTAATCCTATACATCTCAACAACATCAACAATACTAGGAGCTCTTTTAGCACATGATCAAAATGGAAAGTAAAGATCCATATACTACATCAATAGAACCTTGGTAGGCTATGAGATGAACTATTCACCCATTGAGAAAGAATTCCTAGAGGTAGTTTTTACTTCACAAAAGTTCAGGAATTCCATGTTGTCACATCAAATAATGCTCATCTCAAAGATTGATCTATTAAAATATCTATTATCCAAAGTAATCCTCATAGGACGAATGGCTAAATGGGTAATGATCTTGACAAATTTTGACATAGAGTATGTGAAGGGAAATTCAAGCAAAGGACAAGTGATCATGGACCAACTAGTAGAAGCACTCATCTATGATGAGAACCCTTTAATATATGAGTTCCTTGATGAATCAATGTTCCTTATTAATCTAACAGCTCAATGGAAGATGTAATTTGATAGCTTATTCACCCAACATGGATTAGGAGTAGGCACTCTTTTGATCACCCCTCAAGGTGATTGCCTCCTGAAATCTTACAAGCTATCATTCCCATGTACCAATAACATTGTTGAGTATGAATCCTTGATCATAGGTCTCAGGATAGTAGTTCAATGATAGATACAAGAGATGAAAGTCTATGGAGACTCACAACTAGTTATCAACCAAGTTAATGGTGACTATCAAACCAAAGATGACAAGATCACTCCTTACAAAATAATGGTGGAGAATATCAAAGATCTTTTTATAGACATAACTTTTGAGTAGATTCCTCACATGAACAATAGAGTAGTAGACACCATGGTAACAATTGGATAACTACTAGACATGTCGAACAACATTCTTCAATGTGAATTCTTGGTAGAACAACTTCTTGTTTTGATTTTTGAAATCCCTAAATTTGAATTTGTGTGTGTCATTGTTCGTCTTGGATCCCCTTGCTACCATGAAATTTTTACTTACCTTAATAGAGGAACCCTTCCATCAGACATCGCCCCAAATCTTAAAAAGAACTTTGTCAAAAAGGCATCCTGATTTGTGATCCGAGGTGATACCCTTTACTGCCAAAGCATCAAAGGGACATTATTATGATGTCTTAACCAAGAGGAAGCCTTAACTTCCTTAACAGAAGTGCACGATGGCATATGTGGGTCCCATTATAGTAGTATGGCATTAGCTAAGAAACTTTTGAGGATGGGGTACTATTGACCCACCATGGAAAAAGAAGCTCATCAGTATGTACAAAAATGCATCTAGTTTGAACAACATGGGGATCTAATTCATGCTCCAGCTCAAGAATTGTAACCAATGATCAGACCATGGCCCTTTTCATAGTGGGGACTTCACCTCATAGGAAAAATCACTCCAACCTCATCCAACAGCCATAAGTTCATCATAATCACCACTGAGTACTTTACTAAGTTGGTTGAAGCCATTCCTATGACCTACATAATGGGAAAGAAAATAGCCAAGTTTATCATAAATTACCTAATTTGTCATTATGGTGTACCACAAACCCTCATCTCAAATAATGGAACCCCATTCAAAAATTAGGATGTGAAAGAGTTGTGTCAAAGATTCAATATCCAACACTAATTATCTACACCATACTATCCCCAAGGCAATGGCCAAGCAAAATCAACAAACAAAACTATCCTAAAAATCCTAAAGAAAATATTTAACAAAGTTAGTTGTGACTAGAATCTACAACTAAATCCCACTCTTTTGGGCTTATCGAACCAGTATCTGTACACCTATAGAAGCAACCCCTTTTTCCTTGCTCTATGGATCAAAATCCATCTTGCCTATTGAGGTTGAGCTCCCATCATTATGAGTTGCAATAAAGAATTTGATAATTAAAGAAGAGTACAGAGTGTCTCGACTAAATGAGTTGGAATTCCTAGATGAATGTTGGCTTGACACCCTTAATCACTTGCAAGTGTATCAAAATTGACTAAAACAAAGCTATAACAAGAGAATCAAATGTCGATCATTCCAGGTAGGAAATATCATCTTAAAGAAAAATCAAAAGAACCTTCCATATCAAGACAACAAAGGAAAGTTTGAGCCTAACTGGTTAGGTCCCTTTGTCGTCAAAGCAAGCCACAGATCAGGAGCATACCAACTATCAACCCCTAAAGGTGAACCCTTGTAGGATCTAATCAATAGTTTGCATCTCAAAAAATTTATGCCTAAACATTAAAGGTATAAATTATAAAATATAAAAAAATAAAAATAATAAAAATCCAAAAAAATCAAAAAAAGGATTGAAAAAAATTAAAGAAAAAAATCATCCTCTAGTGAAAACCACTTCAGTGGCACTTTGGGCAAGTACCTTTGTGAAAACCTGGCAAACAGACACCTTGCATAAATAAGGTGTCCCCATCTATTCTTTGGCTCTTTTGACCTATCATTCTTTGCATTTTCAATCATCCCCTATCTGCGTTCTTATCATGGCTTGTCACTATAAGGTATCATGAACTCTTTGGCACTACTTGGCATATTACCAAGGTCAGTCTATCTTGCCTTTATCAAAGTAGGCTAACATATCACATTAGGGGCATTTTGTTATGCATGAAAATCAAGTTCTTGTATATCTTGAGGTCATGGGACAACTTATTAGAAAGCACCAAAAACATTCATAAAATCTTATCTAGAAAATCCAAAAAAAATTGCAAAATTCTATATAGAAAAAATCCAAAAACATTCAGAAAATTATAAAGGAAAAATCCAAAACATCTAGAAAACATCAAAATCCCTAAAAAAGTCAAAAATTGAAAAATCCAAAAAATAATCTCTCCTTGTTGAACTATGTTGTCTCTGAGCTTTAATGTAGGCAAGGAAATCATTAATGTTCCCATGAGACACCCTAGTTCAGTCCTTTAGTAGTTTGTTATAATTAGCTATTGTTTATCATTTGTTCATATCTTTGTCCTATAAATCAGTCTAGTCAGTCAAACTACATGGTCTCTACATGTATAATGTATGCAAGGCTAATATTTGATCATCCCTCAAGGCCCCTAGGATAGATCCTTAGGTTAGGTTCTTAGTCGAAACTCAAAAATCCAGAAAACCCATAAACATTTGGAAATATCTCAAAAAATACAAAAATGTCCAGATATTCTCTCAATAAACCCTTAAACATCCAAATAACTTTCAAAAACCAAAACATCCAAATATTTCAAAAAACATAAAAATATTTGAAAATTGGAAATCCAAAAACAATAGAAAATGTTCAAAAGACCTAAAAAGCCTCAAATATTCAAAAAACCCTAAACAACCTTAGAAAATTTGAAAAAACATAAACATTCACATTAAATTTCAAAAAGACCAAAAACAACCTCAAAACATTTTAAAAATACCAAAAACATTCAAATATTCAGGAAAATCCAAAATCCCATCCATCCCATCTCACTTTCACCCGTAATAAAATTTCACCCGTAATAAACGATCGTCACATTCACCCTTTAGTGAAACAAGTAGAAAACAAACATAGTAAGTTGTAAAGTGCGAACTCAAAAGTCAAAATTTAGAATCTAAATCATATGTAAATGTGTCAGTGAAATTTATAACAATAACTCATTTTAGCATCATCATCCCAACATCAAACAACCCTCTAATCAACATGTTCTAGGATGTATCCTTCCTGTGATGGACATCAACATCAAATATCACTTTAGCTAAACTTAAACTAGGCAGGAGCTATAGATAACACTAACTATTTGTCTTTGATCTTTTCTTATGATTTATCTTAATGACCCATTCCAAGGACCTTTCAATGATTTCTAACAAAATGATTTAGAAAGAAAGGAATGGGGCATCGATCATTATATATTTTTTTTTCTTGTGGATACCCTTGTAAAATAATCTTGGCACATACTTGCTTAGTTATGTGTAGGAAGGTCATTTGGAGTATGTTGTTGACTATTGTGTATGCCTTGGTAAAATATGTTCTAAGCTTCTAACTTACATTCCAACAAGGTTTCCATATGTCAAGGTGTGAACAAGAACTATCATATCTACTTATCAAGTCAAAGTCCATTACACTAGATACCACATCATCCTAGTTATCAATACCTTGATGCATCATGTCTATGTGTTATATCAAACAATAAGGAAAGACGAAAAATCCCAATCCCAAAGTGTGAGCACCTATATTGCAATTTCATCCCGCATTCTTTTGCATTGTCTCGTCACCATCTCTAATAAATTCTCAATGGATCACCTGGGGACTTGTTAGATCTTTTGAAGCAATCATCATAAGCAATGGTTATTCATTCTTTATTCTTCTATCTTCTCTCCATGCTAACTTGGTATCATGACACACAAAAACATCATTAATGCATCCACCCTGCATCCACAAACCATCAGCATATAGGCATCTCATAATCATAGCATCCATCTCAAAATCATAATCATATCACATCATACATTTTCCATTATCATTTAGTTGTAATGAATATTATAGATTTGTTATTCTAAGCATCTTAAATCATTGCATATCATAAACATTTACATCCATACATCTATATGCATACATCATTGTCATCATAACATGCATCGAAAATATGCAAAAAGAAATGCATCCATATCATTTGCATCCATAACATCTGCATATCATAATTAATTATCCATATCATATAGTAAAAAGATAATGAAAAAGAACATAACATTGCATTCATCCATAGCATCACATATCACATAGGCATAAAGGTAATTACATCCATACATGATCATATATAAGCATTCATACATCATCCATCATGAAATAAAATGAACACATCATAAGCATGAATCATTCGTATTTGTATCATATATATATCAAAAAATGTGTCATGGTACAAAATATGGATCAATGTATATATATTGATCATAAGTACAATATCCACGAGGCTATCAAAAAGGAGCCCATGAATGTATATCAATATAAAGAATGGGGAAAAATAAAAAAAGTGTCTAGACATCAAAAAAAAAGCTAGCCCTAGTGGCTGCTACCCTCTCTAGCTTGCCACTTAGGCTGATTCTCTGTTCGGGGGTGTGCATCGCTCCGCTATAAAAAATCAGGTTGTCAAAGAGCTATTGGAACATATCTGTTATAATGTTTCCTATAATACGTATCCTTTGTAACAGCCTCTCTATATAGTTTCGCTAAATTTTTCTGACCCTGGGTGGATATCATAAGGCTCTCAATCTACTGACATTGATCCATCTCCTAGTCTCTCTCTCCTATAATGGTATAAACTCTAGATGTAACTCAATATCACTCTTAGTTGTAACTACAACCACCTATTGTTGAGCCTAGTCTTGCTCAATTTTCAAAATCAAAATCTATTGGAAAACCTCGTCTCGCAAATCTACCAAAACCTACACTTGCTACTGCAGTTGTATCTATGCATCTCTGGCATCTGACGGTAGTGGTGGTGGTGGCACTGGCTATTGTTGCACTACTAGAAGCTACTAAGGAGGTTGATGTCCCACTAGAGGAGTCCCTAGAACCTATCCATCCTAGCCATCATGGCCTCCTTTTCCTCTACCCCTAACTTCTTTGCCGTGCGGTCTCCCTCTTGGAGGATCCTCTGCAGGATCTGTAAGTCAACTCAGAGGGACAAACCATGCATGGCACACAGGATTGGTATGCTCAATGGGTTGACCCTAATCATATTCCCAAGGTTGGACAACCAACTGGTGGAAAGTCTAAATAGCCTCTGCTGCCAAAATTGTTGGTCTCCAAGTGGGAACCTTTCTGGCCAATCATGAAAAAATGGCTCTGTAGCCATCATCAGGCCTATCCTGGACATCACCAAACTATTTGGCCACTCTGTCTAGAAGGTACTGCTCAATCATCATGTGCTCATGACCCTACATGTATCAAGTCTTCCTAGCAAAGTATAATTGTTGTATGTCATCGAACCATGGTGGCAACTAAAGTCATGGTCACCATCGAAACACAGTCATATCGTCTATCAACCATCGCTGGTATGGGATCCTAATTTTTCCTGTGTTCCTGAGTGTAATGGCACCTTGGTATCTCCATATGATGGGATCATCTAGCTCCATGTCTACCATTTGTACAATCAACTGAAGCACTATAATGTGCTCCTATGCCCAGATATGAAGAAGTGTCACACCTATACCAATGGCTCTCCCGTCGCAATACACAAAATCATGAAAATCATGGTAAAAGGAGGCCAACATCACTGGCCCCCATGTAAAAAGATTCCTTTGGTATAGTATCCTCTGCCAAGCCAAGCCCCAACCTAGACTGAAAAATCAGTCACATCTATCCAAAGCCACCAAACTTGAAATGTTGGTTGCAACAATCAATCTAAAGGTTGAAACCTGACCTTTTTATGTCTCTAAATCTATCTGATAGGTGACCAATACAACCTAGTTCATATCCATCACCTCTAAGCAGGCATCAAATCTAGCATTAGGATCGTAAATCATGTGATCACTGTGGATAGGCAACTACAATATCTGCCACACATCCTCCAAGGTCATTGTCGCCTCTCTCATCGGAAGGTGGAAAGAAGAAGTCTCACTATCCCACTCTCACACAATGTTGTCATCATGGAAAAATATGTCATGATCATTGGTGCGTATGTAATGTACCATAATTTGATCTCTCCCAGGTGCTCCTGGTGCAACTCTGAAAGATCACCCAATCTCTCTAGTATGGTGGGACTATGTTCTCTAGACATCAATGGTGGGAAACTCTCCTGCATCCATGAAGCCCACAACATTAGGAAATCATCAAAATTTGAAGTTATTTGGAATTTCCAACTCAAAAATCACAACAATTTCATTGTTTACAAATGTGTTGCTATATTTAAAAATAAAATAGAAACCCTGATGCATTTCAAAATTCAAATTGACAAATGCGTCAGCATATAAGATGGCATCATGATTTAGAATTTTTCCTAACGTAACCCTAACTTTCTAATTGACAAGTATGTTGCCATATACATGTAATGCCCCGCCACACAACCCTAGAGGAAGTTGCAATTCATTAC
Organism: Sequoia sempervirens; assembly: GCA_007258455.2. Lineage (NCBI taxonomy): Eukaryota > Viridiplantae > Streptophyta > Pinopsida > Cupressales > Cupressaceae > Sequoia > Sequoia sempervirens. The sequence goes on from VDFB02193867.1 coordinate 318,778,194, forward strand.
TTAAATGTACCAATTTTTATTTTATTTTTTGTTTAAGTACAAATAATATGTAAGACGAATACACATTTCCAACAACCTCTAAGGCCACGAGACAAAGATTACATTAAAACCCAAACAACAATTAACATCAAAAGAAACCAAAACATTAATCACTTAGAGAATTAAGATTACATACATCCCACACAAGATAAATTATAACAAAGATAATAAATACCTCAAGATTCCAATTAACAACACTTAAACAATATGATTACAACACTCATTCCCCAAATGAGGTAATTCCAATAATAATGATAACAATTTACAAATTCCACCTCGATAACAAATGAGGGGTAGTAAAATAAAGATCAACTGAAAAGAACGAAGCCAGAAAAGCAACAGCATCCAACGAGCTCTCCAACTAGAAATCATGACCACACGAACAAGAAGAAGAGCCAACAGAAAAGAATGCACGCCAGCCGACCACGTGGAACCCAAAGGCCCCACTCCCTCCGTGCTAGGAGATAGTAACAAGGATTTCAGGTCAAGACCAACTACCTCTAGACAAAGGCTAAACATAACTGAACCGACTCAAATACCAACATCACTTAACACAGTACGAAAACTCACAAGACAAGACATTGCTTCTAGGTTACATAGAACAAGTACACCATTGTACAACACACAATAACTGACTAACTGTTAACGTAGGGAGAGTGTCATACATAAATTGCCATGAGTTACCCTAGCTCAACCTTCCTAGGCTACCGGACCCCCATCATGGGTTACCCTGGCTTGCCTCTACCGGCGCCGGACCCTCATGCAAAACTATGCGTCTCATCTCATCTTGAGTCTTAACAATGCATGTTCCATGAGAGAGGCATTCTTTAACATTATTAGTGTGAAGTTCCCCATTAATTCTTTTAGATTATCACTTGATTAAACTCTAAGTGAGTTACCCTGACACCTCTTTGGGTGTTGGACCCCCACAAAGGGCCACTCTCCTACTGACAACACAGGAATTCGAAACCCCCAACCTAAGGGTAGGCAATGCACTAACACTTATCAAAAAAGTCCAAACACCTCAAAAGGTAACACATCACTACGGATGTCCATAATTGAAAACAAAGCGTGCACTACCCAAGGCTAACACAAGGTTGACTAGCATACTGATAACCCACATGAAGAATTGATAACACAACTCAACCTCAAACCATAAGGTCACACCACCCATTCAAAGAATTAGGTTCCACTGAAACATCGCTTATGCACTAACCAAGCTAAACAGTAGAAAATCACATGATACACAACATCGTTCAAGATAACACATCTGGAAGGCTTACATGGACAAACTCGAAAGGAAGTAAACAATGCAATCAAGTGATCCCTAGCCTTAGGAAACAAAACTCAGAACAACCATGTTACACCCACAATCAAACAATATTGCCCATACTGAGAATAATGAAAACATCTTTATAAAGCAATTCAGATAATTAAAGAAACTATGTTAAGATTTCTTAAATCTAAGCCATGCAAGGACACAATGCATGTAATCAATTAAGAACAATTACTATTTTGCAATCTCTCAAAATAAATACCATTGCCTCGACAGCGTTAAAGAATTAAAACTAATCATATAATTTTGTTTCTCAGATACATTATGTTCTACCTCAATCATTTAAATACAATCTTTTCATTATAACAACCATTTCCACATTAATTACCATAGATACCCATTTAAATAATTATATTTAAATATAAATATATATTCAATACATATTTATTATTTAAATATATTTTTGAATCCACTATTAAATTCCACTTCAATCTCAAAAATAAAACTCCAATTATTTAATATATATATAATATGCATATTATAAAATATATATAATATTCATATTATATAATTAAATAATAAATAAAAAAGAACAATTAAAATAATAAACATATATATAAAATAAATATATTATATATCTATAAGATATATATTATATAAAATAAAATAAATAAAAGAAAAAATGAAATAAAATAAAGAAAATAAAAAGTGCACCAAACCCTAGCCCCTGCCGCAGCTCCCACGGAGGAGAGGATGCGGCCATGGCCGCGCCCGGCCTCCCCTGTGGTAGGCGGCGCTGCCGGTGGCAGTGCCTTCCCCACGCACTGTGGGGGGGGCGCTTCCAACAACAGCGACATCCACAGGGTCGGCCGTGGGTGGCCCTGGGTACCGCCGCCACTAAAAACCCTCAGCCAATAAATTCATTCGATTTACAAAAGAAACACGAAAACGCAGTTTCATAACCAGAGAACACAAAAAAAACAAAAATACATATATTTATTATATGATACATATATATGTATAAGCCCACAACAATTATATATATATACCACAAAATTGATTCCAATGCCCAGATCTAATAGAAAAACTTCATTGTACAGAATACAAAACCAAGAACATGTTTAATCAGAGTTTATGCACAAATTTCAGAAGGAGGTTTTCAACTTCAAATAGATTTTCAAGATCTTGTTGAGTTCTTCTATTTTATATGGTTGGATTTTGTTTTCTTGTTTTCTTTTCTATATCAAAATTCCAATGAGGGTTTCAGAATTGGTTTCAAACCTTCCATTCAAATTTAAAACAAAATTTAAAAGCTTCAACACAAAATCAGAACAAAACCTGAATCCAGAAATTTGGAGAACAATATGATGAGGGATCCTTTGCTGCTTCCATTCTTTGACAATCTTCTCCCAAGATCTTCATTTTCCAACCAAGAATCCATCCAAAATCCAAAGCCCTCTTTTGTAATCAATTTTCCCATCCAAAAACCACACACCCAAATAAAAACCCCCAAATGAAATATATTCCCCCAATTTTCCAAATCCAAAAACCAAATTCAAATTCAGATTCTAATTCAAATTCTAATTAAATTGTAATTCAACTTCACATCCAATTTCAAATTCAAATACAAATTGCAAACTCAATTTCAAATTCCACTTTTCACAAATATCTTTTCCCCAAAATAGTCAACTATTTCTGAAAATATCCTTTCTACCCCAAAGTCATGGCATAAGAAAACATTTGAATTTTTTTTTTTAATAACTTAAAACAATTTCCAATTCCAATTTGAATTCAATATATTTTAACATTTTATTTTCAACAAAAGAATTAAATATTTTAACACTTTTAATTCAAAAGGAATAACTTAATTAATTCACACAATTAATTTAAATAATCAATAAAATAAATCTAATACAATATTAGATTATTTTATTAATTAAATTAAATTAATTAATACAGTAATTAATATTTCTAGCATTTCAACCAAAAACATTTAATCATCCGTTAAGCAACATAAGCCAATTAACTTGCATTTACATAAGAACACGGAGACAAGGCAACATAACAACCAACCCGACTACAATCCGACGACACGCTGAGACTAGGGTAGTGGCTTGACACAGAAAAACCTAGCTACTATCTCCCAAATGATTTCCCTTGAACAAGAGACATGCTCAAACCCGTGGAACCAGGTAGAGTCAATGGCCTGTACCTGCATCCTGCAACCACACGAGTGTCGAACATGCATATAACATAATAATAAAACACACCATGAAGAGGAAATCACAGAATCACAGGGCACTCGCATGCAAGTGATGTGATCCCATCCCGTTCACCAATACAATATCACTAACTGACAAAGCTTACATCATTAACATAACCAAAACATAAAGCATCATTAACTCATGTGTTAACATGAACGAAGCATAACATAGAAAAAAATATTATCTGATTAATAGAGCACAAAAAGGAGGGGTGTTACATCCTCCCCCCTAGGGTCAGTCTTACTCCTGGAAGCCTGGAAGATCCCCTATTACCAACTCCATAAGATCACACATAAATCAATACCATTGCAAGTTTACTCCACACAAGGTATGCAACATTATCACTTCAACATTCATTCAACATTTTGCATTTTGAATCTAGGTACAATAATCTAACATCTACATGGTTTCTTAAAATTTAACAATAAAGTTGGGGGCTATAGGCCTCACCAACAATATGCACCTATTATGCAATTATCGTTTACATGCAATGGTTTCACTAATCCTTTATTTTCTCTAAACTTTTACTTACTACAAAATGTTTTTCTATTCATATTATACATTTTTCATAAATATGAATGCAACTTGGGGACTTAGGTCCTTTACCCAAGGTTTGATCTAGGAAACAAACCTTCATGAATACATAAACATTTTCTCATAAGATACTACATACTATGGGTTTTCAATACACCACACACTCAAGGACAGGCATCTTTGTTAAACCAATGAGAAGAGAGGGAAGGAGAGAGAAGAATTTACAATTCTAACATAAGCACTATTGCAAACATGGTCTCATCATCATACAATAACTTTCACACAAGTGCATGGATCAAAAGAGAGCCTGCACAAACTCTATGAACTAACATGATCAATCATTTTCATTACCATGTTTATTATCTTAATAAAATATACATGCAAAAGAGACTTCAAAACTACATAGGGTCAATCCAGCAATCATTAACGTAAGGAGGTAAAGCACAAGAAGACATGCACTAGAAACTTTGCATGGTTAAGAGACAACAAAACTCCAAAAGAGAATACACCCCAAAGGAATCTCTTGGCACCTTCATGGTCAAACAAACATTCCAAGAACACGAACAAAGAACCCAAGCAAGGTTAATTTTAGGCAACACATGTCACCTACAACCCACCAACAAACACACTACAACCACACTCAAGAATCACTCAAGGGTCACAACCCTTTACACAACCAAAGATCCATGCAACAAGAAGGAAAACAAACAAAACACACTTCTTGGTAGGCTTGTGAGCCTAACCCTCACAAAAGCATTCAACAAAAGACATGCAAGGGTGGAAACAACAACAAAACTGATTGTCATCCACCACACACAACACAATAAAAATCACACACTACACAATCATCCATAATGCATTCTTCCAATAGAAAGGATATCGGTGCATTGTGCAATATACCGAGGATCCTATCCTTTACATTGGCTTCCTGCACCATTGGACTTATACCACTTAATGACAACTTCAGGGCAAACAAGAGAAATCAACCCAAAAGGAAAACAACATGAAAGAGAAAGCAACTAGGTCAATACAATGGGCTCATAGTGCCCAGAGTATAAACCTACACAACTTACAACATAATGGGTCCAACATAATCGCAGAGTTCCCAGTGTTTAAACCTAGGCTTTGATACCATGTGTAAAGCCCCACCACGCAACCCTAGAGGAAGTTGCAATTCACTACTTAAATGTACCAATTTTTTTTTTAAGTACAATAACATGTAAGATGAATACACATTGCCAACAACCTCTAAGGCCACGGGACAAAGATTACATTAACACCCAAATAACAATTAACATTAAAGGAAACCAAAACATTAATCACTTACAGAATTAAGATTACATACATCCCATACAAGATAAATTACACAAGGATAATAAATACCAAAGATTTCAATTAACAATACTTAAACAATAAGATTACAACACTCATTCTAATGAGGTAGGGTCCAATAATCAGATTACAATTTCATACCCCACCTCGGAGCAATAATAAATTGAGGGGCACAAAATAAAGATCACCGTAAAAGAACGGCCGTAGTAAGCAACAACATCCAACGGTTTAACCGGAAATCACTTTACTCACGCGATCAAGAAGAAGAACCAACTAAAATAATGCACGCCATCACCACGGAACCTAAAGCGTCTCACCTTCGGTAAGTATAGGAGAGATAGTAACAAGGACTTCCTAGACAAGACCATCTACCATTAGACACATGCTAACATATAAATTGAACTTAAGACTTAACATAAAACCACATCACTTAACATCATAGTCACAATGCTTCCAAAGTACAACACGAAGTACAATCATCGGTACAACAAACCAACGGTATTGGCCACTATAATCGCTGTCATAGGAGGAGTTTCCGTGGCATGCTGATCTCCGCAAGTCTTCCTAGGTCCCGCCTCGAGGGATATCCTAGAAACTCCCCAACGAACTCCCTACTTCCACATGAACAATTCGGGGAGTTTAATCGGTTATCTTTCGAGAAGATAAGATAATGATCTTTCCATTCCAGGCCTTCCCGACTCATCTCAAGTCTCGTACAAGCCCTTGAGCCAATGAGCGAGGCTAAATCATCTTATTAATGTTCAAAGCTACTCTCTCCCTAGTAAGTTATTTTAATTTTCACTTAATTAATTGACTCTCTCACGAGTTATCCTAGAACCACTTTGGGGCCCTACAGCCATTTGAGTTTTCTTTTCACTCTATCGGGACAACACATAACTCAACCACATGCCAAGAGTAGACAATGCACTAACATTTATCACAAATAATTTAAACACCTCAAAAGGTAACACATCACTACAGATGCCCAAAACTGAACCCAAAGCGTGCACTACCCAAGGATAACACAAGGTTGAATGACATAATGATAACCCACATAACGAACTGAAAACATGACTCAACCTTTAATCACAAGGTCACACAACCTATTCAAAGAACCAGGTTTCCACTGAAGCTTAACTCACACACAATCCAAGATAGACAAAGCAAATCACAAGAGACATAACATCATCTCAAGAAAAAACAATTGGAAGACTTACATGATCAACAAGACCAACATGAATTAACATTGAAATCAAAGAGTCCCTAGCCTCAAGGAACAAAATCCAGCACAGCCAAAGCATGCTCATAAACATAACAATAATTGTCCATACCATACCAACAAGAAATCACTTAAATCAACAATCATAGACACACACGTTCTTTAAATAACTTGAGATCAATTTTGGCAAACAATCTTTTCTCATAAAATGGAAACCAAAGTACATATATGCATCATATACTTAATCCATTAATGATACTTATAAGTTCTAAACAATATAACTTTCACGAACCTTATCTATTCCTTTCAATATAAAAATGAACATCATTCCACAACCTATTGTTAGGATATTTTAAATCCAAGCAGAACAATGGTATAACGTAAATAATCAATTATTTCTCTAGTTTCATGATCATACACTATAAATGAAACCATTTGTTTAACAAAATATTCTGATTAAATAACAAGTCAATCAATTACGTCACACAAGAAATTAAGTAAATAGCTAACATTATTCGCACAAGCTCAATTGTAGCTCAAGGTATGTTGACAACTTAAGGAGTATAAACCAATAATTATGTTTCGTTTCCCAGTTACATATTTTAATAAAATCAACCTTTGAAGTAAAAGCACTTGATTATCTAAAATCTCCCTTTTTAAAATATATCCTTTGACTATTAAAATTCAACGTTCTAAATAATTCGTTGGAATATAGAATCCACTTTAGCTTCTATTTCAAAACAAAATCATCTTAAGATAACCTATATTTTAAATCTGTCTATTTAATTTTATTTGACTCAATTATCCGTAATAATCAAAATCAATTATAGATAAATCAAACTTTTGACAAATAAAGTCCTCTGATTAAACTAAATCCTTTGTTGACCCTAAGCTCTTCAGTTATGTTCTATAATCAAATTTTAATGACTAAAACCATCTGATTGAACTAAATCTTTCGTTATCTCTAAGTTTCACTATTACATTCAAAATCAAGGTGTCTTAATAAATAACATTAAATTAAATCGTTTAATCCTTATTTCATTATGAAATAAATAAATAATTCAACTAAAATCAATATTTCCAATTACTTATATTTTAAAATAAAAGTAAAATAAATAACTGCACATTTAAATCTTTCCATTAAATTCCCAAAATCAATCATTATAATAAAACCCCATTATTCAAAATATATATAATAAGATATATTATATATAATATATAACATATATTATTATATACATTCTATTTTTAAATAAAACTAAAAACAACATACACATTATATATATCTATATATATATAATATATACATTATAATATTTAATATTTAAATATTATATATATTATATTTATATAATATAAATATATTAAAAAAAAAACAAAAAAATGAATTAAATCAGGTATAAGCACGCCGTCACCACCTCCTTTTTATGAGGGACGCCCCGGCCGGGCCACCGCCTCCCCTCGGGAGGCGGCGCCACGCAACACTCTCCTGGTGGAGGGTCGCTGGCACCATGGTCAGCCTCCCCAAAGTCTCAACAAAAAAAAGATTATATATATTTTATTTTTTATTTTTTTTCCATTCTAAAAAAAAGACGCGACCAAAAGGACGGAACTGCTCTCAGATCTCAGACCGGAGGGACGACCATAAAAAAATATATATATATATATATAATTACATATATATATGTATATATCATGTATATATATATAGTATATATATATATATATATATATATATATATATATATATATATATATATATATATATATATATATATATATATATATAAATTCCTTTTTATACAAAATTACTTGAGTAAAGATTTTACAAAAACAAAATTAGCTTTTTTTTTGAAAAAAAGTATTTCCAACTACAATTTCCATGACCCCTTTTTTTTGGTAATTTTCTAATTTTTTGAAAGCATAGTTTCAAGATTTTCTCGGTGTTCTTTTCTTCTTGTATTTCATTTTCATTGTTGAAATCTCTGTTGTTTGATTTATTTCTTGTTCTATTTTCCATGATCCAAAAAGGGTTTCTGAATGTTTTCTATCCTTCCATTTAGATTAAACAAAAGTTTCAAAACTTCAATCACAAAACAAGAATAAAACCTAATTCAAAAGCTTGAAGAACAAATTGGTGTGGGATCCTTTGCTGTTTCCATTATTTTCCAATCTTCTCCCAAGATATTCATTTCTCAACCTAGATTCAATCCAAAACCCAAAAGCCCTCTTTTTGCAACCCCCAATCTTCCATAAGAAGAATTGAAAGAAAAACCCAAACTGAAAATATATTCCCCCAAATTTCCAAATCCAAAACCAAATTCAAATTCAGATTCTAATTCAATTGCAAACTCAAATTCAAATCAAAAAAGAAATTCAAACTTCCCCAAATTATTCACAAATTGAAATTCAACTTAAATTTCAATTTTCAATTTCAAAAACAAATATCTTTTACCAAAATAGTCAACTATTTCTAAAATATATTTTCTATCCCAAAGTCATTGCATATGAAAACATTTGAATTTTTAATAACTTAAAACAATTTCCAATTCCAATTTGAATTCAATATATTTTAACATTTTATATTCAACAAAAGAATTAAATCTTTTACACTTTTTTTTTTTTTTTTTAAAAAAGAAGGGGTAAAATTATCCAAATGTAATCCACAAGATAAAAGGCCAAAAGCCCACCAAAAAAGAACACCACCAGTCCAACCATCAACACCACTACCTATTCATGTCCTCCACTAATAACCTCTCTAGGGTCTCAAGATAATTAGAAGAGAGCTCTTCCTTTCCACTGATATCCCAACCATCCACATTCTCAGAGGCCCACTTCGCTAGACAATCGGCTACTTTGTTCCACTCTCTAGGGATATGACAAAAGGAGACAGAGTCCAAGGAGCTGCAAAGACTCAAAATCTATCTGCCCACAGAAGCCAATTGCCAACTAACATCATCCAACCTTTGGTTGTTCAACAAATCCACAACAATCTGAGAATCTGACTCACAAATGATCTTCCTCCAGCCTAAAGAGCAACCACGTTCAACAACAATCTTAATAGCAAGGGCCTCCATCAAATTATTAGAGTGCTGCCCTTTGTAACTAGAGAAGACAAAAACCACACCACCATCATTACCCCTACCAATACCCCCCACACAAGCATGACCAGGGTTCCCACGAGAAGAACCATCAGTATTAATCTTTAGGACCCCCACCGGGGGAGGCATCCACTTCCCATCACGACAAACTCATTTCCGAACTTGACGGGGCCTTCTGCCAGCAAAGCAACCCCGACTGCTATCCCCCAAGCTCAAATTCCGCACAATATCAAGATCACCAGGATCAAGATTTTCAGACATGTCACACTTAGCCGAAATAGTCTCTTGAATCCTGCTAATTATCTTCTTCCACAATTGAAGATTTCCTAGATTGGAACCACAAAAAACTCTACGGTTCCTCTCCAACCAAAGGTTCCAAAGAATGAAAATAGGCCCAATAGACCAGGCCACCTGAAGGAAAGGAGTCTTTGCTGGTGGTCTACCCAAACTTTCCCAAAAGTCAATCAAGGAGGTAGCATGAATACACCCATGATGCCAAGCCCCCCACCATCTGTGCCATAACTCTCTAGAGTAAGGGCAAAGAAAGAACAAGTGGGAGGTACACTCCTCACTGTGAGAACAAAGAATGCAAATAGAGGGTCCCTGAAAGCCACGTTTGCGAAGATTTTCCCAAGTGAGGCACTTCCTCTGAGCAACCAACCATAAGAAAAAATTGCATTTGGGCCAAGAGAAATTGTCCCAAACCTTCTTCCACCAGTGCACCTCAGCAGGACCAAATAAGTTCTTGTCAAGCATAGCATAGCCTTGGGCAACAGTAAATTTACCTTTTGGACTAGGATTCCAAGCTAGAACATCCCTCCCATCCAGGGAGCTGCACAGCCTAGCCTCCAAAACTCTAGAAAGAACAACACGATCCTCATCAGAACCACCCACGGGCCACTCCTGTGGGTCCTTCCAACAAGCCACCACTGCCTGCCCAATACGCTTGACAGTTTTAAAATGCTCCACCTTAATCCACCCGGCCTCAGAAAAAATATGGCAAAGAGGCTGAAGCTGAGGAAAACTAGAAAGAATGGGAGGGTGGCCATCCCAAGAGTCCTGCCAAAACAAAACATCAGAGCCTCTATTACAGATCCAAAAGAGGCCCTCCTTAATCAGCTGAGCACCCTTCTTAAGGGTATCCCAAATACAAGAACCTTTACCCAGCAAAGGAAGGCGTGGCACATCGAGGCAATCAGCACCAGGCATATACTTGTGGGTTAGAATCTTAGCCCAATCCTGATCTTGATTGTTACACCACCTCCAGTATAGCTTGGCAGCCAAGGCAGTGACAGCAAGAGCCATAGACCTAAGACCAAGGCCCCCAGCATGCTTCGGCCTGCAAACAGACTCCCACTTGACCAAGCTCCACTTTGAGGAAAGAAGGTTGCCAGACCAGAGAAATTGCCGAGACAAAGCATCAAATTCCCGCACAAAGGTGGACGGGGGAACTTGCACACAGCACCTATAAATGGGGAGAGACTGCACTACAGTCTTAAGAAGAATCACTCTCCCAGCAGAAGATAGCCATCTGTAAGTCCAATGGCTCACCTTACTTCGAAATTTATCCAAAATTCCCTGCCAATAATCTCTTCGCTGTCCTCCCAAAGCCAAAGGGATCCCTAGGTACATCAAGGGAAGAGAACCGATCTGAAATCTAAGGATCCTAGCAATCCTGCTCTGAATAAGCCGAAGAGTATTAAAAAAGTAAATGGAAGATTTATCCTCATTAATACACTGACCAGACGCCTTCAGATAGATGTCTAAGGCACGCCTGAAGTTCACCGCCTCACTAATTCTAGCCAAGCCCATTAGCCCAGTATCATCCACAAACTGGAGATGAGAGTAGGGAGGGAGAAGGTTGTTCCAGCTCCAACCATGGATAAGACCCTGTCTCACCTGAGATTTAATAAATCTTCCAAGACCCTCTGCCATGATAATGAATAAGTAGGGGGATAAAGGATCCCCTTGCCGGAGTCCCCGAGAAGCACTGAACAAATCTGAAGGTTCGCCATTAATGAGAACAGAGAATGAGGCAGAGGTCACACAACTCAGAACCCAGTTCACCCATTCCTCAGCAAAGCCAAAAGCCAGGAGAGTTTTCTGTAAGAACTCCCAGCTCACCCGATCATAAGCTTTAGACATATCAAGCTTAATAAACATAGCCTTCTCCTTAGAGTTAGCCATAGAATGGATAGCTTCCATGGCTATCACAACACCATCCAGAATTTGTCTCCCTTCAACAAAACCACCCTGCTCAGCCGAGATCAAAGAACTAAGGAGTGGTTTGAGTCTCTCAGCAATCAGTTTGGTGATGATCTTGTATACAATGTTACATAACGCAATAGGCCTGAATTGAGCTAACCAGTCAGCTCCTTCCAACTTAGGTATGAGGGCCAAGAAGGTAGAATTCATAGACTTGAGCATTTGTTTGTTCCTAAGTGATTCCTGAACCACCTCCAGGAGATCAAACTTTATAATTTCCCAGAACTCTTGAAAAAACTCAATCGGAAACCCATCCAGACCAGGGGCCTTACCTTTTTTCATGTTAAAAACCACTTTCTCCAACTCAGGTAACAAGATAGGACATAAGAGAGTCCCATTCATCTCAGCAGAGACTAGGTGGGGAATACAATCCATGATGGCCTGCTCCTCAGCCCCAGCAACAAGATTCTCCTTAGCAAAGAGGTTTGAAAAATAATTGACTGCCTCCCTGGAAATATCGGCATAGGCCGAGATTTGAACCCCATCCTGAGAAATAAGAGAGGAGATAGAATTCCCATGTCTTCGAGCCTTAACTGAATTATGGAAGAATGCAGTGTTCCTATCCCCCTCTTGAAGCCAATCAATACGAGATTTCTGCTTCCAGAAGATCTCTTCTCGGAGTTCCCACTCTTCTAAACTCTTAAGGGCCAAGGACTCAGCCATACTCAGGGCAGAGGTCAACCCTTGATCCCGAATCTGACGAGTGATAGAATCCAACTTGGACTGGGCATCCAACTTCTGAGCTTGAAGGTTCCCAAAATGTTGTTTATTCCATCTCTTGAGCCTGAACTTCACATGTTGGAGCCTCTTACTAAAAGTAAACATGGCTGTCCCATGGGAAGGCATCCCCTCATGCCACCAATCCCACATAAGATCATGCAACGACTGATCTCTTAACCACATCAACTAAAATTTGAAAGAGGGATTCTTGGTGACACCATAGACAGTGACTGAGAGCTTGATAGGCCAATGATCCGAGCCCCTCCAATCAAGAATTTCTGAACTGGTAATCAACCTACTATTCAACCAATAGCAGGAGACAAGAAATCTATCAAGCCTCTCTGAGATAGCCTCAGCACCACATCTCCTATTATTCCATGTAAAGATACCATTGGTTGGCTTCACATCAATGAGGTTCAAGGACCCAATCATATCCCTAAGTAAATTTGCAGAAGGGTCCAGCCTGGCTAAACCACCCCGTTTTTCATCCAATCCAGTAACAGCATTAAAATCACCAGCCATAATCCATGGAAGAAATGGGTCCAAGGCACGGATGAATTGAATGTGGGCCCAGAGATTAGACTTACCTGATAGATCAGTTGGAGCATAAATATTGGATAAAAGACATCTCTCTCCAGTCGCGAAGCAAGAGGCAACCAGAGAAATGGAAGACCGGCTAGACATCCACCATAAGGGGGAGACTTTCCTAGGGTTCCAGAAGCAAGCCACCCCCCCTGCATTATTCAGAGCACCCACCCCCTGCCAATTGCCTTGGGGCCAGATACGCGAAGCACAATTCGCCAAACCATCAACAGTAAGCTTGGTTTCCTGAATGAAAACCACATCAGGTGACTGCAATTCAATTAATCTACGAACAGCCTTTTGTCTAGGGATGTTGTTCAACCCCCTTACATTCCAAGATAAAACAATCATTTATGAGGGTGGGAAAAATGGGAATCAATGGGTTTCACAGACCCAGACTCGACCAAAGTATCACCCATCATCTTAACCTTCTCTTGATCAGTTTTCCTTCCACTCTTTGACGGTTTATCAAGAGGCCCCTTCTTAAAGGCTTTCTGATGTAAACCTAAAACCAGAGGAGCTTTGTTACCCTTTACAGAATCAGAGGCCCCCTTAGGAGTAGGGGGATCATGGGCCACTACTACCGGGCCCTTCGGAATCTGTGGCCCTTGGAGAACCCCAAAATCCTGAGCTTGAGAAGGCAGATCCATTGCCATCTGATCTACTTGGTGGACCTCTGGAGATAAAATCTGATCCTCTTTCCTTGCATTCTCATCCGGAACTTCATGCAACTCCTTGGCCCCAGAAGAGAGTTCAGCGGGAATACCTTCCTCCTGGACTAGATCATCAAGAATATCAAACTTGTTAAAAGTACCTTCATTCTGTCTATCTAGCCAAGTTCGCTTCTTTCCCTTGCCTCTATTACGGGACTTTACTGGAATAAAACCCTCATTATCCACAGATTCATTAGACATCGGATCCTTTCCCTTGTCCCCCCTAGGAGGCCCAGAGGCAGCCAAGGGGGGGGGTTTAAATCTAGGGCATTTGCGGTGTAAATGACCATATTCATGACAAATTCTGCATCTAAAAGGTAGGGTCTCATAATCCAGCTGTTGGATCCAAGAAGAGGAACCCAAGTAGATTTCCATAGAGTCTGGTAACGGATTATTCAAATCAACTTCAACGCAAATGCGAGCAAAATAAATTACCTTACGATCTTGAGTTTGTGAAGCAGATCCCACAGGTATTCTAAGAAGAAGAGAGATCGAGTGGAGAATATCCTCCCTCCAGAATTCCAATGGAAGCCTTGGCAAACAGACCCACACAGGAACTCGCGAGGGGACCTCTTCATCGAAGTTGAAGCCCACATGCCAAGGCTTGATGAATAGCCCAACCTAGTTAAAGAAATAAGGGCCACCTTCGAACGCCCTATTCCTATCCGACATGCTCGAAAAGATAACCATAAAGTAGTTATTAGCTGCCAAAATAATCTCCATGTCACCTTCAGGGTTGAAAACCTGACATGCCCAAGAATCCAACACGGGTAGAGATAGACGAAGGCCCAAAAATTTGCAAATTAGTGCATGATTACACCAATAATCAACATCTTTTGAAACTTGCTTAGGTTGAATGACCAAAACTGGACGATCCTCGGATCTCTCCAAACATCCATTTACTTTTTTAATTCGTAACCTCCCTTGTGAAGAAGAAACCCCATCCCTAGATTGGGGTTTACCCAGCTGATTCGTAACACCAGCATGCAATGAAGAAGATGGCTCCACCATCTCCAAACCCCCATGAGAAGCCTAAGACAGGGCAAAACTCTGATTCTCCATGGATCAACAGGCACGATCCACACCAAAAAATAGAGAGCGAGAGGCGAGACAAGATGCCCACAGCCTCAGATCCAAATGCCCTACCCACAAGAAAAATGAAGAGCAGAAAAAAGGAAACAGAGACCACCAAAGAGCAAGACAAAGGCCGCACCCGGTGACCCTCGCACCACAGACACCGACCAAAAAGCCACGAGCCTGCGCCCACTTGCCCTTGAAGCCGCAGGTGGTAGGAAAAGCCCAGAAGCACGGGGCTAGCTTCGGTAACCAGCACTGCGCCTTCATCACCTTTGAACTCACTTTAATATGCTTATCCAAAATGTAATAATTAGTGTACAAGTGGAATGTTTATATAAAAGTTGACAATTAACTAGAGCCTTGCTTGAACTTGACTTTTTTCATCCCAAGGATCTAAATATAATTTACATATCTTTCATTTCATAATGGGTCAATTTTATAGGATCATATTTCAATATGGTTTAGTTTTGTAGCTTGGTTTGACCCCTTAACTTTTAAATTAAAAATTTAAAATGGGCACAACTTGAATCCCTTCCTATAGCTATTAATCACCAAATTGAGTATGAAATGTATGATTTTCATGCTACTACATGTTGGTAAAAGGTGTGTTGTTCACATTGTATAATGTTTTACATATAAAATTAATATTATTTGTGGTGCATCTAGGGAATCTAGAGATGTGTTGGCCTCCTCTAATGGTTTAATAACTAAGCCCTTAGAGTTGTGACTTAGAGATTGGACATCTGTGCTAAGTAGCTATCTTACTCATCATGAAGGTGCATTTTATTGTCAACCCAGGGACGTAAACTTGAAATGGGTCAGCACTTGTGCACTAGGACTTCATTGCGGTCATCCATAAACTAGAAAAGAATCAATACTGAAAATAAAATGTCGAAAAGAAATCAACTTGAGCACTGAGCATGAATCAAAAACTACACTAAGCATTAACAACTAGACTAGAAATGAAAGATAGAAATGGAAATCTTAGAAAAATAATAGGAAACTACTCTGTTTGCCTTGGCTGCAGGAACAGTCATAGAACAAAATTCCAGTGGCTAGAAGAACAGACAACTGCTGAAATTGAAGCTAATTACTGAACATAAAATAAATTTTAAACTAAATGGGTGGAATTCTCACCAAGTGGGCTCCCTTGAGTGATTCTTCCTTAAGCTAACTCAGATGCATCAAATCACAATATCACATTATTTCTTGAAAACATGATTTCAACATTTATGCGATATGACTGTATTACTAAAACTAGAAAATGCAAGTACAATCTTAGAACATCCAACCTTATAAAAAGGGGCATCTAACCATTATTTATAGAGAAAAACTTCTAATTAACCCTAACTACCTAGGTAGTCAACTCCATCAAAATAGGAGGATGCCATTTATTGAAAGCATAGAAAAGAGAGGGAGGAAGTTATGCATGCACCAAATTTGGTCAAAGCAAACTTGCCCCAATGAGAATCTAGCACAACACACTCCCTATAATTGCTCAACAAACAAACATGACCATTAAAAGGTAGTTACAATCTTTCGTTCGAACTAGGAATTTCCCTCCATTGAGAGTTTTCCCTCCTTTGACCTCTTAATGACCATCTCTTTTTTTACTCTCATGGCAACTGAATAGCTGGCAAGAGTTTCTTCCACTTTGCAAGCTTTGTTGACATCAACATCTTAGTGTAAACCTACATAATGACATTAGCACACACAAACAATTGCATATCCATAATTACCTTAAAGTAACATCCATTCAACCACATGTAAAATTAACATAGATAATTCACATAGCATGTTAATGTCATTAAAAGTCACAAGGATAAACTTATGTCCAAGGTTTATGGTTTTAAGGAAATAACATGGAAAATGTCAACAACCAAGTGCCAAAATTTATTGCAACAACAACAAATATATATAATAAACCCTATCAAAATTGAGCCATTAATTGGACTCATCATCTCCCTCCAACCTAATGTTTTGTTGGTCCTCCAACAGAGGGAGCACTATTCTTTTACCTAGTCAATGCTCTAAAGTCACAACTTGCCAACCATCCCAAATTGATCTTTGCAGTGTCTAAATTGGGGTCCCAGTAGAATCCTTGATTGTTCTCCAATCTGTTCCTCCTTGGCCTTTTTGTAGCTATGCCATATTGATAATATCTATAATCTAGTACATGCCATAACATAGTAGGTAGCTGAAATGTTAATCGAAGCTAATAATATTGCCTTATCCTTCCAATCTGTGTGTATCTGTCAACTCGTTTGCATATTGTAGCATAATTTTGCAAAGAGTGGGGTTCAGCTTGTTTCAACTCATTTGTCAAACTGTTCCACCTCTGTGATAAGTATCCCATTATTGATTTCCCTGTAGTTTCAACTACCTTCTCATATTCCTTGTAGGCTTCTTCCCCAACAAGCATGATCCTATTCTTGTAGCTTGGGCGATAAAGAATTATGTGCCATGTTTGGTAAATGTTTGCAGGGTTACTAGATTCGGCTCTAAGAGGCAAGGGAGTATGAAGCTCTCTTTCCCTGTAAGTTCTAAACTACTGCCCCCAACTAATTTCATTCTGAATCCAGGACATAAATGCCCTCGAATGGATATCTCTAATGTACAGTAATGGGTTCCAATCATGATCATTAGTCACAACATAATTATACAAGTATAATTCACATAGTATATTTTTAACTTCAAGTGGGGAAAATTGGTAGGCCTGGAAAAACTCATGTGGAGTGTTAATAGAGGGGCTTAAACCTAAAATAATCCTTGATAGCTTGAAGGAAAAATTATGCTCCTTCAAATGCAATGCATACACTCTTGGAGTAGTTCTAAATGCTAGCATTTGGGGTACTAAAGCTACCACATTATCCTTCAAGGCAACAATCTCTGCATTATTTTCTTCAATTTCCACATTTTTATTTTTAACCTCTTCCTATAGCTTGCGTTTTTCATTTTTCCACTCCCCTTCTTTCCTTTGCATTTCACTCCACAGGTTCAGGGCTACAAGATTTCTTGAAAAAGTGGGAGGTTTATGTGTTCCTACCAAAATCTTTCCTTGCACCGATTCTTGTTGCTCAAATAGCACTAGTTGTAGTGATTTTGGTTGTTCATCCTGCATAGGTTGCAGTGGTTCTTGATTCTCATCTTGCTCTTGATTTTCAACCTATTCTCTAATAGCATCAAGCTCTGCTAATCTTATGTTTTCTTGTTCTTCAAAAATGTATTTTTCTTCAACGTTTACCTACCCCATAGGGGCTTTTGTCTCTTCCCTAGATGTTCTCCTGAGTCTAGAGCTTCTCTTTGGGGGTATATCAGTGGTTGGCCCAGCTGGCCTTGATTTCTTAGGAGGGATTTTATGTTTTTCTTTAGTTGCAGGAAGACCAGTGTCAACATCCTTCTATTTTCTAGGGCTTGGTGTTACTTTCTCTATCGTTTGCTTCTTGGCCTTCCCCTTTCTCATTTCATCCTCTCTCATTTGTGCCTTCTCTCTTCTAATGACAGCCCTAGTTCAAATTGGGGTTTTGGGAAGAACATTAACAGCAAGGTTTGAGGATGAACTTTCCTCATCTAAATATTCTAACTCAGAGGATCCAATTTCTATAGCTTGCTCGGCTGCAGGAGGGTTTATTCTAGGGTTTCCACTAGAGGCTGAAGCTCTAGGAGTGGTTTCAACAACCCTCTCTCCCTTACTAACCCTACGAGGTTGAGGTTGACCTCTAGGATGCACATTTTTTGGTCTAAACTGATCAATGTTTACAAATTCCTCCCATGTCATACCAAACACCTCTTGCAAAGATTTCTCTACTAATAATTTTATTAAACAATGATGGGAGACAAAATTATCCCTACCCTTTTGCATTTCAGCTGCCATGATTGCAAGGAGGTTATACAACACATTGGGCACGTTTATTCTTCTTCCATGTCTCATATGGTTTAGGAGCTTAAAATGCACATAATGGAGGCATGACTGGTGACCTTCACAAGTAATATACTTGACAATGTGGATGACTACTTATTTCCACTTCTCTGACAGAGAAGTTCTCTTCATACCTTGCTTATCTACAACTAGTGGAGGGTCGATAGGTTCAGTGAATTTTTCCCTAGTTGACCTCACATATCTATAACTAGGGTGTGGCTCTCCATCGACAGGAAAACCCGTTACCTTTGCAATTCTCTCCTCAATAGCCCTTTTATCATTTTCTTTCCATCAGAGAGTGTCTGTGCAAATTCTAGTGCAATGTCCTCATTGAAGCTGTCAAGTTTCAAGAAATAATCCATCCATCCACAATTCCTAAACTTAGCCAGAGAAAGTGCATCCTACAGTATCACATCATGAATTGTGGGTTCATTCCTAATCAGTTGACCTCCCATTGTTTCATCTATCCACAATCAAATAAGCACTTCTCTGAAATTTCCTTTCCTGCAATCTTTCTCTAAAAACCCAATTCCTTCTTCCTGCAACTCCTCTGTAGTGCTAATGCCAATGTCATATGAAATTTACCTTTTTGGTGACGTTTAAGATTATGACTAAGGCAATAAAGAAACATGAATGAAAGGTATTATCAAGAAAAATGGCGACGGTTCAGTGTCATTTCACTCTATCATTCAAATTAGATTATTTCAAATTTGCTGACATGGATGACATGTGGACATGTAGTTTGACACTCCCCCCCAACCTAAATTAGAGCATGTGTCCACACAGGCTAGGTGGTAATTATGATGTGATAGGGTAAAGTACAATTATATGCTATGTGAAATATCAACATTAATTCGCAGTAATTAAATAAATGCACTAAAGATAATTAAGATATAATAGATTGTCACACACGTACCTAAAAACTTAGAGTATATTTTGCAAGGAATGTGGAGGAAATATTGATTACCTTTAAAAGTATAGTTGAGCAATTAATGTAGTGGTGATGGAATGAAGTGATGGTGAAGTGAAGTGATGGTGGAGTTATGGAAGAGAGAGAAGATGGAGATGGATGGGCGGATGGATTTATTGATGAAGTGGATTCCCAGAAAAGTGGAAATCTTTATTATGAAGTGATTGCATGCATACCTTGACTAGTTAGAGGGAGGGACACTAGGTCCACTTCCTTCGACTGTAGGAAGTTTGGAGGTTTGGTGTTGAATAAATTTTTGCATGAATTCTTGCTTGGAAGTTGGTTTATGATATAACCTTAGATGGTGACCGTGACCAAGAGTTTGAATCTAATAGGGTCAATGGTTGTGAGTTGAACAACACCATTGGAGAAGACTTCTGCAACTTCATACGGTCCCAACCACCTAGTCTGCAGTTTGCCAGTATTATCTTGATACCTAGAGTCATAAAGGAGTGCCTAGTCACCTGGTTGAAACTTATTTTCCTTTATGTATTTTTCATGCCATTTGACTCTTTGATTTTGCACTACTACAATATGATGAAGGGATGACTTTCTTATCTCATCCAAAGCATTTAGTTGCATGATTTTGTCCCTTTGTGCCTTAGATATGTCTATCCTGAGATTTAATGCAATCCTAAGAGTTTTATGCTCAAACTCAATAGGCATCATGATGGTCTTCCCATACAATAATTCAAAAGGTGTAAAACCAGTGGTTGTCTTCTAAGTTGTCCTATAAGCACAAAAAACTTCTGGCAACCTATTTACCCAATCTCTTCTATGAATAACCACTGTTTTGGTCAAGATAGCCTCTATTTCTCTATTGGTCACCTTGGACTGGCCATTGGCCTGAGGGTGATAGGGGGTAGATTTCATGTTTCTCACATTATATTCATTGACTAATGTTGTGACAAGGGGTGATGTAAATCGAGCCCCTTGATCTATTACTATCTCCATTGGAACCCCATAACGAGTGAAAATTTCCTCATAGAGGAATTATGCAAGCTTATTACCTCTGGCATGTTTCATAACTTTAACTTCCACCCACTTGGTCACATAGTCAGTGCAAACCAAGATGTAAGATTTTCCATTTGATGGAGGATCAATGGGACCTACAAAATAAAGCCCCCATTTATCAAATGGAGTGATACTACTTGGGGGTACAGAGGCATCTCATCAAATTTAGTTGGTTGGCCCATCCTCTAACATCTATCACACTTCCTAGTATACTTTTCTGCATCCTTATGAAGTGTAGGCTAGTAATATCCTATATTAATAATTTTCATTGTTGTCCTCTTAGCTGCAAAATGCCCTCCACAGGGTTCATTGTGACATGCATGCACTATATCATATGTTTCATCTTCCCTTACACATCTCCTCATGACACGATCTAGCTCGGTGTAGAATAAACATCCTGCAATCCATGAGAAAGGAAAAATTTTCTCAATGAGCACCCTTCTCTCTTTTGGAGAGAAATGGGGAGGAACTCTCCCTATAACCAAATAATTGGCTATATTAGTATACCAAGGTGTATGCACACTGATGGAAAAAAAATGCTCATTAGGGAAAGAGTCATCAATGACTTGAGTGTCCTCTAATGTAGTCAATCTGGAGAGAAAGTATGCTACAACATTTGCCTTTCTTGGTTTGTCAACAATGGTGATGTTGAATTCCTATATCAACAATAACCACCTTGCTAGCCTAGCTGAAATCAAGGGATTATTCATGAGGTATCTTATGGTTGTATGGTCTATATGAATAAAGATCTAATATCTTGTTATGTAATGCATGAACTTGTTAAGGGCATAGATGACTACCAACATCTCCTTCTTTTTCATTGTGTAATTAAACTCAACCCCTTGGAGGTTTTTGCTGACAAAATAGATTGCATTCTCAATTGATCCCTGTTTTTGTCCCAAGATAGCCCCTATAGCATAATCAAATGCATCTGTATGAATATGGAAAGGGAGTTCCCAATTAGGGCCTTTGACTATAAGAGCATGTGTTAAGGCTACTTTCAAATCAAAGAATGCTTTGTCACAGTCCTTTGTCCACTAGAACTCAACATCTTTAGTTAGGAGATTGTATAATGGTGCTGCAATTTTACTGAAATATTTGATGAAGCACCTATAGTATCTTGCATGTCCCAAGAAACTTCTAACATCTTTTTGCTCGGTAGAAATAGGAAGATTGGTAATCACCTCAATCTTGGTTGGGTCCACTTGAATTCCTTTCTGAGAGATGTAGTGGCCAAGGACTACTCCTTCCTGCATCATCATGAAGCATTTCTCATTGTTCAAGGAAAGATTATGGTCTTCACATCTATGTAAAACTTTCCTTAGTTTTTCTAATACTTTTGCAATATCAACACCATAGGTAGTAAAATCATCCATATAAATCTCTATACAATCGTGTGAGATATCTGAAAATATACTAATGACTGCTCTTTGAAAAGTTGCAGGTGCATTACACAAACCAAATGGAAGTACTGAGTAGGCATAAGTCCCCCATGGATAGGTAAAGGTTGTCTTTTCTTGATCCTTAGGTGCAATCTATATCTGATTATAACCATTGAATCCATCTAAAAAAGAAAAATACTGCTTACCTACAAATGAATCCAATACTTGGTCTATGAAAGGAAGGGGAAAATGATCTTTTTTGGTGGCAAAGTTTAGTTCTCTGTATTCAACACAAACTCTCCATTTACCTCCCTTTTTAGGCACAATTACCAATGGGGACACCCACTGGCTGTCTGAGATAGGGTAGATAAATTTGACATCCAATAATTTTTGTAATTCCCCTTTTACAATCTCCCTCAATGTAGGGTTGATTCTCCTTTATGGATTCCTTACTAGTGTACAGTCATCTCTGATATATATCCTATGAGTATAAATATTTGAGTCCAATCCTTTCATGTCATGGTAGTCCCATGCAAATGCATGTTGGTAGGTCTTCAACAGGTTTGTCAGGGACAACTGTTGCTCTTGACTCAACTTGCTGTTAATATTCAGATGTTTCCCTTTTGACACTTGCACTTGTGTGGTTAACTCAATCATAGCCATTTCACTAATTCTTGGTATTTTTAGTTCATGCGGCAACAATGTGTGAAGCATATCAGTTGTTGTAGGAAGTTTAGTTATAGGAAGAGAGGGCAGAAGTGTCTTCACTAGACTTGCAGAACCAAATTCATAAGTGGATGACTCTTCATGCACCTCTCAATGGTTTTGAATTATGTGGTTCAACACCTCATCTTCCTCCTGAAGCTGCATGAAAGGACTTATGCCTATCATCATGAGTTGTGCCACTGAATTGACTTCCTCGACCTCTTCTCCAACATGTGGCCATATGAGGTTATCCATATCATGGGATGGTTGAACAAGAGGGTAGAGAACAAGCTTTTTGGTACTTTTCCCATTAGAAATAGTCATGTCCCTTGATTGACATCTAATGTAAGCATCTATTGTGGCTAGCCATGGCCTTCCTAGAATAATGGGATACCCTCCTAGTGTAGCTTTAGGGGAGAGGATCATGAAATCTGCTAGGTACTCCCAAGAGTCTAGAGTTACCACAAGGTCTTCTACTATACCATCTGGTTTGGCAGTGGAACTATCAATAAGCTATAGGACAGTAAGAGTAGGTCTCATATTTGCAACATTTAGTTGTTGCAGGATATCCTTAGTCATCACATTTATTGTTGCTCCCAAGTCAATTAGAGCATTCTTTATTTGGATTCCATTTATAATAACTCCCACCATAGGACTATATGGGTCAGTGTATTTAGGAACAGTAACTTTCCCAAGCATGATATTTGCTAATTGTCCCACCACATGAATAGTAGTGGGGTCTTTCTTTTTCCTCCCTGGATTTTTGAGGCATGCTTCCTTGATTGCTTTGCCATATACGAGGACATATTTTATGGCTTGAAACAAAGGTATCTTAACACATATGTATTTCAACTAATCCAAAATGTCAAAGGTTGTTTCCTCCTTCTCTTCCTTTTGTTTAACAAATTCTAACCTTAGAGGAAATGGTGGATCTTGATCGGTCTGTCGAACTGGGTCAAGATTTTTAGGCACACTTGGTTGAATGGGGACATTTCGATGCTCCTCTTCTTCCACAAGAAGCTCGATGATGATAGGAGTGGAAGGAGCTAGCAAAGTGGTTCCTGAACATAGATGAATGTCACTCACACTCACATCATATGCAAGGAATTAATTAGGATCTACAGAGTAGACTGGCTATTGTTGTGGTTTGTTATTTGGGTTATGTGTGGGTTGACCTGGTAATTGAGTAGGTCTAGGTGTACTTGAACTTGAGCTAGTAGGAGGAGGCATTATGACAGGCTATTGAAGTTGTGGAGGTGGCTGCATGTAACTAGTTGTCTGGTTTGGCCATTGTTGTCCTCCCCTCCATTGGGATGTCTGTTGCTAGTTTCTTGGAGGTGGCTACCAATTCCCCTAGAACTGCTACCAATTCCCTTGAGATTGTTTCCACTGGGGTGGAGAGTTTTGGTGATTGGGATAAGTATTTGGAGGGTTGTTCCAAGGTTGAGGTGGATATCCTCCATAGTTGGATGGGTATGGGGGTTTCCATTGATTACTAGATGCATAAGAATTAAAATAAGGCCCAACAAAAGATAATGGATTTGGTGGCATACCTTGTTTTGGGGCCCATGGTCTCCTTTGTGCAATGTAGTAGACTTGATCATCATCACCCTGAATTGGCTTGAACTTAGGTGGAATTTGTTTGTTGTCAATGTTAGCTACCATTTTGCATCTGCAATCCTTCTTCTTTTGTCTGCAATGAGGGCAATATTCTGCCAACATTGCCTTTGCCTCCTCATGTTTCTTCTTTGCTTGAAGTGTATCCAGCTAAGTAGCCATATTGTTTATGATGTCTTGCTTGAAATCTTCCAACAAGTGAGTAATATCCATCCTTGAAACTCCATTGGTGGATGATTTACCCATAGAGGATTGGTAACCTCTTCCTTTCTTTGAAGTTTCCCTGGAATAGTTTTGACATATCTTCTTAATATCATCCCAAGGAACTTGGGTGATATCTCCTCCTCCCATTAGGTCTAGAGCATCAATGCAACTTTCTTTGATTCCTCTAAGGAAGAGAAGCTTTTGAGACTCTTCATTGAGTTTATGATGTGTGGATTTTTGTAGGAAAAACAAAAACCTTGAAATGTAGTCCTCCAAACTCTCATCTTCCTTCTATTGCATCCTAAAGATGTCATCTCCTGTCATATCATTGCCCTTACGATATTCTTTGTACTTCTCAAGAAACTTTTTTTTCATATCATCCCAAGTCTCTACAGTATTCCTACCTAAGATCATAAACCATCTTAATGCAACTTCTTTCAAGGTGGTAGGAAACAACTTAAGCCTATGAGCATTAGTGGTATAGTCATAACTTCTGCAGAGGATATCAAACTCAAATAGGAAAGTGTCAGGGTCTTTTGTGACAAGCCCATAGAACTTAGGAAGGAATGAAGTAGGGTTGTCTTTGAGTTTATAAAATTCATTCTGATGAGTGATAGGGAGTGAAAAAGATGGTTGGTTGGGTCTATTTTTATTTGCATCAGCCAT
This sequence comes from Sequoia sempervirens, assembly GCA_007258455.2. Classification (NCBI taxonomy): domain Eukaryota; kingdom Viridiplantae; phylum Streptophyta; class Pinopsida; order Cupressales; family Cupressaceae; genus Sequoia; species Sequoia sempervirens. Next base: position 318,803,793 of record VDFB02193867.1, read on the forward strand.
GTCTGCTTGATGGAGTTCCAAAGCAAATGGATTTTCAATCACATTTTGGTCTTTAGAGGAAGTGTCAAAACTGGTCAAATTGGCACATGCATCAACAAAAGGGTGTGCCTCTTCTTCTTCTTCGTCTCTTGGAAGATTTTGAAGCTCAACTAGTTGAAAGGGGTCAAGGTCATTAGGAAGGAATCTCCCATAAGCATCTCTTCTCCTTCCTCTATGCATGTGGTATCAACTCAGTATCAACCAAATCACACAAAGAATTGGTGAAAGAATAACATGCCATTACTTTTCTAAATGAAGGGTATGGTAAGAACAAACTTCAAAAATAATACAACAAGAAAGAAACTATCAATGACTCCAAAGAACTTCCTAGTTTGACACCATCCTCGACAACGATGCCAAAAATGTTGGCCTCCTCTAATGGTTTAATAACTAAGCCCTTAGAGCTATGAATTAGAGATTGGAAATTTGCACTAAGTAGCTATCTTACTCATCATGAAGGTTGTATTTCATTGTCAACCCAGGGACGTAAACTTGAAATGGGTCAGCACTGTATGTGCACTAGGACTCCACTGCAGTCATCCATAAACTATAAAAGAAACAATACTGGAAATAAAATGCTAGAAAAAATCAACTTGAGCACTGAGCATGAATCAACAACTACACTAAGCATTAACAATTGGATTGGAAACAAAAGATAGAAATAGAAATCTCAGCAAACAGACAGGAAACTACTATGTCTGCCTTGGCTACAGGAACAATCACAGAATATAATTCTAGTGGTTGTAGGAACAAACAACTATTGAAACTAAAGCTAATTATTGAACATAAAATAACTTTTAAACTAAATGGGTGGAATTCTCACCAAGTGGGCCCCCTTGAGCGAGTCTTCCTTAAGCTAACTCAGATGCAACAAATTAGAATATTGTATTATTTTTTGAGAACATGATTACAACATTTCAGCGATATGACTGTATTACTAAATCTGGAAAATGCAAGTACAATCTTAGAACATCCAACCTTATAAAAAGGGGCATCTGATCATTATTTATAGAAAGAAAAACTTCTAATTAACCCTAACTACCTAGGTAGTCGACTCCATCAAAATAGGAGGATGTCATTTATTGAAAGCATAGAAAAGAGAGAGAGGAAGTTATGCATGCGCCAAATTTGGTCAAAGAAGACTTGTCCCAACGAGAATCTAACACAACACACTCCCTAGAATTGCTCAACAAACAAACATGACCATTAAAAGGTAGTTACAATCTTTCATTCGAACTAGGAATTTCCGTCCATTGAGAGTTTTCCCTCCTTTGACCTCTTAATGACCATATTTTTTTTTACTCTCATGGAAACCAACTAGCTGGCAGGAGTTTCTTCCACTTTGCAAGCTTTGTTGACATCATCATCTTAGTGTAAACCTGCATAATGACATTAGCACGCACAAACAATTGCATATCCACAATTACCTTAAAGTAACATCCATTCAACCACATGTAAAATTAACACAGATAATTTACATAACATGTTATTGTCATTAAAAGTCACAAGGATAAACTTATGCCCAAGGTTTATGGTTTTAAGGAAATAACATGGAAATGTCAACAACCAAGTGCCAAAGTTTATGGTAACAACAAAAAATATATATAATAAACCCTATCAAAATTGAGTCATTAATTGGACTCATCAAGATGTTTGCATCACATGGGTTAGACATTCATGGGGCCACCTTGTATGTTGTATTTTTTATGCAACATTTGGATAACTATTTAATGTGGGTTGTATATTGAGAAATATTTGATATTGAAAAAATAGAACCAAAAAGGGAAAATTAGTACAAGAAAATAGATGAGAGGTGTCTGGTTTTGTAAGCTCATGGTATTAGAAACATGGTTTATGTAATACCATCAATGATTTTGTGTAAGTTTATTTCTATAAAAGTAAGCATAGAGGTAGTTGTTGAGGTTGACTGTCATTTCCCTTGTTACATTATTAACTTAAGTAAACTTAGGAGTGCTTTTTATATTATTGGATTGAGCTATATTTAGGTCATATTGTCCCATGTTGTCTTATAGCATAAGATGACGACACTTGTCATGATCTAACTTAATCCTCACCCAAGGTTTCATCTAGGTTTTTTTATTGTTTTCTTTTATAACCTTTCATTATTGTAATTGTATTAATCTAGGTATTCATTTATCCAATATAGAAGCCATCATGATTTTTTGGATCAATTCTCTTCTCATAGTTATATAGAAAATATATCTTGCTTTTTTCTCTTTTGTGATAGGAGTTTTGGTTGGAGGTGATTTCCAACAATTGTGGGGTTCACTATCAACTCCAACATAGTATTAGAGCTTCAAATCTGTGGCTTTCTATCCAAATTTTGAGAGATATAGCCTTTAAGGAAAGATTGACACATCCTAGAGAAAAACAAGCATCACTGTGTTAAGTCTAGTATGACTAAAAACCCTAAGAATGATTGTCAGATTGCTCAAATTAGAGAAGCTAGAAAAATATTTTTTTTAGCAACAAAGAATTTTGCACAAAAATTTGTATAATAGACATATTTGTACAATCATACGTCTCTACCACCATTACTCCTCCTGCACACTTGTACAGGTCTATGCATAAATTTCTATTTAAAAAATATTTTATTATAAAATAAAAAAACAAAAGGCAATAGGAACTTTTTTTGGCATAGGGTACCTTATGATACATTTTTGTTGACTTTACAGTTTTGTTTAAAGCATGATGTTGATTTTTTAAAATTGTTAGCGATTCCAAGTTGTCAACAAACATTATCGCTATAGAACCCATCATCGGTGGTAAGATTCTTCCAACAGTCAATTTTTTTAGGGCATGATAATTCCTATTGGTATTTTCTCCTCTATGGGAATATTTTATATTTTCAACATATACTGACACTTGACAACACATCTAGAATATTCCTCACATATTTTGAGAATCATTGAGAATATTCTAACAATATTGACCTTTTTAGGTGATGAGTTTTTTCTCAAAAATAAAGGGAATATACTTGTGGATAGGAGCATATCCTTTGCTAACATTAACATGACATCAACCTTGTACCACCCCCTTTGGTCCCCCAAAGTCCTAATCTTTCCTAGAGGAGCCATTTTTTCTTTCAACCATAACTTAAGCATTATTGTGTCAGATTTTTTTAAACAAGATATTATGAGAAAGCTAGTTTCACATACTTTCCAGTGGTATAGGTCTCATTATCAAATTTTTCTACTAGTATAGTTAATTCTCTATTGAAATAAAACCATCAGTTTTGGCTTTAGAGATCATATTTTTATCTTGTATTTTCAATTTTCATGATTCTTGCGATGTTGGAAAGGTACTTTAGAGCTCTTTAGATCCATTGCTACACTTTTTTAGAATATACTCTTGGTATATTTTATTTAGTTTTTTGTGATTTCATATTTTGGCTAATTACTTGAACGTCTTGGAACTTGGAAATGATTTTTTTGCATGAGATAAATTCATTTGATCTTCTTTACATGAATTGAAGTTATCGGTCTTTGATTTTTTCATTTGAGAAGATATTATAGGTTTTTTTGTTCATCCTTTTGTGGTCATCCTAGAAAAGGATAATTATGGGTCTTGACAAAATGACATCCTTACACATCTTAGATGGCTTATTCTTTTTCCTTATTTGTATGGACTCAAACCTGAACTAGACACACTTGAGAGTAGATCAACTTGGGGTAACACCATTGACCATGTTGTAGGAGTGATTTGTTTTAGTGTCGATCATGACACTATGTGTGTTGTATCAGACATTAATTACCCTACACATTTTGGAGGAGGATTTGGGATATCCATGGAGACCCTCATATCTCCCTATTCTTAGATAATATTGCTATAGATTGTCTCATTCCCCTTGATGATGCAAATTGAATACCCTCTAATGATGATACTTAGGAGGAGCTTGAGAAAATCATAGGTCTTGCATGTTTTGATGGTTTAGATGTTTATCTTCATGTTCCCACTCTTCATATTGAGAGCCAATCTCCATCTTATGTTGTTCTTGGTCAACTTGACCTTGCACATCCTTGGCCCCTATTAATTTAGTGCATCAAGACATTTATCTTCTTCTAGACATATCTACTTGGAATTCATATCTTGCTGACACATCATCCTTATTTGTTGAGTCTCATATTGTATATTTGGAGGAATATTCATTTCCTCTTTCAGGATAGCCACACCATTATTATTAGCCCATTATCATTTCTTTGGAGCCTTTTTTGCACCAATCTTCATAAGATTTTGAACTGATATCATCTCATTTTGACATGTGGACATTTGAGAAATTTTCAAAGGAACACATCAGTTGGATTTGAATTCCCTACTCATCTAGCTTATGAGAATGGATTCTCCAATCACTAGTTGGTTTATTTCTTCCTAAGGGAAGAAATGTTGTTTGCAAGTAGTGGATCATGTTTTGTCTTCAACCTTTCATCATTGGAACATAAGCTAATTCTCTATGGGGGGATCCATTTTCTCATATTCTCTCTCATATTATGTGGATATTCATTGTACTTATATGAAAAAAGCATTCCTTGGGGGGTCATATCGAGTCCTTCTTTCCTTCTTTCACAAGCACATTTATTTCTTTTTCTCTTTTGAAGAGGGGTTTTTTCCCATGAAGTTTTTTCCTTTCCCCCATTTATGAGAGATTCATTTGTTTGTACATGAGTACCTCATTAGGTCTTGTAGTTGGGACCCATACTGTATCCATCATTAAATTTTTATCTTTTCTCTAAGTTGATCTTAAGGGGGTGTGTTGGAGTAAATAAATCATCTAATAATTAATTAATCACTTAAGCTTTTTACTTTATTCACTCAATCTAAACTTAGGAGTGCTTTTTATATTATTAGTCTGAGCTATATTTAGGTCATGCCATCTCATAGTATATGACAAGGACACTTGCCATTATATAACTTAATCCTCACCTAAGGTTTCATCTAGGTTTTGCTTTTTGCTTTTATAAGCTTTCATTATTGTAATTGTATTAATCCAAGTATTCATGAATTCAATACAAAATCCATTATACTTTTTTGGATCAATTCTCTTCTCATGTTTGCATAGCAAATCTATCTTTCTTTTTTTCTCTTTTGTGATGGGAGTTTTGGTTGCAGGTGATTTTTGGGAGCTACAAGGTTCACCATCAACTCCAACATATCATATGGCTTGTTAGTTAAAGTTGATTGAACATTTATTTTCAGTTGCATATGTGAGGAGAAGAAGCATGGTTTGGGATGTGTTTTTACACGGTTCTTATTTTTTTGCTCATGTGGAGTGTAATTAGGGATCTTAATGTTTCAAAAAGCTTGCATGGAGACTCTACAAGTGTATTGTAATATTTGCTCATGAGATGTACTTTGAGTTATGTGATTGCTTTTGGAGGTTGGATTTTTCCCTTTGAGGGCTTCTTAGGGTACATCTTATGTCATCTTGATGGTATGTTTGTTTATTTTTTTACATTGTGGATTCTAAATAATTGTTTGTATATTTTTCTCTCAAGGAGTTATGTGGAAATAATTTATTATGACTGCAAATTTTTTCTTACCATTTTGCATAAAAGGACAAACCCTAATAATTCAAGCTCTATCAATCATATCCTATTTGATTATTACATTGTCACTTAGAAAGCAAGCATATCACATCATTGCATCATCAACTTGCATCACCATATTAGTGATATACTAGGCATATTGTATAATTGCTTGGTGTGTCTTTAATCCTTGTTCAAACCCTTAAATCAACTCAAGGGGTTTGATTATAGAGAATAACCCTTGCAAAACAAACTCCAATTCAATATCTCTAAAAACCACCAAGTTGTAAGCACAAGTTCATATATGAAAGACACACACATTTTAAGTGAATAAAAGATCACATACAATTTTGCATAATCATAATTGAATTCATAGTTGATAATATTAGTTCTGCAACTATATAATCATTAAACTAGAATAGAAAATAGATATGCTTACTATTAGTTAGAATCACACACTTCTAAATCTAATTATATAAACTATCATTTTGAATCATCAAACACAATCTACAACAAAAAAAAATTCTACAAATTACACAAAACTAAATTTCTATTCCTTATTATTTTGAAAAACATATTTTATATTTAATTACTATCTCAACTCATTAATGCAAGCTAATTTTGAAATTAATTGCCTGATTTGTTTTATTTAACAATAAGTATTATTTTTTTTTGTTTCTTTTTGGACAATGTAAATGGAAACATAGACCAACGCAGGGGATACAAAATTCCATCGTGGAAACTGTACCAGCAAGAACAAGAAAACAAGGCCTTAAAAACAAATGTAGCTCGGGTTGTGGGCTTGTCCCTTTCTGGTTCCCCACCACTTCAATGGCCCCACCCACATACACACGCCACCATCACTTTAAAATGCTTGCCTTATTTCAAGACGACCAATAACCCTAGGTCTTTCAATCTCCTTGCCACTTTGTTACCTGCGTTTTTACGGAGCCTTCGACTTTTGTTCCACATCATCTGCCACATCTTTGCTCACGTCGCGAGAAAGCCCTAGCTATGTCAGCAGCCGGCCCTCCACTGTTGTATCAGGTTCGAGCCACGTTGGCAGCAGGAAACAAGGAACGAATCACCGCTTTGCTAAACAGGGCCAAAAGGCGGGTAGAGAAATCGTATATATAGCCTTTATATTTGATTGTATTTCACTGCAAAATTCCTATACAGAGGTCGCAAGTTCGAGTACCTCCGGGTTCTGTGAAATATTGGTCAAACTCACTTCATCTAAGGGAATTATTTGCTTCTGGGTGTTCTATATCTGTAAAATTCGAATGAATTCTTCAACACCCAAAATGATGAACATGCTGCTGCTGCTTGTAATAGTATTGGGTGAGCTGTCTCTGATAGTCACATAATTTTCACTCTCTCCGACATTTCTCGGTGTGATATTAATATTTAGAATAAATGATGGATTTTAAAAGTTAAAGAAAATTTGGCTGCAACACATATTTGGGCTATGTTTTAGTTTTTTATCGTAGAATGTTTCCATTTACTATCATGAATAACTGCAGCAGACATCTTCTGTATCTGCTACACAACACTGTTAAGATTTGAAGCTATCATCAAGTTTGTATGTGGCATTTGCTAGAATCTGTACGAGAGAGCACAACACACTATTCTATGAAGGAATCAATTGCGTATTTTAGAGGGCTTTTGTTAGTATTTATGCTTTGAATTCTTGGACACCTTAAACAATGGGCAGTTTTATGCGCCATGTACTATGGGCGAGCTGTTTTCATCATGACACTCGGGGAAGTGTCTCCCACATCTTTGGAACTCAATGTTCAACATTTTTGGAGCAAGTTCTCTTACAACCTGGTGATGTTTGTTTGTGTGTTTTTTGTGCTTGGATTCTTTTTTGAAATTGGGTTTCCGTATGTTCTATTAATTTGAAATGGGTTTGTGACGGCAATTATCCAACACCTTTAGAACAAATTGATTACTACCAGGGTATTTGGTTTTTGAGCTATTGCTGGATAATATTTGAAATGAGATTCTTAAATTTTAATGGGTTTGACATGGGTTTCATATTACCATTCTCCAGCACCTTTGGAACAAATTTATTTATAATTCTGTCGTATCAATTTAATTTGTTTTTTCTTTTTATGGAAAATTGTAGGTAGTTATCTCAGACGATTCTCTCCTTTTCCTATTCATATTGAAAGGGAAAAATAAAAAAAATGCCTTTTGATCATTGTGCTATGCAGGAAAAAGTGTGTTGGCTACCAGCGACGATAGTTACAGGAACTGTGAAGGTATTGTCAAGAGGTGGGTTGACAAATCATTGCTGGAATTGGAGGGAAGAACAGAGCAGGAGAATTTGGAGTTAAAGGACTTGCTGTTTTTTCTTCATGTTCCAAGAACCGGGGGCAGAAACTATTTCAACTGGTAATTTCCTTTCCTCATTTTTGTTTTTGGTTTTTTTGGGATGGGAGCATTTTCAGAAGGTACTGAATGGGAAAAAAAGAAGCCTTTGATTGCATTTGGTATCAGGGTATTTTTGTGGCATATTTGCCAACTGACTAATATTTCACAAAATTTTCAGAAATCATATTTACTCCATTACAAGAATTTCCAAATAGAAATTAGCTGATTCTATTTGCAAGAAGATAAATATTGAACTCTTTGATTTTTATTTAGAAGCAGTGTATGATACATATATTTCTTATATATTAAGCTGGAAAGATTCCTCAACAATTTTATTCTTCTAAAAGAGATTTCAGTTCCTCAAAATTTTGCCTGCTTGGTATGCATGTTATTAGGGGGTGTGATAGACAATTGTGATGGCTTCTGTAGAGGAACAAATTGTGTCTTTGTTCGAATGTTTCAAACCAAAAAAGCTGCAGCAAGGTTACGAAAACAAAGTTGGAAGAGAAGTCCCAACACTTGGAAATCCGCCGAGAGGTTGGACCATTTGGGATGACAATTGTGATCTCCCTTAAAATACTGACATGGTGGCTGTTATTGTTTAATCTCAATTGCAGAATGGTTGCTGCTACCACATAATGCTTTGTCTTGTGTTTTTGTGATACTAGGTATTTTGAACCATTCACCTTTAGTTGTCTTTCCGAGGACAACTATTTTTGTTTTCATGCCGTGTGATTCGTGCTTGCAGACATGTTGCCATATAGCCTTTAAACACTAAAAATGTCTTTTATATAAGCTTAAAGGAGGTCTGATGGACAATATAATTGACGTTGCATGGATTGAATAGTTTTTCTTTGGATTAACAGAGATTGCAGATGCTATGAGCTAATCATTGACAAGGATGTGATATGCTATATAGTTGAAACTATAGTTAATTTACTGTTCCGCCCTTGCACATTCTTGATGTCAGATTTATACTTCTGGAAGTTATTGCTATCTCTTGCTGGAGGTTTTTCATAGCTAAGCTCCGAGACTAGAGTCATATCAAACATGGATTAGCGTTTGATCCTTAGCCTCAAGCCGTAACATGTTAAAATAAATTAGGCACATTAGAGAACCCAGAATTTAGGAATTCCGGGATACTATGATGTGCCACCACCATCAAACCTTGTGGGTCTTGTCATTCAGTCTGCGAATGGAAGCTGGCATTCTCATTGATAAAATGTAGTATCTAGCATTATACAATTGTTTTCAGTTACATGAATTCAAACTATTGATTTCTGGTTGCTTTTTGCAGTTTTTTGCGAAACTTGTTTCCCAGAGATCAGGAATGCCCACGGTCCTATGACAAGCTTCGGTTTGACCCAAGGTAATGTTTTGTATGCTTATTTTAGCCTAACTTCAAATGAGCATTATTACCTTACCATACATTAACTTGAAGATGGTTGCTGGTTGGTTTCTCCGGTTTATATCTTAAGTTGGTCTAGAGTTAGTTTTATCTTTCATGACATATGAAATAGATTAGGCCAAAGTTTTTGTGTTAAGATAATATGCATGAAGTAAACAGACCATTGATTCTTAGAGTTTTTCTTTTCTCTGTATAAAACTAACTGTTTTCAATGTGGAAGTACTCACTTACTGTTGCTACAAAAATTATTTGAGGGAGATGCCGACCAAGTCCACTCCCCTAAACAGCCCATTCTACCTCAAAATAATTCACTCTCCCTTCAGACCTAACATTATAATATAAAAACAAATGGCTAGTTATGCAGGGATTGTCCACACAGGGCAGGATAGAGGTCACAAGGCAAAGATCATCGATTCTTAACCTTGCCAATTAAGAGTTAATACCCTTGGCCAGTACATTGTCAAAGTGTAATTAATTATAAACAATATCCCCATCTGAAGACTACAACATTTCTGACCATGAAGCAAAATTGGCCCTTTTTGGCAGAAGAAAAAATGTTGCTATACAAATTCAGGTTGACGCAAAGCCCTAGCATTGCCCAAAGCAGAGCATATCACACGCCTATACTTATTCTGACCGTCTATTTTTGATTGAGTCCTTTTATTTGTTGGGGGGTTGTAATGGGCAAAATGCTGGAACATCTAAAAAGGCAGCTTGAATTATAAACTGGATTTTAGTTAGAACAACAGCCATGTCTTGTGGCATGCATATACCCTGCTGTTATCTAAAAGTTGCATTCATTTAATGCTTTCACGCAAAGCCCAACATTCCAGGAGAGGTCCATAATGGGCTGCCAGAGGCTGTTGAACTCTCTGTTGACTGTAAAGAAAACTAATGCAGCTCAAAGATGCCATAGATCCAAAACTAAAAAGCCTCTAGCCAGACTGCCAATTATACAAGGTGTAAGGGTGGGGCTACAAAGCTTGAGACCTTTGAAGCCTTGAATTTGAACGGCAATCTCTAAAGGATCTTACTCTGATTATTTCACAACCTCCAAGGGTTTTTTTGTCTCCCAGGGAATCTTCTCATCACTTTTTATCTCAGAAACATATGCCCCATCTTGGAGGAAGCCTAGGCTATGTTTTGAGGTAGAAGTAAAAGGTTTTTGTGTAAGAGACTTTTAGATTGATAAAACCGATGAAATGCAATTTGTTCGTCAAAACACTAAATTATATGATCTTTTTTATGTGCACATAACTTGTATCTATTTGATGCAAATATATTAAGAGAAAATGAGGACGACTAAGAGTCATGCTGTATGAGTACCTACAAGAAAGGGATAGGAAATTTATGTAGTGTGACCCATAAATTCACCATATCTTTAATATAAGTTAATATGTTTGGACTCCATATTTTTTAAGATCATCATTTTCAATTAATATATTTAACCCCCATCTTTTTATTGAACTTTCATTTTATATTCCCCCATCCCCTGACTGCTGCCCTCACAAAAATTGGAAAAAAATGGTAATTTTGGAGATAATCTGTCTACTTGTTGAAAATGAAGACAAATAAATTATATGCACATTTCTCTCTCTCTCTACTTTCTTTATCTTGTAAATTAGTTGATGTCTATATATATATATATACGTGCATGGATACATACATATACGTACATGTATATATACATAAGGAAAAGAGGAATAAAACAAAGGAAATGAAATTAAGATTGAGAAGCCAAAATAAATATACAGGATGATCAGAGAGAAAAGCCTGCCAAGACAAAAAACAGAAAAGAGGAAAGAGTATGAGATCCAGATGGATTCCCAAAAAAGGTTCAGCTAGCACTTATAGAATACAAGCTAGATGGGAATGGGTATGACTAGAATACCGGAAGGAAAAGGAATCACATGACACAAGCTACCAAATCTTTCAAATTTCAGTCTTCAAAATGTATTATACATTCCTCAATTAAAAAGAAACTTCTTGTCACTAGTGCTCATTCGACAACAAGGTCACTGCATCTCGTTGGATAATGGAGAAGTAGCGATCAAAATAAAAAGTGATAATTCAGTCATAATGACTGGTTTTGAAGAAGGAAAGTTGCTAAGATTCAAAGGTGAGCCTTCAATTTCAACAAGTTTTGCTCATCTAGTTGAAGAAGGCATGCCAACAAGTCTTTTATGGCATGGACAATTTGGGCAAGTAAACTGTGACAACATTCAAACAATGCAAAAGAATGGTGTTGTTGGTCTGCCAAGTTTGCCCAAAACAATCGAAAAATGTGAAGTTTGTATTTTGGTCAAATAAAAAGAGAACCATTTCAAAAATCAAATTGGAGAGCTGAAAGGAAATTGAAGTTTATTTGCTGTGATTTTTGTGATCCTCTACCAGTCTCTTTTCCTGTTGGAAATAATTGCTTCCTGTTGTTCATTGATGACTATAGTGGAATGACATGGATTTTTTTTAAGCAAAAATTACAAGTCTTTGAAACGTTTCAAAAGTTTTGCACAATGGTTGAAGATGATGTATGATCTCATATTGGTAATTTGATAATTGATAATGGCAGTGAATTCACATCAAAGGTGTTTGAAGATTATCTTAAGAAAAATGGGAAAGCATCATCTCATAGTCCCTCACACTCTCCACAACATAATGGAGTAGGTGAGAGGATGAACAAAATGATGATGAATATATAAGTTGCCAACTGTACATAGCCTGAATATAGTTTAGGCAATGGTGTATTTCAAACGAGTAAAACTGCATTTTTTGGGGAGAAGCAACTAAAACAATAGTCTATCTCCACAACAAGTCACTTTCAATTGCTCTTCAAATGAAGACTTCTTTTGGACTTTGGTGTGGTCACCTTCCTTTAGTGCAACATCTTTAAATTTTCAGATCCACATGCTATGTGCCGATTCTCAAGGGGGAATGTAACAAGTTGGATCACAAAAGTCACAAATGTATTCGTTTGTGGTATTCAAAATCCTTAAAAGCATACATATTGTATCATGACCAAAACAAGAAATAACTTGAAGCAAGGGATGTGATATTTTGTGAAACCACAAAAGATTCAACCAACATTGATTGACGACTTGAGAAGTTTGCAAAGGATATAAACTCAAGCCATTGCCAAGGTGATACCTTGGATGGCAACTATTATCTGGAAACTATAGAAGGGGACAAGCTATTGCCTAGGTAATACCTTTTGTAGAGGATTGTACTTTAGAACAATATTTAGAAGACGAATGTGTTTCAAAACAACAATTGGAAGATGCTCAAGAAACTATTCCCCAAGCGATACCTCTTGAGGAAGAAAAAGATTTTGATCAAGAACATGAAGCACCAAGTGTAACTCTTGAAATAGAGGGAAATTTACCAAAATGGGCAATATAGACATTGGAAGGTGTCACACTTGATGAAATTGGGAAACAAGTACTAGAAGTGAATACAAAAACCAACAACAAAGAGAGTCCCTTGAAGAAATTCAAGGTAAGTTTCAAATTCTTACCTTAGGTCAACATCCAAAAGAAGAAATCAATGTTGTTGTTGATTTAGAGCCAACTTCCTACAACAAAATTGAAAAGATTGATGTGTGGAGGAAGACAATGAAAAATGAATATGATGCTTTGTTGAAGAATGGAACTTCGGAGTTGGTAGATCCTCGACTTTAGAGTAAACTTGTTGGTTTCAATGGGGTATTTCGAAACAAGTACAAAGTAGACAACTCACTTGACAAACATAAAATTAGGCTTGTTGAAAAGGGGTATGCTCATAAAGAAGGCATCAACTGTGAAGAAACCTTTGCATTTGTAGCAAAGTGGATTGCGATTGGTACTCTGTTAGCTTTAGTGACACAAAATAGGTGGAAAATCCATCAAATGGATGCTATGTTACAAGGTTTGCTGAATTTAATCCACAAAGCTTGCAATTTTGACAAACTTTGAAAAACCCTAAATTTTTTGTGTTAGTTTGCCCTAAAACCATTGTTGGGGGTGTTAATGTTTATGACAGCGTCAGTCAGATTCTTCCAACTGTCTTTGTATTTGCTATTTTGAAGCTGGGACGACCTTCAAACTGTCTTATTCAAAGTCTGCATGCAATCTGTAACTGACATGCAGTGGAATCTTTTTGTAATGCCTCCTAAATTTAGTTGCATGATTCCTCTTGTGCGTCATCTTGTAACTGTCCTGCAGTCGCCTTCTGACATGCAGAGGTATCTAACTTGCATGTAACTAACATGCTATGTTTAGAAAGTCACTTTGTATTTACATTCATTCGGTATTCAGTTCATGGTGATGAAGTTTGAATTTTTCAAGAGCAAGAGTGTGAAAAAAGAGCAGATGGTGAGCTGAGTAAAAGGCAGGGATAACTTTTGACAGTTTGTATCAGTTTGTAATGCTGTATTCTGGCTCTCATATCGGCCTCATTGTAAAGGAGTTTCTTTTGAGATTCAATAATATAAGAGATATTATTGGCTGGGTTTTTCTCCCTCATGAGGAGGGTTTTCCCAGGATAAATACTGTGTTCATTTGTTCTTTATGTTCATTTTTCTGCTTTCTATTAAATCTGATCCTAAAACGTTAACATGGTATCAGAGCGGGTTTTTGAAAAGACCTGATCAGATTTGGGTTGACTAAGCCTATTGCTGATTGTGTAAATCAAGACATCAAGTTTATTGTATCTTGGCCACTAGCTGCTGTGGTTGATATGAGTTAAGTAGGTTATAGTCACTTCAGGAAGGATAGACATCTGAGCCTTTGCAGTTGCATATTCACTATGAGTTGGTATAGTTGCTGATTATAGAGCATCATCATAAATATATTTGGCACAGGACTTCTCCCCAGGAGATATGTGAGAAGGAACTGTTGTTTTAAGCAGAGTCAACATTCAGGAGCAGAATTAATGCTCACATGAGCAGACCTAAGGGAAAGATAAGTGCAGACCTAAAAAAGTGTTTAAGTACAACACTTAAGGAAATTCTGATTTCAACGAGATAAGTATTTCCTGTTTAAATAATGTTCATGAATTTTTATGTAGTTATTAATTCATGTTATAACATTGAGATAGTGAAATATGTATGATTCTAGCTTTGATATTTCTTTTAGATAGTTTAAACTATTAGTAATCTCTCTCTAAATGCTTCCAGGATGGATCAAGGAGCAAGAGGGTGATGAGAGATTGCCTAGAGAAGAAGAGCTTGAGGCATCCTGTGAGGAATTCATGCAGGCTGAAGAGATAAACTTAACTGGAGACATCTCTTGAAGACGAAGAACTTATTCAAGTTGTCTTTGAGATCAGTTTCTTCGAAGAGGAGGAATTTACATTCAGAGGGAGTTTGACAATTCATCAGAAGCAACCTTGGACGAGGAGGTCAGAAGGTTGATGCAAGTACTTGGAGCTTCAGAGGGAGTTTCATCATCATGGAGATCTGTTGTTAATGCATTTTCCTCTGAGACGGAGGAATTTGAGGTGAAAGCCCTTGTTAATGCATTTTCCTCTGAGACGGAGGAATTTGAGGTATCAGCCCTTGTTAATGCATTTCTCTCTGCGAGAGAGATTTGAGGTATCAACCCTTGTTAATGCATTTCTCTCTGCGAGAGAGATTTGAGGTGTCAACCCTTGTTAATGCATTTCTCTCTGCGAGAGAGATTTGAGGTGTAAGCCCTTGTTAGTGCATTTCTCTCTGTGAGAGAGAATTGAGGTGCAAGCCCTTGCCAGTGCATTTCTCTCTACGAGAGAGATTTGAGGTGCAAGCCCTTGTTAGTGCATCTTTCTCTGTGAGAGAAATTTGAGGTGAAAGCCCTTGTTCTATTCTCTTGGAGTAGCCATGGTGGACGCCATGATGAGATAACTACATCACGATGAGGTGATTTGGATTTGTCTTGTGCAGCTGGAAGTATCCTCTCTAGCTGAGAGGGAGTGTTAATGTTTATGACAGCGTCAGTCAGATTCTTCCAGCTGTCTTTGTATTTGCTATTTTGAAGTTGGGCCGACCTTCAAACTGTCTTATTCAAAGTCTGCATGCAATTTGTAACTGACATGCAGTGGAATCTTTTTGTAATGCCTCCTAAATTTAGCTGCATGATTCCTCTTGTGTGTCATCTTGTAACTGTCCTGCAGTCGCCTTCTGACATGCAGAGGTATCTAACTTGCATGTAACTGACATGCTATGTTTAGAAAGTCACTTTGTATTTACATTCATTCGGTATTCAGTTCATGGTGATGAAGTTCGAATTTTTCAAGAGCAAGAGTGTGAAAAAAGAGCAGATGGTGAGCTGAGTAAAAGGCAGGGATAACTTTTGACAGTTTGCATCAGTTTGTAATGCTGTATTCTGGCTCTCATATCGGCCTCATTGTAAAGGAGTTTCTTTTGAGATTCAATAATATAAGAGATATTATTGGCTGGGTTTTTCTCCCTCAGGAGGGTTTTCCCAGGATAAATACTGTGTTCATTTGTTCTTTATGTTTATTTTTCTGCTTTCTATTAAATCTGATCCTAAAACGTTAACAGGGAGACCTAACTTGGAGGCAAAAGCCTTTAGTTGCAATTTTCTCCCTTCATAAAGTTTTGCAAAAGCCCTAGTGCTGCAAGTTGGAGGAAGCACGTTGTGGGTCAAAGTAGTGATGCATTATATTTGATCGATTTAGGGTTCTTGTTTGATGCTTGGCTAAACCAAAATGTGGTTGCATGAAGGTATTAGTGAGGGTAAATATGGCCAGGGACAAAGAAGAAGTCAATCTAGCTGTTGTGGATTGATTGCATAGATGGATTGAAGGACCATGAACCAATTGATGAGATTCTTAGTCTCTCTCTTTAGTTTAGAGTTAGTGAGCCAGCTCAACATTATGTTGAGTTTGTTGCTGTTTGCTTTTAATTTTAATTTTAATTTTAGTTTTAGTTTTTATTTATTTTTTTATAAAATTTAATATATTAAAACATATCTAATGTTTTTATTTTCTTTTTATCTTTTTTATATTAAAATTTAATGTTCTAAAATATTTAATTTAGATTTTTCAGTATTAATATATTTAATATATAAGATTTAACATATTTAGTATTTAAAATTAAAATTTATTTGTATTTTAATATATTTAAATTTATTATAATGTTTAATTAAAATATAATTAAATTTTATTAGTTAAATTATCACAAATTTTGTTAGCTGAATTTTATTTTGTGGAAATTGATTTGAATTTTATCTTTGCCAAACATGATCACGAACATGAATCTTGCGACATAGAATGGATTTGAAGACAACTTTTCTGAAAACTAAAAGGTTTTGTACAAGGTCAAGAACAAAATGTGTGCAAATTGGTTGCTAAATATATGGTTTCAAACAAGCCCCAAAAGCTTGATTTGTAAAGCTCATTGAGCATCTCCTAAAGATGAATTTTAAGTGTTTTGAGTTTGGAGATGTTGCTCTTTTTGTTAAGAAAGTTGATAGGACAACTGTATACTTGTTTGTATATGTGGTTGTATAATTGTACTAAGAAAGGTGAATGTCAACAATAAAAGCAGAGCTGAAGAAAGGATTTGAAATGACTGTATTTGGGTATTGAAGTAGTTCAAAAACCCAAGTATATTTTCATCACTCAATAAAAATACATTGGTGAAATTTTGAGCAAAATTTGAATACAAGTTGTAAACCTTTTAGTACTATGGAGCAAAATTTGAAACTGAGGACAAATGCAGAGTTTGTAGATGCAACTAAATATAGACAACTTCTTGAGAGTTTCATCCATGCAACAACAACACCAAACATTTCTTTTGCTATTGGAGTCCTCTCTAGATTCATGCAACAACCTAGAGAAAATCATTGGGTACCAGCAAAGCAAGTTCTTTGATATCTCAAGGGAACTCAGAACTATGGATTGAAAGGCACAAGATTTCCCATTAGCTGGATAAACAGATTCAGGCTATGTAGGCAAGTTGGGAAAAGGGAAATCTACTTCAAGTAATGCATTTGGGATTGACAGTCATTGCTTGGAAGTCAAAGAAGTGGTCAGTGCTAGCTCTCTCATCAGTAGTAGAATATGTGGCAACTTCAGAAGTAGCAACAGAGTTTTTATGGCTTAGAAGAATTCTTGAAGATTTGTTGGAGAAACAAGTTTCTTCAACATCTTTCATGTTCAACAACACTTTTGCGACCAAGATGGCAAGAAATCAAGTCTTTCATG
Organism: Sequoia sempervirens; assembly: GCA_007258455.2. Taxonomy (NCBI): domain Eukaryota; kingdom Viridiplantae; phylum Streptophyta; class Pinopsida; order Cupressales; family Cupressaceae; genus Sequoia; species Sequoia sempervirens. The sequence goes on from VDFB02193867.1 coordinate 318,821,343, forward strand.
ACCAAACCAAGCATATCAACACAAAATTTCATTTGATTTGGCAGCATGTGAAAAATGGCAATGTACAACTAAAATATTGCTCAACTACAAAACAACCAACTGACCTCCTGACCAAAGATCTTGGGAGAGAAAAATTGAAAAATTCAGAGCAATGCTTGGTCTCACAACAACTCTTGTAGATTAAGGGGTGGGGGATGTAACACTTTTGAACATAATCCTAGTTGTAGGTGATAAATGTAATAATAATATTCTATATTATTTTTACTTAAATACAATAGAAGTTGAACAGCTATCTTGAAGATGAACTGAATGGTCATTTCATGTTGATAAATGAAAAACATGTATTTTAATTTTTGTAACATATTTTGAAGTTAATAATTATTGGTTTTCACTCTTCTATTTTCAAATTCACTCCTTCTCCATTTTGTGGCCTGACATCTAGATCTACAAGCATAATTTTCATACACTAGATAGTATTGATTATATTTAACCAAATCATAGAGTTTCATAATGTATAAAATACCATTAGCTTCCCTTGCTTTATCCTTTTTGTCTCTGCAAAATTGAGAGATACTGTCAAGATCCATCTGGTCTAGACAAGCTTCTACTTCATCTCTTCCCAGATTGTCCATGTTGATGGAGGCACCAATTTTTCTTGGTCCTTTCTGTTTTATGTGCTCCCAACAGCCATGGAGTTTACCAGAGAGCAACCTGACTGCATAGTACACAAGCCTTGGATTTGCCCATCCTGTATGTGCAGCTTCGGAATTCTTCATGGATTCATACCATGTCATGATAGTATCATATGGGTCTATTAGTTTTCAATGTTTAGAATATAGCCATTGAAAAACTTGTGGTCTTGAGTTGCCCTGGTCAGCTGTTTCTTCCATTGGTTCTTCCATGGTGATGTTTGGTTACTCTACTATTTCTATTTTGGAGATTGCTTCTGTATGGATTTCTTGTTCCCAATTTTCTTCTGTTTCTATTTCTATCGCAGACTCTGACGTAGAGATTTCTTGTGATGAGTTTTCTTGTTCAATAGTAAATATCTCCTCATCCTCTGGAGAAGAATTTCTTCAATTTCTGCACATAGGACAGTGTAATCAGAGCATCCCATAATCTGCATCCAGTCAATTTTTTTTTTCAATGATTGCCTGGATCTGGAACTGCTCAAACATTTTTGCATGGCTCTTTCTAAAAGGTTCTGAACGGGAAGCATTCCCATGCTTCTTTGCTGGGGAAATCTGTTGGGAAGTACTGGGAGCTAATGGAAGAGTTTCTTCTTCAGAGCTGTCTTGTTCTGCTTGCTTGACTTTGATCTTCTTTGTATAAATTCTAAATTTTCCAAATTTGGATGCAACTGTATAGATGATAGCTTTGTAGTCGTTAAGTCCAGACAACAGTGTTTTTTGATCATTGTTGATGGTGTGAGTGCTAACTTATCTGCTTGTTTTTGGTGAATGTTGTTACTGAAGACCTAAATAGTTTTTTGATCATGAAAGGTCTTCAAAACTTTAGAAAATATTCTTCTCTATTGTTTGTTTAAAGAATCTAGTGCTTGGGCATTATCAAACACAACTTCTAATTTTCATAAACTTTAATATTTAAATTTGAATCTTTTCTAAAGAATCATTTACATCTACTTCTATGTTGTCTATATTATCTTGTGCTGATAAATTCTACTGGGCAAGCCAATGCCTCTTAGCTTCTGAATTTTTCTGACCTATCCCTATTTTATTGTGTAACCTAGCTTTGCAAGTACTCCATAATTGCTTATATGTATTTAATATTGTGAAATTGTCATGAGTTGTCCATCAGCCTGGCTTGTAACTCACAAGCTTCTGTTTTTGGGAATTCATCTGGATCTCATGCTCGATCGTCTTTTCTGCATTTTGTCTTGGCAGGCTTTTCTCTCCAGTCATCCTATAGACTTCTCTTGGCATCTTAATATTAACTTCTTTTCATTCTTTGGGATTAAGGGAAATTTTTAGAGTTACTTGCTTAACTAAAGAGTCAACCAGCTAGAGATTATTACCAAGATCTGAAATTGTAGCCATAGAGGTTGTGGATGGATATAGATTTGTAGAATTTAGGTCCCAGATTATTCTATTGGGATTTATCCATTTGGATGGTAGTGGATGAACAACTCTTTGTTGGTGCTAAGCCTTGAAGCTGTAAGCTGAATGTTATCTAGGGATACAGACAATGGTCTGGCAGGAATAACTCCATCTACAACTTGATCTGGAAGAGTGATTACATCTACTGCTGACATTCTTCTTCTTGTAGGATTTGACTTTGTGGAAACAAAGGCTTGGACACTTATGTTCTGTGAATCTTGGACCTTCTACGTTCATGAGCTTTTTGATGTTGGAGAAACCTATTTGAAAACCTAAATGTTTGATGTGTGGACCATAGTCAATGAGGTTCTTGGAACCCAAAGGTACTAACTCTTTGGGGAAAGTTTGTTGAAAGGAAGATTATGTTATCTGAAGATACACCGACCACCTACAATAGCATACACTGATTCTGGAACTAGATTTACTCCTTTGATTTATAGACGCAAACAATATGCATTGCAGATGTACTGATCATCTAGTGATAGGGTGAAGTTTGATCTAACAAAACATCTACCAACTGCTCTTAAATTTCCCCTAAACTGTAATATGATTGCTTGATCCCATGTTAGGCATCTGGTGTCAACTAAAGAAGCAAAATACTCTGCACCTATATTGTAATTAAACTGAAGGTTTATGATAAGGTCTATATATGAAAAATTTATATGGATATATGCTTTGGTTTTCATCTTTTTCTTGAGTTAGAAAAGTCAAATAGATCAGCCTAATGCTTAGTGCTGAGTATTTTGCCCATTTCATCGTAATTGTTTTAATACCAGTATCAGTATTATGATCTGAATTGCTTATCTCTGGAAAATGAAAATTTCCATCTGAAGAAACATGCCTTTTTTCCTCCACATTATAATTTTGTTGAATGATGTTTGCCAGAAAAATTGTGAATCATCTAGTGGAAATTCATGCTTTGGGCAATGGAAGGATGGGCCTCTGGCCATTTTTGATATTGTTCCAGCCTAAAGGTGGTTGGCTTTATTTGATTTTTTAAGCACATAGAAGCTATATAAATCTGATTGTGCATTTGTTATTGAAAGGGACTGTGTAATTGCAGAATGAAAAGCAGTGCTGTGTAAAATGTATAAAACTGCCATATATTAGGATCACCTCTAAAAAATATTCTGTACCATATTCAATTATAAATCAAACAATATTAAGGAGGAGGGATAGTCTAGAATATGGATATATTACAATATTCCACAGAAATCAATGTTGACTGGATAACTGCAGCATGAAAAGTAGTGCTGTGTGAAATGTATAAAAGTGCCATGAATTAGGATCTCCTCAGAAAAATATTCTTTACCATACTCAATTATAAAATCAAACAGTGTGAAGAAACAGGTATAGTCTATATGGATTGTAGTATTCTCCAGAAATCAATGTTCACTTTATCAGCATCCTTTGTCAAAGTGTGTACTAGTCTCTCTCAACTTTCAACCTTATAATTTTAATATCTGTTTTTAAGGCTTCACCTTGTTAGAAGGGTGCACTATAGACTATAGTAATGCAAGGCTCTGACTACACTAGGTAACCAATAAGAAGTACAAGCCATACTGTTAGACTTGTCATATATTAATTTCATATGAAATCATTTGTTTAGAAGAATCTTTTTCTGATTTTTGCATAATGCTAGGCATGTTTTTCAGTTCTGTTTGCTTGGCTCCATGTTGCAGCTCTCTGTAATGTGAATATTTTGAGTTGAATTAATTCAATAATATGAGTGAAATATATGATTACCTTATTTCAAATTGGATCCTTCACTATTTGAGAGAGCATTGATCTTTAATCAACATGGCTTGTGCAGCAAGCCAGGATGCAAGTTGGTGGTAACTCATGATGATTACAGCCTCATGTCAATGCTGCCAAGTGAGAGAACATCTGTTTTAACGGTAATGCGCAATCCTGTGGACCGGGTTCTTAGCACTTACGAATTTTCTATTGAGGTTGCATCTAGGTTTTTGATACACCCAAATTTATCATCATCCATCCGTGCGAAACGACGAAGTTTTGCAAAGATGGTAGGTGTCAGCACCTTGGATATTTGGCCATGGAAGTATCTGGTTCCGTGGATGCGTGAAGACCTTTTTGCTCGGGTATTTCTATTATCTTATATTTCATTTGCTTGTGTGATGTGGAATCCTCCTTGTAGAAATTTCCATTTCTTTCTTTGTCATATGCTATGACCTTTGAAGCTTTAGTTGTTAAGAAATTTTATGTCCCTTATATGTTTCATGTTTTTATGTTAAAACAAACTTCTACAAAGAAATTTCAAATGTGGATGTAGCTTAGTTCTGTCCAAATTGAACTGCCACAATGTATTAATAATGATTTCTACATTGGAGATATTATATTCTACATTCTGATTAAAATGCTGCAGAGACCATAGATTCAATATCCATGAAGGCCATCCAGTTTTACATGATGATCAAGAAGCTAGTCAAAGATCAATACATACATCATAACTATGTCTGCAACAACAATGGAGTAACATATTTGGCATCAAACTGTAAAACTAATAAGAATTGGTGCCAGCATCCCAATAATGATAAGTAATTTTCTTAAGAATATTGATTGCAGCATACCTGAATCCTTATGGTAGATCAAGGCATGAAGGCTTTACTAAATATAAGAGGAAGAAATATAAAATCATTAGATGTAACAGTCCAGTAAATATACACAAATGTTACTGCTATTCATGTAATTGTAAATTATTGGAGGCAATTTCTGCTTGAGGCAAACTCAAATGCAGAAAGTGTCTGACGGATAAGGTACAATCTGTATGGTCCAAGTTGCTCAAAGTGGCACCTTGTTAATTACTTGCTGACATAAAGACAAGTAAGCAATACCATGGAATAACTTTGCAAATTAGAAATTTTATGTGATTAAGTATGTCTTATTTAAAGCTGTACTAAGATTGTCATAATGTTTGTGACGAGCTCTTCCTCTGTGAAGCCTGTTCTCAAAAACCCAATGGGCAACATTATGTCCTGTCATCATGGACTCTATCATTTTGCTTTGAATCTCCATTTCTTTGTCTTATGCAATAGACAACATATGAATGTCTTACTGATTAGAACCTATATATGATACAACTCATAATAGATGTGATATCTGAGGACTGGAAGTAAATATGCTTCTAGGGTTGCAATGGACTTTATTATACAGTTTTAGATATGTTGGCTGAGCGTATGTCATGTGAAATGATTGGGATTTAGGAAAGCATAACTCTGATTGAGACCATAGGCTGAAATAGAATAATGAATTTTCGGACTAGAGGTCAAAGTGGCACCTGCATTCGTACATTTGGCCGGCATTAGCTCAAGTGCAAGCACATATAGCAGTGACATGATTTGATCTATGCAATAGTTATCACATAAAACTGTTTCAAGTTTCTGCAAGACTTTTTGATGAAGTTCATAGACTATTTTGTCAATAATTTAGCAGGTTTTGTTGACTATGGGCTCCAGGAGGTACTTCATATATTTAGCTCATGAATATATGGTCTCATACAGCCATTCACGTGTATGCAATCTTGTGAAATTACTTCTTATGATGGTTGAGTGGTTCAACTCTATTGCAATTAGTTTAAATAGGTAAATCCATTATGCTATAACTTCTTGTAAGGTCTTGTTTGAGACTTCTAATTTTAACTGCTCAGCCACTGACAAGTTTAACCACACACTGCTTAAATTTACAGTAATGGATACAATTCTCAGAAACTAACTCATATAAATTCTAGAATTGGTGATATAGTTGTCTTTATATTCTTCATAACCGTCCTCTAGCATTTGCTGTCTCTGTTGAAAGACTGGGATTGTTTGCACAATGGGTCAGAACAAACTTATCAGCTATCTTATTTCTATGTGGAACCTGGAAAACGACCTTTGGATCTGATCTAATTCCTGCAGCCTAGGACATTAGGGGTTTAAACCTCATTGCTCCAGCTTGCTCATGCCTTGGATGCTGTGAGGACCAAGAACAATTCAGTTACTGTTTCCCGGATTTAAGACATCTATGCAATTTTTTTGTTCAAAACAATAAAAAGACGAGTTCTATTGACAAGAAACATAATGTTTTTATTCTATAGTTATAACATGGAAGGCTTATATTTCTCAATTCAAATTAGCTAGCAACACACCATTAATTTCTGAGCTCCATTTCAAGAAACATGTGGCTGACATCATCATTTCTTATGCTAAGCAATATATTGCATGATGAAATGTCTGCATGGTTGTGCTTCTCAGCATAAGAAATATACTTCTCAATGGCTGGAAAATGCAGCCATGTCTGGCTGTTAAGAGCTGTTTCAGGCTATTTTGGCCCACAAAAGCTGTGTTTTCTCAATGGATCCCAGGAGATGCCGTTTCTACAGGCTGAAAAGTCCACAACAGTGGAAAATGATGGCATTTCCCATCCAATTCTGTGAGATCGAATGCTCAAACATAAGTTGAAAAAAATGTTTAAAAGTCATTCCAAACAATTTAAAATTAAAAGAGAATGAAAAATCCTTAAAAAGTGAAATATAAGACAATTTAAAATCCGTAAACATAAAATGCCTGGTAAAGGTCAATTATGTTGACAAGAAATGTAATTGTTTTATTCTAGAATCACAACATCTAAGACCTTGATTCCTCAATTGCAAAATAGCAAGCAAATCACCTTTTATTTCTGAGCTCTGTTGCAAGGAACACATCTGACTAATGTTGCCCTTTCTCGGTCATCAAAACATTGCTGTCTCTAAGGCTGTGGAACACACTGCTGTTTCTCAGGACAAGAAACAAGTTGCCAGATGGAACAACCTTTCATCAGCTGTCTTTCTCAATTCTCACCTTGGGAAACACATTCCTTGTCAACTGGCAAATCTGGCCATTTCCAGGTTGTTTTGGCCTGCTAGATCAGTGTTTCACAGTGTGACCTTAGAAACACCATCTGTGCAAGGCATAATTACTGGATCCGAAATCTTTGGACTGGCCAAAATTTCTAATTTGGTCTGGGTCTTTCAATTCTAGAAATTTGACTGATTTTTTATGCCCCCCCAAATGAATCAAATTTTTCTGGAGTATGGAAACGACTGATTTACCTAGAAGGTCTGGTGAAATTCAATGCTTGAGAATAACTCAAAAACAAAAAAGAAACTTAAAATGACATTTAAATATATAAAATAGAAAATAAAAAAAATCAAAATCTCTTATAAAGTGAAAGCTATAGTTTGAAATCTTTAAACATGAAATCTTTGCCTCCCTCACATCCATACCTCATTTTGACATGTAAAATTTGGAGGGGGGACACCCAAGAGTTAACTAGCTATTTGACTAGAGGTTAGACACTAAAGAAGGCAAAATACAGTATTGGGTACTTGTAATTAGCCCTTTTAAAGGCAGCTATTTGATAGCTTTTCAGATTGGTCATGGATCATCAGACATCAATATTTAATATTAGATATATCATGTATGGACATGTTTTCAGTGAACTTTGACATCCATGCCTGATCTTTTATGATATTTGAACCACTGATTGCTGTCTCTCGGGAAAGTGGAAAAATCACAAACAAATGTACATTGACAGATGCACACAGACTCAACACATACATGTACATGCTTACATGGACACGCACAAATGTGACACGCACAAGGATGTGCACAAACACAACATGCACATGCACATGCGTGCATAGATACACATACATGTACAAACACACATGTTTGCATTCACAGACACGTGTATGCACTTGTGCACATACACAGTGGCACACACATATAGACGCATGCATGCACAACACATGCACATGCACATACCAATATGCAACTACTCATGCACATAAATTCGTACACACATAGGCACACACGCATAAGCTCTTGTATATTATTTTCATAGTTGCTAGGAAAATCCATTATAGGAATGTGGAACAAGTCCCTATTCTTGTACCCACAATTTTGGTGATCTTTTTTATGTAATACAATTGTCTTCTTATTCATTTATTCCATACTCTAATTTGATTGGCGTCTCCATCCTTGTCCCCATATCGGTTCCATTGGATCTTTTGCTAACCATGATTATTTTCCATTTTATTAATTAATAATTCAAATAATTTAAATCAATCAAACTGAAACAATCTTACCTCATTGTCATTTGATTTCTCTCAATTCCTGAAATGTGATCCCTATAGGTTCTTTACATTCACATTTTGCTTCAATTTGAAGTGGAGTTGTTGCCTTCCTTCCATTCTAGCAGATTGTTCTTTTGTTTTGATGAAATTAGAGGCAATCGACATCCTTTCTAGTGGATTGCACACTTCAATTTCTCCATTCATCTCTTCACATTCCTTGTAATAACATTGCTTTCTATTCTCCCATTGATGCTTCCGTTGCAGCATATTAGCATTCCTTTCCTAGAATAACAATTTTTTTTACACAGTACTCAGCAAAGATTCAAGGGCTTCACTCCTTGGCTTTCCAGGCACATAATTGTACATGCTTGAATACCATATTATAAATTAGAGTCGTGGCAATGAGCATTCATATTATTGAATGAGAAGCAATTTATACATTTACAAATAGTTGTTTGATAAATTATTATTCAGCTATCACCTACCCAACTGCCTATTGACAAAATAGATTAACAATACTAGTTATATTATTATTGTTAATAAATCTTCCATATGGTGTAATAATATAATATATTAATAATATTATTATTCTAACAAATGCTAGCTAACAACATAGGCAAAACAAATGTCTGAAATCTTCTTTGAAGTGATTTTCATCTTTTTCTAGGTTGTATAGGTTAGTGCTAGTCATCAGATACGTACAAAGCAGATGAATAGCTTATTATACTCGCGAGAGTGTATATATGATAAGAACAACCAAAATGTGGAATATAGATATTGTGAAGCATTATACTTTACAATATTGTTGATCCAATCTGAGCTAACAAAGGCTCACTTAAAATCATATGGACAAGGTCTGCTTAAGCCTCCTTGTCCCCTTTTCTTTAGCTAGGATAGGGCAATCACACAAATCTTTGGAGTATTTGATACATTGTGTAGCATCTAGAATCCAATGACTCCCATTATGGGCTCCTCACAATGTTGAATGTTGTTGTTAGAGTACCAAATTTAGTGCTAGCAATCCTTGTCTCATGATGCTTCTTCTGATTTGATGTCATACCTGTGAGCATAGATTAGGTGCTAGGAGTATTGCAAGGAGGAAAGATTCTTTATGATTGTGCCCAGATAGAATTTTCTCGTGGATGAGTCTCATATTTTAGGGCAAAGGCAAAGAGCCCACTACATTTATCATTGAGTTTGAAGGAGAATTCATCATAGATACAATTGCCTTAGCTGTCCTCTTCTCTTTTGATTCATCTTCCTTGTTTATAGCAAGTACAACCTTAATCTCTTGCATAATCTCCAATTCCACTAAATTACATAGTTATACTTCTTAGCTAGGGATTTGTGCAAGGTGATATTTGTGGTGATCAATGCTTCCTCTCTTTGTCAAATCACAATAATTGCACACCACCTTTTTTGCCTTTGGACTTGGTGTGCCATGCCTCAAAGCAGGGGCTTAACCTTGTGATCACTACGGTTACCTATGAATGCCATCTATAAATGCAGAGATGGAAACCACAGCAAAAAGATAAAAGCAAGCAAGCAAAATTTATTAGAGTAATTAATATTAATGGTCATTTAGTCATCTTTATCTTATTAGATTGTTTCTATTTCTGTTTTAGATTAGATAGCTTCGAATCTTTTTTGTTTTGCTTTATTAGTTGTCGTTTCTTTATAGAAACATCTCTTTGTATCTATTTAAAGAGCTTTGGTCTCATGTAAAATCAATATCATTGAATAATATCAATCTGATAATTTATCAAACATGGTATCAGAGCGGGTGACGAGCATTTAGAAATTTTTCGTGCCCTAGTTACCTGGAATTATTTCCAGAATTTTTTTGAACGATTTTTTATGAAAAATCGTGCTGTTTTTTTTCGAAGCTTTTTTATGAGTAAGAATTTTCGAATTTTTTCGAAATTTTTTTCGAGGCTATTGAGAAAAAAATAAAATTCGAGGGTTTTCTGATCTAATATTTTTTCGTGGAATTTTCTTGGGCGTGTTCGAGACCTGAAAGTCTTGTGTTCTGGGCGACAACGGTTTTCTTTCTGTCTGTGGGTTCGTGTTCAAATCTTCAGGCCATGACATTTCTCTGAATCTACAAGTTTCTGGTCGTGCGTTTTTAGGGCCGTGGTTTATCTGCGACGACCTTCTGGTTCGCTGCATTTTCTTCTGGCAATGAAGATCTCAAGGCCCGCGTGTTCTTCATCCTCCTGGGCGCCTTTGAATCATGATTTTCTCCTCTTGCAGATCGCGTATTGAGTTGCGTTTTCTGACTGGTTTTGGCACGTGTTTTCTGGAGTGCGATTTTTTCTTATTTCTGGCCGCATTTTATCTTCTGGTCGCATTTTTTATAGATCTCTCTTTTATTGGCGTCGTCTAGGGTTTGGCATTTCTTCTGCCAAATTTTCTTACATATTCGAGCTGATTCTTGCAAGTTTTCTGGTTTATCAATGGCGGCCAGGGTTTTCTGATTTTCGTCTAGGGTTTTGACCCGGTGTTTTAAGGCGAATTTTTTTTTTGATCGCAGATTCTTGGTGGGTTTTTCGAGAACTCAAATGGGTTGGTCTCCGAATTTTCTGGGTGCATCGTTTTTTGTGCCTCGTTTTTTGTGCCGACGGATTTGTCTTGAATTTTGTGCCAGCTGATTGTCCAGTGTTTTTCCAGCTGATCATAACGTTACCTCATTTTTTGTGCTTTGTAAAACGGGAGGGATGGCAACTTTGTCCAATGTTATGTTGGAAAGTTCGCAGAGGTTTAATGGCAAGAATTACAACACGTGGACGCAGAGGATGCTTACCATCTTTGAGTACCGGTGTCTGGATGCGCTTGTTCTTGGTAAAGAAGTTCGTCCCACTGTTGCTGGGAAGGATCAAGACAAGTATGATGGAGGTAATAGGGAGGCAGTCATGTTGCTCAAGTTATTAGTCACTGATGAGATGCTTCCAGAGGTACCATCTGGCAAGACTGCTGTGGAGATATGGAAACATATGAAAGATCTCCATGAAACGTCAGATAAAAACCGAGCTTTCTTTTTGAAGAACATGTTGTTTTCGATGATGATGGATGAGAAAATGTCCCTGCAGGAGCATCTTATGAAGATAAAGGAAATACGCGATCAATTGGAGGCCATTGGTCGCAAGATGGAAGAGGAGGATATGGTAGTGATTACATTGAAGAGTCTACCACGATCCTACGAACATTTCATTGAGACGCTCAACATTACCTCCACTAATGTTGACTTGAAGTTTGATGAGTTGTGCAATAAGTTATTGCAGCAAGCTAGGTGGAGACAACAATTTGGTAGCAACAGTGATATGGTCAGTGCGGAACAAGCATTTGTTGCCAAGGACAAAGGCAAAGGCGAGTCCACTCAGTAGAAAGGACAGCGCACATCTGAGGAGGGTTCCAAGAAGAGTATCACCTGTCACTATTGTGGGAAGCTTGGTCACATCCAGAGGTTCTGTAGAAAGCGGTTGGCTGGTTAGAAGTCCAACCAAGAAGAGTCTTAGCAGCAGGCTCATGTAGCAGAGCATTCTGAAGAGAAGGCGAAGGAGTCAGCCTTCTATGTGTTTTAAATATTTTTTTTGGGTAGTTTGTAAAATGACCATTAAGGGAGGGTATTAGAGTAATTAATATTAATGGTCATTTAGTCATCTTTATCTTAAATTTCAAATATAGAAGTAATAAATTTTAAATAGACATCAATTTAAAATTTAAAATTAAATATTAAATCACTTAAAAATTTAGTAATTAAAATTAAAAAAGTAACATAAATAAAAATCTTAAATTTAATGCATATTGCATACTTAAAATCTATTGATTTAAAATTAAAAAAAAAGAAAGATTTAATTGCCATCTATATCTCTATGCTATTAAAATGCCTTTAATTATAAAAAACAACAGTCTTTTCTCTTTCTTTTTTTGCATTTTCCCACGTGTTTTGAAAATCCAATTTAAAAAAAATCTTATACTCTTGGTTTTTGTAATGTCCCTCATTTTGAATAAACTTTGGGCCGACATCGTTGAGTAGTGTTTTTAAACACTAAACTAATAAATAAAGAATTTTTAGTTGTGGCTGGGCCGACCTCATTTGAGGCGCCTGAAGTTAATTTGAATTTTGAATTTTAATGTTTTCCTTGTGGCTGACATCCTTGGTGTCGGGTTAAGCAATTAGTTTAAATTTGTGATTTCTGTGTAGTTTTATTATCACGAAATTTGGAGTCAATTCCTTACCCAAATCGATGAGAGCGTAGCTCCTCATGTGGGGTAGTCAGGTATGCACGTAGTGTTTGCCTGATGATTTTGTGTCCAGATATCCTCACTTAGATTTAATTGCTCACACCAAGGTTATTCCATTTTCAGATTAGCGCACGCACAGAGGGAGAAAGCGTTCACTCATAGCGCCCAGGTAGAGCCTTCGGCTCTAGTCGCTGCTCTTGTCAGTGATTCCGGGTGGCGCGTCATCTACTCGGCATTCCTCCTAAGCAACTCCCTGGCAGTAGTATCATTGGCAGAGTAGTCACAATTAGGAGATCTAGCGATCAAGGCATACACTTAGAAATATCCGTGTGACACTACCATCCCATGGGTTCTAGACTTAGAGCCAACTCTCACAAGTGACTCGTCATCTAGCATCTAGCCACGAATTACTTAGAGGAGATCCGCCTTGCTGTCAACAGTGATATTCCATTCTTCTAGGAAGGAAACACCTTCAGACACCGAACCACATCAATAGACCAAGTGATCAGAATATCCATTGGTCATAGATGAACTCATGGCCGTAACTCATATGATGAGTCTAATTTCAAAATAAATTCTATAGGTGGATGTTGGACTGAGAATTATAGCGCGATATTGTTCTTGAATCTTTTTCTTTGTCCGCATTGTATTCATATTCAATCGCAGTCTCATATTGGTCGGTATTTATTCCTTATCAATTCTGAAGCCATCTATCGATAATTTATGTCATCTAGAAGTAATGATTTCTTTATGAAATTAATTCGTGAATGAAAGTTAAGCAGTATAGTCGTTCTCAAATCATTGTTGTTATTTTATTTTGGTCTGGGAGTCTTACGAAAGATAAAAATTACTGTCATTATAGTGTTAATTCTAGCTTGAGAACTTTACAGTTTTGCCAAATTTTTCCCCAAAAGTTTTTGCTTTTGAAATTTCATTGTCTTTTAGTTTGCTTTTAAGTTATTTTAAAATTTTATTTATTTAATTTCTATTTAAAAAATCTAATTATTAATTTTTATGTTATTTTATTAGCCATTCTTAAAATCCAATTTTTTTTTATGTTGTTCCCAAAATGCCATGCTCCCATCTTTGTAACTTAGAGAAACATTGGAAAATTGCATTTGACAATTTTCAATTGTTTTATTTTGTAAAGCCAATATATTGTAGGGTGGGTTGAGTAATTTGGTATAACTTTAGTTAGGTTCATAACAAGACATGAATGGATGTTAATGTCAATGCAATAAAAAAAATTAAATTCATGAAAGCAAGGGGAAACTTACTCTGTAGTTATTGCCAGTGCAAATTTTTGTAGTACTACTTGTAAGTTTATTACTTATTGATCCATAATCCGTTGGGTTGATGACTGTAGTGGTATATCAACTATGGATTAAATTAAGTTACCGGTTCGGGTTCAGGTTCAGGGGTTTGGTTCGCCGGTTCGGCTAAATTATATATGCAGCCTAGAAGCATGAATTAGGATTAGAAGATCACATAACATCATATAAACAACAAAACCACCATAAACTTGAATATCTTAAAGTTAAAACATTTAATGTTTTAAACATGCATGATAAATATTCATTGTTCAAACTTCAAGTTCAATATTACAACACTTTTAAAGTTTTAATCATCAGATTCATTCATAGCAATGTTAACATTGACATTAGATGAAGTAGGAAGACTAGATGAACCACAAGTAGTGCCAATGGCACTAGCACTAGCACTAGTATTGTGCCCATGCTCCTGTTGGAAAGCGGACTCCTCGTATGCAATATGGTGGGAAGTAGAAGCATCCAAGTTAGTTTCCTCTGGGACTATATCCCACAACTTCGTCTCCCCTTCCTTGTAGTCATGTTGTTTGTGTAAAAGGAGACGCAAGTTGGAATGCACATATAGTCCTTCGCTCTTTTTGAGAGCAATTTATTGCGCTTTACTAAGTGGATGAAAGAATATGTGCTCCAATTCCTCTTAGATGCGGATGAACTAGCAAGCTATGAAGACATTAGACAAAGTAAACAATTAAAAAATTATAAATTATAAATTATAAATGAAATTCAAATTATGAAACTTTTAAAACTAAAATATGAAAATTTATTAAACTTGTGATAAAACTTTGATTGCAAGGGGCTGCAAATGTTGGAAGTATTGTACATGGAAGTACCACCAACTATGAGCATCCTTTAAGAACCTATCACGAAGAGCATCAACATCTAGACCATTTGAGTGCACAAAATCAGTGAACTCATTCGTGACTACACTTCGCAAATCTTGATCAAGGAAGAGTCTCACAAATGTTGCCTTGGACCCTTCTACCACTTCTAAATCTCTATATGGAGCAAGCCTTCCTGGCTGTGAAAGAAGCTCACTACTGTAGTATTTTGGAGTCAATGCAAAGGCAAGAAGGTGTAATGGAGTTGTCATTTTGTTCCACCTATCTTGAACAATTGTTTGCACTTGTTTGAAGAAAGTCTCTTCAGGGTCTTGCTCTCTTGCATTTATGGTGCACTTGATCTTCTCAAGCATTGAGTCTATACCATCATATATTTCTCCAATGCATGGCTTGTCCATGTTAGTATAGCAAATCATACTCAAAATGGGCTCGGTGAAGCTAAGGAGATACTCCACACGATCCCACCATGAGTCATCTAATATCATGCTCCTAATTTTTGTTGCTCTTTCAGTGCTGCTTTGCCTCCATATAGACCAATTGTTGCTAATCACCATGCTAGAAAGTGCTTGTCTAACTTTCACAAGTTGTCTCAAGACGATTGTGTTAGAGGCAAAGCAGGTCTTTGCAACCTATTGCAAATTAAAAAAAATAATTAAAATTTAAAAATAAACTTTAAAGAAGAATTTAAATTAGAATGCACAATCAAATTATGAAAATCAGAAAATGACAAATGTAAATATTACTTTACTTACCTTCAACAGCTCCAATTTTGAAAATGATCTAAAGATCCCTTGAGACAAGTGGTGGTTGGTGACGAATATTTGAATGCCCTCAGCCTCAACATACAATTGTTTGATCCATGCAATTTTATTCCTAATCTTTTGCAGCATAAAATTGAGTGAATGGACCGCACAAGGTGTCCAAAAGATATGCAAATATCTTTCCTCAACCAACAACCCTGCAACTCTACAATTCTTGGTGTTGTCCGTTACAACTTGAACAACGTTGCGGGGTCCCACTTGCTCAATGGCTGCAATGAGAATGTTAGCGATAAATTGTCCATCTTTTACTTGCCCCTCACAATCCACGACTTTCAAAAATATTGCCCCTTTAGGGGACACCGCTATGACATTGATCAAAGGCCGATTTCTTGAGTCCTTCCAACCATCCAAAACAATGGACACACCTATCTCAGCCCATGAATCTCTTATAGGCTTCAATGCATCTTCAACCAACTCAACCTCCTTTTCCAATAAAGTGCCACACACCTTCTCATAACCCGTGCCCTTGTACCCTTTTGGAGCTTCATTAACCGTTCTCAACATCTCTTTTCAATATGGACAACGAACAACATTAAAAGCTAATCCATTGGCATATATGCATCTTGCTACACATTGGTCGGCAAGGGCTCTACTCTCATTTTGAAATGCAACTTCCAAAGGCCCCTTTTTTCTCTTGTTTGCCATAGGTTGTGCACTTTGAGCTTGAGGATCCGGAGTGGCCATAAATGGGTGGTCTTGTACTACAATATTGGGATTAGATGGGGGCTGCATTCCCTTTGATTTTTTTTTTAACAAAGGGTGATTTCCTTTTTGGGCTTTCTATTGATTTGGTGCCTCTTGCTCCATAATGTATATTGCAACTGTATCAGGTGGAATAGGTTCACCTTCTTTTCCAGGGCAAGCCATGATGCCTTTTCCACTTATGCCACACAAATGTGCTTTCACCCTATGGTATGAACTAGAATATGTAACTTCACACCCACTGCATTTCCAAACATAACCGCCACCACCTGGAATCTGTCTTATCATTTCAACATACTTCCATAGAGGAGAATTTGGATTTTTTTTGAATTGTGAGTTTGGTTTAGCTATGGAGCCGGAGGTAGAACCCATTGACATTGTGATTCCTATGGCAATTTGTTTTGCAAACAACACATTCAAAATTTGAATGAAAACAAAATATAATTTTTTTATAAAACCTAGCTCTTTTACATTCATAGAAGAATGGAAAGAAAAAACATAGATAAATCATAAAATGAAACAAAACAAAGTTTCTAGTTTGTAAAAAAAAAAATGGATGAAAAAACTCAAAAAAAAAGAGAAAAACTTACCTCTTTGCAAAAAAATCCTTCAACAATCTTTGTGGCAGCCAATGAACACTTGCAAATCTGTAGGAATGGCAATGCAATCGTTTGTAGAAGCTTCAATGATCAATCTTCAACTCCTTTTGTCAATCCAACAAGCAAAAATGAGAACTCAGCCTCTTGGAATGAAAATGCTTGTTTGCAAAACAAATGAATGAAAATGAGGTATTTTAGGTGTTTAAAGTGTTTTAGAGGTCACTTTTAGGGTTTCCTTGGGTGTGGGTCAAAGTCAAACTGTAGAAAATGATAAAAAAATGCAAAAAAAAAACACTTTTTGTGCTCCCAAAACGTCGGTTCGCTCGGGTTCGAACTGGGTTCTCCTCAGGTTCGCTTGGGTTCTTCATGGGTGAACCAGGCTCAAAAAATTACCCTGGCCGGACCCACAAAGGGACTGAACCAGGCCCTGAACCCAGGTCGAACCCAGACCAAAACGGGGCCTCCCAGGGGCGAACCTGGTAACAGAGATTAAATATTGATGCTATACTGTACTCTTAATTATCTGCCCTAATGCCTCTAACCAGCCTATGACATTATTAAATTGCTTTAATCATAAATAAGAACTACATAATAAACAAATATATCATAGCACAATGCAAGATTCAAACACATAATACCATAGTTTCCCTGGAGAAAACCTCCAACATGAGAATGGTCTAAATTCCTCATTCACTATTCCATGCCATTACACGGAAAGCTTGCCAAATCTATGGATTTTCCTAGGTCTATGCAATCCTATGTGTAACTACCCTGCTTCCACAAGGCTTCTTGCAGCCCCAGTACTTGGCAATTTTGCAATTCATCTATTAACTCAACAATGGAATTTGGAGTATTTTGTACAAGCTAATTGAATCTCACAACGGAGTTTTGATCCTTCTTATGCCATATCGCCGTGGGAGATCAAATGACCCTCGGAACATGTACAGATGCCTGCAACGGCTGTCCAGGTAACTGCCATTCTGGAATACCAATTGTTCTCCCTGCCAGTTCTATTGGGCCATGCGTCACCACTAATGTCTGTCCACCATGCCTTTATATATGGCTCTTTTTTGGCAACTTATAGTTACAGTTGTAACTGAACAGCCACCCACACATATGGCATTTTACCACGCTGTCACCATGCTCACATGGATAGGCCAGTGTCATGACGGCCAAGGACCAAATATTCACTTTGCCAAACCATCATGCACTTCAGCAAGTTCTAACTGTCTTCAGCAGCAGCTTGTTCACTGTGGCTGCTAACTACCATGACTTCAGTAGCGAAGGGTCCTCTTCTGCAGCCACATGCTTACTTTTATGGCCTCCTGCTCACCTTAGCAGCTTGCCCCATGACTTTGTCAGCACCCTCGTGACTTCAGCAGCAAGCACCGACTTCTGCAGCCAAACATTATCTCATCGGCACTGTTAGGTAGTGCTTCACTCTTCAGTGGCTCCTGCACACTTAGGACATGATCCAATGATCCAACCGTCCAAACAGATCAAAAACACTTACCTGTTTCCGGATTATTTACTAGACACCTCAAGTAGTCTATATACTAATTCTGTGAAATATTAGCTTTTTTACCAGTCATTTACATGCGCTTCTTTTTTAACGTTGTCCATCTTGAAACTGAAAAATTAATATTTATATTTCCATTTGGGAACTTGATGTGATATGTTAGCTTGTATTATGAATAATTCAAATCAAATTTATTTGAAACATGTTGCAACAGTAGTGAAGATTCATTAATGAATGCTAGATCAAGCAGCCGATCAGAGGTGAAGAGAAACCTAAATTCTCTAGTGCATCTTAGATGTCTTGAATATCTCCCTGGGTTTATTTAAAACTTAAAATGCTACCATTGGTATTCTTTGGGTTTCAAGTTTCAGGATATGATAATGGATTTTTGTAAAACTCCTTTTTAGCAGTTATGATTTATCTAAATTGTGGAGATATACTTCTGAGGCACATATTGTTCTTCAATCAGCGTGATGCAAGGCGCCTAGGAAGGATGGTCATGCAGGGCGATG
Organism: Sequoia sempervirens; assembly: GCA_007258455.2. Lineage (NCBI taxonomy): Eukaryota > Viridiplantae > Streptophyta > Pinopsida > Cupressales > Cupressaceae > Sequoia > Sequoia sempervirens. The sequence goes on from VDFB02193867.1 coordinate 318,840,140, forward strand.
TTGATCCTTACAACTTTCCAGCTATGTTAATGCCATTGCATGAGTATATTCACCAACCTAAGGCATTTGATATTATACATAATGGAGGTACATTTCAGGTAATTATGCGCTTTCATTTTTACTTAATGTATTTGTGTAGCTTTTTGTAATGTTTGATTGATTCCCATCTTCTAACTACTTTTTTGCATATTGAACTATTAGTATTTATCTGTACATGCCATTGGTAGTATTTAACAGAGATTTCCATTTTTGAGATTGTGCATGCACAAGCCCGGCAATCCCATTAATTGCTCTTTGGTTCTCTTGCACATAAATGAAATTTATGTTTTTTTCAACCTTTTTCACATGGTTTCTTTTCTGAAGATTCATTTATTGTCATGTACACTGTTTGAGAACCTTTGTTTATTGTCAGAGATATTCACAGCTTTCCTGTGTCAATATGTTTTGTTATATTTTGAAAATGCTTTTATAAGATTGCTGTTTGCCAGTATATCAAATAGGATGATTTTCTTTCTACATTTATGGAACTTACAGTTGAAATTAATCATGTGTTGTATATTTGGAAAATATGAAGTTGATTGTTGAACATTAGCATTTTGACATTTTAGGGAAATATTCAGTCTAATTACATTTTATAACCAGGATAAGATGACCAATTTCATCTGAAGTTCTGGGTCACAATCAAATAGATATTGTCACTGTGTTACAGAGGATTCCTTTTTATGTGACATTCACCTACTGGTATGATAAAAGGAATGAGTAAAAGCAGTTTGTCTAGCAGCATTTTGGGCTTTTTTAAAAATTCTTTCTTGTATTCTGATAAATTTGCATAATAACTTGGAGATGGGAGGTGTCTTGGGTACAAGATATGGGGTTTGGGATGGGAACACCTTTATTTGAATACCATGGTACCAGCATACTCAGAGTCGGCTACACACACACACACACATGCATTAATGCACATATATATATATATATGCTAGGTTTACATACATAGCTAGCACAAGCTACTATCCTGTAGTGACCCTCTTTACTATTTCAATCAATTGATAGAACTTTAGTACACACAAGCTTACTAAGCCATTTTATTTTCTCTCTTCTTACTGGTACCTCTTTGGGTTAGGATAAGCTAATCTTCTGCCATGAAATAATTGTGAATTCTCATGCAAAAAATAGTAAAATTACAAGTTTAGTAATGGCTTTCTTTAGTTATTTTAAACCAGATACCAGCACTTGAGGAAAAAGGCAAAAAGCCAATGTAATTTATATGATATATCTAAGAATCTTCAATTTGAAACTTTACCAATTCTCAAGGGGTGGTGGTTCTAGGAGACGTATGGATATACTGAGAAACTTTATCTGAAGTCCTCCTGATGCATATATGTCTCCGAAACAGGGATGCATTCTTGATATGGGAAAAAAACCAATCCAATTTTCTAGGGATGGTGGTTCTAGGAAATGCATGGAGACACTTAGAAACTTAATCTGAAATCTCCCAATGCATATGTGTCTCTGAAACAGGGATGCATTCTTGATACAGGAAATGAGTACCGGGGTCAGATACAAGTCTCCAGGTAACTTTGTAGATTTATCAATGCAATTAAATTTCCACAATCCATATGAAATTAGTTATGCTGCTTCTGGATTCGATTGATAAAAAAATTGGAACACAATTGAATCCAGAAGCAGCATAACTAATTTGTAGATTTAGTTTGGATATGGACAAGGCGGTGACAAAGTATTGAAGATTGGCATGGATATCTTAAATATATCTATCTAAAAAATCTCAAGAGAAATCTATTTGAGTTATTCTATTTCACTTTAGAACTATTTAAGAATTATTTTATTTAATTTTTATTTACTCGAGTTATTTCATTTTACTTTAGAACTGTCTAAGAATTATTTTGTTTTATTTACATTGTTTACTTTATTTTTATTTGAAAAGCTATTTTAATTTATTTAAGAGTCGTTTTATATATTTACAAGTAATTTTTCTTACTTTAAAACTATTTAAGAATTATTTTATTTTTATTTACGTAAGAGTTATATTATTTACTTAAGAGTTATTTTAAAGTTTTAGTTTTTCTTTAAAAATATATGTTGTCCGTGTTTTAGTTTTTATGTACATGGTTGTGACATGATGCTCTGTGCCTTGTTGCCCCTGTAGAACCCTTTCAGCATAATTAAACTATATGATGGTCTTCTCCTAGTTGTATAGCACTGCTGAGTAACTACTGGATTTCAGTATAACTTATTTATTTGGGTCTATTTCTCTTCAGATAGTAAAGTTAAAACAAAATGTTTAGCTTCTCCTATGGTTATACCTTTATCTGATTGTTAAAGTAGGATTCTGTCTTCTATTAAAGTTATATCACTAGTAAACGTTTTTAATTTTTCTGTCAGTTGGTTTTTTCATTATCAAGCAATAAGCAGAAATTCTGATTTAAATTTAAAAGAATAAAAATAATATTGATAATTGAGTACGCAACCTGCCATCAAAGGGTGCAAGAAGCCTCAGTCTTTGATCATTTTGAGTATTCTGGTAATCATATTAGCAAATTGTGAGAGTGCAGTTTAAATTTTGAGCTCCAAATTTGTATGGGCTGGGTATATAATTTTTTGCATGAATCCCCACCAATCCAATAAGATTGCTGGCTTGAAATAAATCTTAACTGTGACAAGTTGTTAAATAAAATGTCTCCTAGTATAGGAGATGAGGAATTTTCTTAAAAGAAGAAGACAATGATACTCTTAGCAGATATAACCTTTCTATGATCAAAAGAAGAATATAGAATTATAATGATGATTAGTTTATAAAGGAAAAAGATTTCCTAGACCCAAATGAATTTTCTAAAGGTGAGAAATAAACTATTCCTAAGGGCTAATTATAGCTTCAATGGATTAATTATTTGCTTTGCCTTGTGTATTGGTAAGAGCGAACAAGTTATCAACTTATCAATAGACAGCATTTTCTCTATTGTTTTTTCTGATCCATTTCCTTCTTCCCATCTTCAAAATTTGCCTTTGATTTTGTATTCTTCACAAGTTACATCTCCAGATCAGCCTCATCATCCACGTGTTATTATGTTGATAAAAATAATCAATTGCCATATATCTGTGATTTAATTTTTCTTTTTTGGTTGCCTTGACAAACACTTTCAAAAGCTATTTTGACAGGTAGCAGGGCTCACTAATAACTCCCACTTAGAAGAAGCACGAGAAATACGCCAATGTGTGACAACATACCCATTATTTGGAAAGCATGTACTGAAAGTTGCAAAGGTAACTTTGTAAAATATTTTAAGTATCTGTATTTTAAACATGTTACTTGACATTATGGTATAATTCATATGTTTGGGGGATACCTTAAAGTGAGTGATCAAAGATTGGATGAAATGCAGAGGAGGTTGGATCAAATGTTCTATGTGGGGCTTACGGAGAACCATAAGGAGTCTGCTACAATGTTTGCAAATATGGTTGGCACAGAAATGCTGTCTCAGTTACACTCTTCAAACTTCTCCATTTGGAGTTCCCATGCAGCTAGTAACAAGACAGGTCAGCAGGCTAAGAAATACCATCTTATTGAGTTTAGGGAATGCTTGTAGTTGCAGTCAAATTATACCTTCTTGATCTGTTATGCAGTGAAAAGAAACGAGTTTCTATATTTGAGATTATTTTCATACATTTCATCACGGTTTAAGCTATCCTATTTTCTTTCATGCTGAGTAAGAGGCCTATCTACAGAAGAAAACAGAGGCAGCCTGGAAAGTTAGTAGTTTGGATAAGATTTACATAATTTAGCTTGTAATATGAAATCCCCTACCTTTCAAAGATTGAAAACTTCAAGAGGTCTGCTTACTGAAATGTTAGAACTCATCTATTGGAAAGAATACATGATAAAAAATTACAATTGGATTGAGATGGTGGGTGGAGATTTCTTACTTTATCATTTTCTGAATAGCTCTTTAAATTTTACCTGCAGGTTTGAGCACTTTAGCTCTTGATACAAAACGGAAAGAAACAAGTCAAGCACAGGTAATGTTGCACCTCATGTTTTGTAACATGAATTTTCCTAGGTGCAATATGTAGTCAAACAATGCCTAATATTTATTGTTATCCACAATCTTGATACAGGAAGTTTTAATTGTAGAATGTAATTTGTGTTTCTTTTCGCACCACAGATCAATGTTGAAGACCAGAGATTAAACATAAATCCTGCTATTGAAAATGCTAAAGAACGAAAGGGAAATGTGAGCTTGTTTTATATTATTTTGATGCATCCCATCTTTAACATTTTCTTCTTAAATGTCTGATTCCATAACTTCTTTCTTGAGACAAGCTTGAGTTTTCAACAATATGTCATTGTTCTGTGTATAATGATGGTAGCAGTGAAAATATTGATAATTTGTTTTCATTCTGTATTTTGCAGTTTACAGTTACTAGTCTGCTTGATACTTATGAAAAATGTGCTTCTACTACAAGGTCTGGTCAATTTCAGCGCCGCATTTCTTCATTGAGTGGCATTGCACCAGCCAACTTCACAAAGCAGGTATATTTAAAGAACCTATTTTATTTACTTGTAGTTTAAAACCCAGGTGGAGGTGTCGTCACAACATGGCAACATCTACCATCCCTTTCCCTGTATGTGTAGTTGCCACTGTGTTTCTTGTCCTCTTGGAAAAGTCATGTCATATATTATGATAAATTTGACCTATGCCTATTTGGAATTTAAAACATCTAGAATCCTAGATTATTGATCTTTGGATTGTTAAACAAGTTTGGTGTTTCTTAAAGGAGATCAATATTATTTTGTAACATCATGGACATTACAATGAAAATTAAAAGTCAAACTTACATATAGTTGGGAGAATATTTTTCGTGAAAACAGTGCATTTTCAGATTACCAATATAATCAATGTTAACAATGATGATTACCAAACATAATCAGTAATGTCACCAAAGATTGTTTCGTGCATTCTTGAAAGCTGAAGCAAGTTATATTTAGCATTAAGCCCTTAAATATGGTCCTGTATTACTGTAGTACAGTTATTTTTCCTCAGGAATGTACACACTGACATAATATCAGTCAAGTTGCCTTTTATTAGGAAGAGAAAGTGGGAATACCTTCTAATCCCTAGTAGCACAATCACATTCGCACTGATGACAAAATTCTAGTTGCTACGAAGTGGAGGTGGGTCTTTTGATTTAGAAACCACAGTGCCATTAGGTATGATGATTTTCCTGAAACTCTCTGTGGAGAATCCATCATGTAACTAAAAGTTTGCCAAATTTGATATGTAATACAAACTGGATGGAATTCATGTGACTTTAATAAATATATCTTAAATGGGGCTATAGCCACAGATTTGAAATGAAGCTAATTGTGTATGAAAATCTGCTCTTATCCCCAATTTGGGTATTCTTCTTTACATATAAAGAGCATAACATTAGAATTTAACCTAGGGCTACACTTCTAATCCTTCCCCTGTCAAAGCACCATTTATACAGAGTAGTAGGTTAGCGTGTCAAAGCTATATAAGCAAATAAATAAATATGAAATACTATGGCATGATGCAGCTATATTTTGGGGTTCAAATCAGGCAGTTAAACAGCTTGAAGGATCTTCTGTTAATGAGTTCACTGATACTCCGATGTTAACTTTGATTCTGTATTGTAGGAACGGACTCGTATACCAGAAAATACCTTAAAAGAAATTGAAAGACTGAACAGTCTTGATGTTGAGCTATATAAACATGCTCAGAAAATATTTTTTCAACAACGGAAGGCTTTGAATGAACAAAAGACTTTTGTTCTACATGAGTCAAGTTTACAGGTATCTAAATCTTTCAGCTCATAAAATTTGGAGTTTTGGAGTTTTGTATGTGTATGCTGTCTAAGTGCTACCTTTGAATTGTAACTTGTTGGGTTGAATTGAATTTTTATTTTATATTCATCTATCACTAAGTTGAACTATCCATGTCAACAAGTCGATTTTTCTTAGTTGCATTGGCCTGTTTTAGGATGTAACATGGTATATAGTTTGTGATAATGCAAGTAAAAGTTGTGTTCATTCTAACATGTTTTCTACAAAATGTTTCTACTTTTAAATTGGTTACTTTCCAAAAGCATTCAACTCCAAGAATTATCTTCCAGTTTGTTGATGTGTTCCTCACTGTATTGGTTGAATTTCTCTCCCAATTTTTCTTTTTTTCATGGAATTAATTGAGTTTCTCATCCTATTAGTATTGCTGATATGCTATTTTAACTTGCTTAGCGATTATAACTACCTGTAATTATTTTGCATCATTTGTGCCTTGGTCTTTCACTTATTTTGCCATTTTTGTATTTACAAATTCTACCCATTTTTCACTCAGTAGTTCATGTGATTTAGCAGGAGGACAACTTTAACAGCAGAAACTCAAGTTGCCAGTCTCTGAGTAGCTTTTGGCCACTTGTAATGTTTGCACCAATTTTTGCATTAGTCATTATTATAGCTGCTCGAAAGAGATCTTCAAAGATCAAATTGTAATATTTTTCACTGGAGATTTTCTTAATAATATATGTTCTTCATTCCCATTTTTTGTCACATCAGTGACTTATAAAAAGAACCTTCTCTTACCTGAAGGTGAAGTGGGGAAGGGCATAGGGAAAGACTCTCGCACCTATGAAGGATTTTGGAGAGTCTTGCCCTTGATGTAAGGCATGTACATTAAATTAGAAGAGAAATATTAAAATTTGCCTCTGCGAGATGCACCTCATTTATATCAAGGGTCTAGTCAATATATTTGTAAGTATTATTTGCATAGCAACAAAAAGTTAGTTATGAAAATATTTGTTAAATCTTCCAATCTTCAAAAATAAGAAAAATTAGCTAGAATAGGTTAATAATTGAGAAAAAAAACATAGAATTTACCACTAGTAATTGTAAATTCTTGCACTTCTAATAACTCTGTCCTATGTTATATAAAAACTTGGGTAATATTTTATGACATTTGCTAATAAACATCTTTAATTTTTTTTCTTTCAAAGAAATATCAATTCTTAAAGGTATCCAAGCACATTTAATTAGGATGAATGTTTTAGACACTTCTAAATTTGTTTATATTTTTTTGGGTCAAAGGACTTGCTCTTATAACTCCCAATTTTAGGATTGGGGTGAGTTAAGGAGATGTGTTATAGGTTTTTGTTCTATGTATCCTTATTACCTTTGTATGCCCCTAATATGCCTTATAAATGTCCACGTTATGCAATTAGTGATGTCTACAAGTTTACCTTTAGCTTTTGTACCCATTTTTACATTATGTCCTATTTACGTATATGCCATCAATTTAATGGCACTAAGCTTGCCTTTTTTGATGAGATGTCTACTTTTAACTCCTTTGCTACCATATATCCACGGTGTCCTATGTAGGTCTTTATGACACCACCAACCATTGTAAAATGCCAAGTGGCATCATAATTCACCTCTTGGTCCAAATTCACGTGTAAGTTCAGAGTAGCCTAACTATATATTCATTCATGGTAGGCGTTAACAAAGCCTAACTAAAATATCTAACAATCAAACCTTTTCAACTTTAATTCTAGAATGCTAATAGAGGCTCCCAAAATGAAGAAGAATATAACCATAATGATCCGCAAGGTTCCACTTCTAAAATGATACAATAAATTGTTGACCATTCCAAACATGTAAGCAAGATATTTGAATATCTTAGCATATGCCTTGTCCAACTAGCACCAGTTATGGATCTAGCAATATCACCGCAAGTGCCTCAATAGTGTTTGGTTCAACTAGTCACCAATTTGGATATATCAATAGGACTTATATAATTGCATGGCATTCCAGTCTTTACTTGAGCTACATCCCACAAGGTGTTAGCTGAATTACTCCAAAGCACTAGCAATAGGACATTTGCCAAACTTCATAGACGACAAAAAAAATTAGCCATAATTACTCCTTAAGCGTGAGATTGATTACATCAAATCCCTTGTGTGCCTTCTAAAAAAGCCACATGATGTTATACAAAGTCCTTACCACTCAATTAATGAATGAGTCAAGGAGGACGAACTTGTCATCGACATTTTGTTGGAGGATCGCCTGAAGGCACAAGGAGTAAGGTTGTTGGAAAGGTAGTGATAGAGATCCAAGATGGAAATCCATTTTGGGGGATGCGAAAAGGCTTTGTTCTTCCTTTGATGGTTGATTTGTCTTCCTAGTAAGTGTTGGGGCTTGATAAGTCAACACTGGGTGTAGATTTTGACAGTTTTATTTTGTCAAGGCGAGTGATAGTGTGGTAGCTATGTCTTTGTCCTTTGGCATTGTTTTTGTTATGATCCCTAGGGTTTCAAAGGAACTTTATGAGATAGAGGTTTGCATGTTGAAGGATACTGGTGCTCCAAGCTTGTAGATAGGTTACACCTACGATGTGGTTGTTGGGAGTTTTGACAGGGGTGAATGCTCTAGGGTTTTCGTTGAGGCAAAGGTGGAGGGGCATATTCAAATTCAAAACCTTGATTGTCTTATTGCTAAGTAATCATCCCAACATTGATATTGCTAGAAGACGAGTGCTTCAAAATTGGAAACTAAGAGGCCAGGTTGAGGTAATTGCTATGTTGAATGTTTTTTCCTTTTTCCTTTTTACAATTTGCATGATTGCTCAAACTTTTCTAGAAGGTCATTGATTTTTGGGGAAGAATGACCTTTGTCTTAAAAATGGTCTCTAGGTTTTAACCCAATGAATGATACCATTTTCAAGTTTCCTATTTGAGTTAGCTTGATGGGGTTGTTGTTGGAGTGTTGGGATGAAAATATTTTTACGTGTATTGCCAATTCTTTTAGGTAATATTGTGCTACTGATTCAATCACCAAATTCAAAAAACATTTGTTGTTCGCTAGTTTTTGTGTGCTTGTGGAGAAGAACAAGGTGCTTGCTACTTAGATTACCTTATCTTCCAAATATAGCGAGTGGGTGCAACAAATTGATTTTGAAGGCTCTCTAGTTATATGCCATTCTTATGGTAAAGTGGGCCATGCTATTGCTACTTGCTTGAGCAGCAAGAACCATTTGGTTTTTTGAGGAAAAAGGAACAAATGCCTACTACTATTGAGGATCTAGTACAACCATTGAGGAGGTGCAGAAGGAAGATAGTAGGGGAAACTCTCTTGTAGACTATATGATGATGGATACCTCTTTTAAAGCTTTGAGGTTGGATGAAGGATTTTCCTGTGGTCTTATGATTCGCAAGAAAATAAGTTTAGGGGAGAATGATCCTTGTATTGTGGTTAACCTAAAATCTTGGGAACATTTTTTCAAATCACCTTGACTTTGGGTTGGTAGTTCATGAGGTTTTGTGATGTCTTATCTTTTATAGTGTCGCTATTGTTCCTCTTGGTTGTCCTTTGGTTTCTTGACATGCTTTATGCTTATCTTTCTTTTTGTACAAGGGTTTGGGCCCTTTCAAAATCCTTGCTTACCTTAATAAAAAACAATCTTCCCAAGACCATCCAAAGCCTTCATTTTATCTAACAAACAAGACATAGGGTTAATGTCCATCCCATGATTGGTGAGCTTTTGCTACTTTATTGCATTCCTAATAGTAGAGGAAAAAGTAATGCAATTGAAATCATTACAAACTAATAAGGCATCAAATATCAATGACTTTGCTAACCAATTGAAGTAGGCCCTTTTAGACACACCCTAAATGACCACTAAATAATCTTCTTTCATTATTAACTTCTTGCAATAGTATGCATAGGTAATGGTCAAGCTTTACACCTTTGTAGTCCATCTTGCCTTGTTATTCATTTGTATCCCCAAGAAAAAAGAGCCCCTTGTCACCAAGCAACATTGGTCATCTCTAATAATGCCCCTAGCCCTAGCTAAGCTTGGGTTACTGTTGGAAGAACCCACCAATGTCGAGCTTCATGAAATGAGTAGGAATTTGGACCGCCTAGCTTTATCATGAACTTCTTCTTTTTAACCTATCAATAGGGTGGGTAGATGCCTTAGAATGTTAAACCAATGTTTCTTTGAATTTTATGGATAACAATTATTTTCCATATTTTGGGGATGACAAGGGATGACTACTAAACAACATATAAAAAATATTGTTTGAAGAATTGATTATAAAAATAGTAAATGAAGTAGCAATTTATCATTTATGCAAACAATGAGCAAAATAAGTTGCATTTTGTCATTTATGTAAACAATACATAAAAGGATAAAAAATTTAGACATATTTTAAAATAAGAATCAATTGATCTTAAGATCAACACACATTTGTAGTATAAATTAATATTATTAATTTACATCAAGTTCAAAAGCCAAAGTATAATACTAAAAAGTAACACTAACATGCAATATATAATGGCTAATTTAATTCATTTTGATGCAAATGTTTGGACATACTTCTCACTAGAACTGCTAGAGTTGTATAGTTCTTGCTGCTAGATGTTAAACAACCTTGTATGCACATGTTGATCCTCATTGAGTGATGTTTGTATATCCTGCCATGTTGTTGAAATCCCCTTGTACCCAATTGTCTTGCAATCTATGAGCTATATGATAATATATAGAACTACTAAATTATCTAATGTTATAGAGGTAAACCTTGTTCCTCTTGATAAAGTGGATGAATTTGTGTATAGATTGGTTCCCCTTATAGTAAATGAAATATAAACCTATGATAAAAGTTAAATGACCAATTACTATATCAATAATGGAGGTTGTACAATTGCCACCAACTTAGGGCATTTTCTTGTGCAACAATCTTCCTCTATCTTTGCAAAACCCATGCAACCCTTGAGTTTGGAAAATATCTTCCACTTGTTTTTATTCAATGTGGTTTAATATATAATATATATTTGTAATGGCCTTCACAACACCTCTCTTCACCTCCACTTTATCTATGGTAAGAAGTCTACTAGGCTTTTGCACAAACCACTTTAGGTTGAGGTATCCATAGGCAAATGAGTGTTGATCTTCTCCCATCTATATTGAGTTTTTCTTATCATAAGATTGCAACGTAGAGTCTCCCTCTCAAACATCAACCTACATTTGGTCGAGCATGTTATGCATGTACCCATTTATCTCCCCACAAATAGGCTTAGTTACCATATTTGATTGTCACAAAAGATAAAGTTATGTATTTGACTTGATAAAATTTACCACTTCACTCTCAAGCATGTCTCACATTAGAATACAACCTAATCTAACAGATAAAATGAACTCCATAGTAGCCTCATTAAGAGATTATTTTCCTTTGGAGTGTGGCAAGACAATAGACTAGAGTAGGGGGTTACATTCATTTAATGCCTAGCTTGTGTTATCACGCTTGTATCTAATTTACTCATAATGGTCATTGATTTGGCCTCTTAAAGAATTGAGAGATGTAATGGGGGTGGTGGGTGCCTTTATGTTTATATGTTTTCAATCTTCTATTAAAATAGACGTACTGAGTACATACTTGATATCAAAAGTGAGAAGTTATGTCTCAGAGAACCATACACAATACCTAAATATGATTAGTTCATTTATGACATTCCCTCCATGATTGGAAAACATTGGTAGAATATGATAGCTAATGATAAATTGCAATAGTAGTTATGCATGGAGTTAGGGAAAAACAAATTGAGATTAATCTTGATGGGCATCACATGGTGACTTGAGATAACATTTGAGTTACACATCTAAATATTGACATAAACTCCAAGCATGCTATTACAAATTACAATTGACTTACATGCAAAACTTTGATTTTTTAATTGTATGCTTTGATGAGAACTAGGAACTCAAGAAGGTTAGTTTGAGGTTTCCTAATTAGTTGTGAATTGGCATTCAATTTTTTTGTTGACTTGAAAATATTTAACACTTGAATGAAAATGATAATTCTATGATTTGGTATTTTAAAACCAATTTCTTATATTTTAGGTGTGGATATTGAGTAAAAAGAGATTGAATATGATTTTTAAGTGATTAAGTTCTACATTTTTAGTGTAGTTTTATCAAAATATTTAATTTTATAAAATCAATTTTGAATCCTTAATTTGAAAAGTACATATTATAGTGATATAATTCTTATTTTAATGATTTTGTTTATTGTATGAAATGATATTGTTTTAACAATAATGATGAAAGTAAGTTTTAATATAAATCATGTCAACTTATTGAGAAATACTTTGATCTAAATTGGACCATCATATAAATGTATTGTTGACAAAATAAAATCTTGTGAACTTATATTAATTTATTTTATCAATGTTTTTGTTAAGATAAGTAGCATTTACAGGGTGTTGTACCCTTTACATTGAGAGCCCATAGGGCCAAAAAGAAGCTAGTTCAAATGAGGAATGAACTAGGAAGAGAGACAAGCCACACACAAAAATAGTTGACATACAATTGTTGAACCATAGACTAGGATTAGACAACCCCAAAATTTGAGGGGACTAATCTGACTCCCTTAACCCTAGGCCGTGAAGTTGTGACAGACCGAGGGATTCCCTTCTTTCTTAGCACCACACACCAGGAAGACTCAGAATCTAAGTTCACCAAGCGAGGCAAGAGAAGTAGATACAATAGCCACCATGGGAAAAGAGCCGCCATGCAGCGAAGGAGACAACAATGTAGGAGAGGAGGTAGGATAGAGCGAGGGACCAAAAGAGGCAAACAACGAGGTTTGGGCAGGCTCAGACTAAACAACGTCAACAGATTGAGGCAATAGTGGTTCCACGGAAGGGCTAGCCGGAAGAGGAGCTAGGTAAGACACAACCTCCCGAGAAGACTCAACAAGGTCATCCTCTGCAGAAAAACCTTCTAAAGGAGGAGAACCCACGGTGAGATGGTTTGAGAGAGCATCGTTCCACCAAGTAGCAGTGCCCTTGTGATGAGCATGAGGGAAACCAGAGGCCAAATGACCCATAAAGAAGCATCTCCTACACCGAAAGGGGAGACCCTCATAGTCTAGGAGCTGCTTCCAAGGTCTGTCCTCCATCAATAAGACAACATCACCATGGAGAGGTTTGTAGATGTCTAAATCAACTAAGATACAAGCAATCGTAGTGTGCCCAAGCTCCCGAGTCATAGAGTCCACCATCAAAAAGCATCCAATGGTGTTGCCAATAGCTTCATAACATGAATCCTCCCAAAACTGAAGAGGGAGATTCAACAGTCGGATCCAAACTGGTCTGGAATTCAACGGCTCCGTAAGAGGATTGAAAGAACGAGACCAAGGCTTGACGGACAGTGAATGAATACCCCACATCCACCCCTTGTCCAGCACGTAGTCTTGCTTTGCAAAGGAGACGAAGGTTTCTAAAAAGAATCCCCTTGCGCTAGGATAAAGCTCAATCTGCCTAGAGACCATCGACTTCCAAGAGACACAAATCCATTCATGGAGATTGGGAAGGGCGGGCCAGAAGCCATTAAAATTACAGACCACACCTTGCTTCAAATAGTAATCCTCGTTCTTAGCAACCTCAAGTTCACATGCCACTATGGGAGAATCATGAGCACAGGGAAAAGGCCAAACTCGTGCATGAGTAGGAGGCTGAACACCAACTTTAGTAGCCTCAAAGAAAGACTTCACCTAGCTTGAAGAAGGGAAGCCCCCAACAACTAGAGGTGGGACAACTGAGGGAGGGGCAGGACAGTCCAACCCCAATAGAACCACATCCACTCGCATAGCATCATCAAGGACAAAGCCTACAATAGCCTGTGAAGCAACATCAGACAAAAGAGGAGAGTCCCCGCCAAAATGCCCAGCTCACCTACAGAAAGACCTGTCCACAGGAGAACCTAGCGTTGCGCCCACAGAAGCTAGCTTTGCGGCAAGAACACGAGTCAACCTACCCTTAGAGAGCCGTTGCTCGACGACCTTTTTCCCGCTCAACACCCACTCGATATTTTCAAAAAATTTCTTCCCGCTTGGCATCACTCTGTTTTAGTTTTGAACTTGAAGATTTTCTTTATCAATGTTGATAAAAAATCTCTAAATATTGTTCTAGATTTGTTGATTTTATAAATGGCGGTAATACAACTTTCAATATTTTGTAAAGTTCAACAATGTGATAGTTCTTATCAAATTATTCTTTAGCAATTTTATTAACTTATTTAGGGAAAATAAGCACACTATAAATATAACTAGGGCTCATAAATTAATTATAATAAAAAAATCCTAAATAATTTATTGATCTAAGTGACTTGATAAATTTAAGTAAATTAATCTAGATTGTAAATAAATATGTTATAAAAAATAGAAATGAGATGGATTGATTTCTTATTATGTGCATGAAATTCATGCCAATGTGAATGAATTTGCAATAAAACCAAACAAAACAAAAAATTAAACAAACACTCAAGATTGGGCATAGACAACTCAAACCAATGTAGAATTGGATTAAAGTGAACCGTTGAGCCTCCCATTGAGTAGATTTTCCCAAGATTGTTGATTTCAATATGTGCCTACAAAATTTCAGTAGCATAATGACACTTAAGTGAACATGAGTGAGATTGGTGATAAAATGGTTAAGTGTGAGATATATAGGTTTTGGGATTTTGGATGGAGGGTCAAGATTGCAAGTTGATGATCAAGGGTGGAGGATGGTTGAGACATCTCACCTCATGGGATGGTGCCAAGTGACACTATGAGGTGTGATGTGAAGGAGATGGTACCTTGAGGGGACAAGATCTATGTGACATGGTACCAAGGCCATGTCACATGTACAAAGGGCCATGTGCTTGATGTGATGGTGAGCGTTGACCCACTTAATCATGGATTAAGTGCGTGCAACCACTTAGGGGGAGATTAGGATTAGATTAGGATTTAATGAAAAGAGGTGATGGGACATGTAGAGAGGAATTAAATAAATAGATTATTTATTTAATTTTTTGAGGAAAGGACTAAGGGTGGGGGTAAATAATTAAAGGTATTATTTACTCTAGGCTAGGATTTACGTACAATCAAAGAAATAAATTAGGATGAAGGTTGAGATAATTTAATATTAATTAAATAATAGGATATTCCTTAATTAATATAGAGGATAGGAAATTGGTCAAATTAGGGGTAAATTGACCAAATGTGGTCAATCTTAGGTGTCTACATTTTTCCCCTCTTTGAGATGGTGTTACAAAGCAACATCATATCAAAGAATATTAAAACATAACACCTGGAAGAAGATGGCTAGGTTAGGGAAGATGCCCCAATCATTCAAAAGAGTGATTGGGAAGAAATATGATGGGAGTGAAGATGAGGCTTAGGGATGCCCCCTTGAGAGGACATGTGGGTTTGAGAGAACATGGATGTGCTCTTGAAATGGATGAGAGGATGCAAGGATAAATGAGGAAGATTCTGCAATATGATGAACAAATAGAAGGATAAAAAGATGAAGAGATAATGGAAGGAGGATGTTGCAAGCGAACAAACACAAAAGAATTCAAAGAAAAACATGATGTTGCCCCAATCAAGCTAAAATCCAAGATTGATTGATGATGTATAAAGTTTTGTTGATATGGGAATGATATATCTTGAAACAACACAAAGGATTGCGAAGGATACATCCCGATGATGGTAATTGGAATATTGCTAATGTAGGAATGATATATCCCAAAACAACATAAGGATTGGAAATGATACATCTCAATGACGATGATTGGAGTGTTGTTGATGTGGGAACAATATATCCCAAAACAATACAAGGATTGAGAAGGATACATCTTGATGATGATAATTGGAGTTTTTTTTGATGTGGGAATGATATATCCTAAAACAAAAAAAAAGATTGGGAAGGATACATCTCGATGATGATGATTGGAGTGTTGTTGATGTGGGAATGATATATCTTGAAACAACATAAAGATTGGGAAGGATACATCTTGATAATGATGATTAAATTTTTGTTGATGTGGGAACGATATATCTCAAAAAAAAAAAAGAATTGAGAAGAATACATCTCGATGATGATTGGATTTGGATCACAAGGCTAGGAATGGGACCAAAGATGTGATTAAATGATTTTGATTAAATTTTAGAGATGAGGATTTGCATGGATTAGGATGTGATTTTGATGTGGGATTGCTATGAGAAATGGGATCGATGAAATTGGTGAGGAAGGAAAAGATGCTTAGACTAACAAATCTATATTAGCCTAAAAGGATTGAAGGGATAATGAAATGATTAAGATGGTTGGAAAGATTCTTAGACTAATAAATGTATATTAGCTTAAAAGGATTAAAGGGATAATGAAATGATTAGGAAATAATTTGAATTATTTCAAGAGAAGGATGAGAGGATAAAAGAAAAGATGGATGCATAGTCATGTGCACAAAACTTCTACGATTAAGTGGGGTGAGAAAAATGGATAGGATAGATAAATGGGGGATAGGGATGGAGGATGAACAAATTAGAAACATGGAGGATAAATGGATGGGGGAGATTTGGAGTGCTAATTTAAAAATTCCATGTAGTGAACACTTAATTTGATATAGCATGTGATACTATGTACCAGAGTATAAGAAACCAAAGCGATTTCATATTCCATGTAGTGAACACTTAATTTGATATAGCATGTGATACTATGTACCAGAGTATGAGAAACCAAGGCGATTTCATATTGCATGAATAGGATTGACTCAACAAACAAGAAGGTTAGTACATCTCACAAAGTCACATGGAACTTTGGTGGATACAATGCTAGAAAAAAAATAAGAGAAATTCCCTAATGGGCCTGGTTAATAGCTAGTTTTCTTCCATTTAGTTCATATCTTTTAACATTTCGAGTTGCTTATAGCAAAGACATTCCTAAAACTTATATATATTTTTATGCATCCTAAACCATAATTTGATATGTGAAAATATAATTATGATATATGATGATATTTGCATGGATAAATGTGTGAATGTTCATGAAATTTAGTATGAATTCTATGTTTAATTTATGGTTGATAATGATGTGTATACTTTAGATAAAACTAACCTCTTGTAGTTAGAATTGTAACTTGCAACAACTAGATTGACCAACCCACAACCAAAGGATTTTAGGTAGATTGCAGGGGGATTCACCAGAAAATAATGGAAGAAATAATTAAAGTGGTCAATCGTAAGTCACCAGATTATCCAATAAGATGATACGAAGAAGAAGTCTGTATTGATAAGGAAGCCAATGTGATAGTTTTCACATAACACGTCTCTGTCAAACCGTTAGGGCAGAGTTTCAATTCTATTTCTCTTCTTCTATCTTTCTCAATTATGGTTTTAGTTGCATAGACTAGTCCTCTCCCTATTCTTGAGGGAGAGTGGACATATGCATTTAATTTCTATTTTTTTCCCTTGTATGAATAAACCTCCTCCCAAGCTTATATATTTGGATTAGTGGTTAAGGAGAAAATATAGTTAAAGAATATAGCATATAGCTTTATTTTTGTTTTAATAGACAATAATTTTTTGTTAGTTTTCTATTATTTAGTTGCAAGGGATATGCACTCATGAATGAGGGATTTGTAGAGATTCTTGTCATCTTGTAAGAGTTCAATTTCTATGCAATAAAGGCATTTCAATTTACCATTATGATTGGTTGATTCAAGTAGTGTAAATTTCCTTTCCCTTATGGGCACAACTTGAGAAAGGGCCACTTGAGGTATTGTTCACCTACCTTGATTTCTATTAGTAGATTAGATGATTATCCTATTGCATTCATTTCAAGTAAACTCTTAATTACATGCACATAAATGATATCTTGTATAATGAATTATGCTCTGTAATGTTTAATTGAGTTATTCTCAGGAGAAGTTAAGTAGTTAGGATTAAGAGTTAGTAGTATCAATGAATTGAAGAGTTTATATTTAGTGGTTAACAATTACAGTCTTAAGCCGAAGGTACCCATTACATAAGTAGAAAATTAAGTTATTTCCCCTATTTTGCAAGTTAACGCTTTATTTCCTTTTCCAACCTTTACTGTTTTCCTGTACACGTGTAAACCACCTATACTCACTGATATAGGCCGTGTAGAGTCCATGAATGCACATACAGTGCCAACATCATCAAATGCTTATGAAGCCCAAGTTGATAATTAAATGAAGCCCTTGCAAGAGTTTGGTGAATTGTTTAGCTAGGAACCCCTCCTCTGAATTGTGTGTCTAACACCAAGTTGTCTGAGCATTAGAGAGGCCTTACATTTTTGGCATTGTTTCTAGGGATGGTGCTACATTCAAGATTCTCCTATGTAATTTCAAGATTTCATAGTTTAGTGTTTTGCTTTCAACATTAGGGTACAATATGTTTTAGTCATCAATACAATTTTTTTTTACTAACAATGTGTAGGAACCATTGATCCAAAAGTTCATAACTATTATATGTGGAGGCGGTGAGACTCTTTGCAAAGATTTCTCCCTTCAACACATAAAGCTTTAGAGGATATTGGTGATCAAAGTGAATAAAGTGAGGGTATTCTTGAAGAATATTTGTCCCTGACACCAGTACCCACACCAGATATAAAGGAGACTTACCACACACATATCATCACCACATGGTGCAGTGGAAGAACCACTAGAGCATGTAACTTTTGAGTTCCTCATTTCCAACTAGGAGAGAGCAACTGCTTTGAAGAACATACCTTCTTCAACGTTACTTCTCTTCTATGGGTTAGTCACAGATGATCTAGATACCTTCATTTGAGTTTGATGTGTTATGTTGAAGTTACGATTATACCACAGATGCACATAGGCTTAAACTATTTCCAACGACATTGAATGATGTTGCTATGAGATGGTTCATGGGTTTAGGAAGAGATGCTGTTCCAAATTGGAATTCCATGAAGAAAAAGTTCTTGGAAAAGTACTAGAATTATTTTAGAGGAATAGACAAAAAGAGGGATGCCATCTTCGTGTTGTCACAAAAGGAAGATGAATCTTTGGAAGACTACATGGAAATTTTTTAGTTTTACCTTAAGAAATCCCACCAAAACATACTTTTTGATGAGTCTTTAAAGTTGATATTCTTGAGAGAGATTAATGAGGATTGCATGGATGCATTCAACCTAATTGGGGTAGGAGATATATCTCAAACACCATTTGAGGAAATATGCAAAGCATGCAGGAACTATTCAAGGTCTTTCACCAACAAGTTAGAGGAGATAAGACATCTTCCATTAACAAACGATCAAATGGGTCTCTACAATTGAATTGAGTAATCTTCTGTCAAATATGAAGGAGGATATTATCAAACAATTGGATACATAGTTAGACACCCTCCATATCAAGAATAAGAAAGAAGATGCAAATGCAATTCTCACAAAATACTGCCCACATTGTAGATAGAGAAGGAGTAACCATGAGTGCAAGAAAGTGGCAAGTATCTTTGGAGATAAGAAAAGAATATCAGACTTTCATGCAATGAAAGGTGAAGATGGACAAGTATTCTACATAGATCAAAGGGAACCATGGAAGCCAAGACAAGGTATGCCTCAAGATCCTTTGAATTATAACATGTCATTTCCTGGTAACAATGCAAATTCTCCTAGTTGGAACCTTCAGTCTTGTGCCAATATGAAAAACCAATAGTGGCCAATATCTTAAACCAATCAAAATAAACAACAACAAAACATGTGGCGATCACAAAATTTCCAAGGATCTAACTATAATTCTCAATGACCAACCTAACAAAACCGATGGCAACCTCAGTGGAAAAGAGGTCAACAATGGAAAACCAAAACATGAATTATCAATAGCCACAACAAGCCATTATGCCAAACACAAAAAATCCATCACCCCAACCACCTAAAGTGCCGTAGCTTCCAACTCAACCTACACCTAACCCTAATAACAAGCCTGTTCAATAGGCTTACACTAACAAAGCTATTCAATACCATTCTTGTGGGGTAGAGGTGAGTGATGTCCACCTTAGGTTAGGGAAAATGTTGGATTGTCCATCTCCTCATATCACTAAATTGGTTGATGAGGAACCCCCAACATAGACCTTGGACAACCAACCTAAGGAGCTCGAGTCCAATCAAGTTAACCCAACTAATCCAAGTCTATAGCCCACATTCCCCTAAAGATTAATAGTTCAAAAGCATCAAACACAAGTTGAAACTGGCTTGTTGGGACAACTTAAGGATGTTTGCATCAAAATACCCCTTATCTAGACCATTAAAGAAGTTCCCATTGATACTAAAATGGTGAGAGAACCATTTAGGAAGAAAGTACAAACACCCTCAGACTGTACATGTCTTAGGACAACTTGCAAACATTATGTTGGGAAACATAACTTTCCCCAAGTATGTAGACCCTAGGAGCCCTATAGTGGATGCCAATATAAATGAAACTATCATTAAAAACACCTTAATTGACTTAGGAGCAACTATTAATGTAATGACCAAGGAGACCATGAATTTATTACAACTAATAGAACTCAAACCTACAACCATTGTTCTACAGTTAGTAGATAGGTCCAATGTTAAACTTGAGGGTATCATTAAATACTTGGTAATAATATTGGATTCATGGGAGTACCTTGTAGATTTTATGGTATTGCAACCAAAAGCTAATCTTGTAGGCTATCCCGTCATTTTAGGTAGACCTTGGTTGGAAAAAAAATTCCTTCATATGTTGTAGGTTTGGGAATATAATTATTTCTAATGTAAATGTGACTAAGAAATTGGTCCTTTATTCACTAGCCTAGCCAAATGCAGACCTAGAGCGAACAATTTGGCCTACCTTAGATGAGGAAGATCAATACTCTTTGCAAACCCTGATGACTATTGAATGCAACCCATTGCTAGAAAACCAAGTGAAGATGACTTGATAGCAAACATCACGCAAAATAGCTATGGTAGGGACCCTCAAAATCATGAATGTCTAACATGTCTGTAGGATCGTCTATAAGATATGATCCCTACCAATTCATCTGATTTATTTTCCTAGATATTCCACACTTTGTTACCACACCAATGTGTTCCAAATATAGCAAGACTTGACCTATCATCTTTTCAAATAACATCACTGACTTTAGAGATAATGTCGAGTAAACCATTGAATGTTAACAATCAATTGACTAATGTACAACAAACCTCATTGATGAATGTGTTACAAGCATATTTATCAACCTTTGCATGGGATTACCATGAAATGAAGGGGATATACCGAACATTAAGCATGCATAGGATTTACATCAATGATGGTTTCAAACAGGTTAGAAAACCCCAAAGGAGGATGAACTCTGCAGTCCATGATATAGTTAAATTATAATTACAAAAATTGCTTGATGCATGATTTATCTATCCGATATTTGATAGTCAATAGGTGTCACCCCTAGTAATTATCCCTAAAAAAGGAGGAAAGTGGAGAGTGTGTGTAGATTACTAAGAGTTGAATGCTGCTACTAGGAAGGACCACTTTCCACTCCCCTTCATTGATCAAGTACTTGATTCATTAATAGGAAAAAAACACTTCCTTTTTTGATGGATTTAGTGGCTACAACCAAATTAAGATAGCACTAGAAGACCAGGACAAGACAAATTTCACATGCCCTCGGGGTACATATGCTTATTATGTCTTACCATTTGGGCTATGCAATGTAGCAACCGCCTTCCAGAGGGTATTACTGAGAATATTCTCAAAATTTACACATGATTCCATGGAGGTTTACATGGATGATTTCACAACTTATGTAAATACTTATGATGAAGCACTTGGAAATTTAGAGAACTAAAAGGGTGTCAAGAAAATAACTTGTCCTTGAGTCATGAGAAATGCTACATGATGAATAAAGGGATTGCATTAGGATATTTTGTATCAAGTGAAGGAATTCAAGTAGAACCCAACAAAATTGAAGTGATATTAACATTCCCTATGCCTCAAAGACAAAAAGATGTTAGGATTTTCCTAGGACATGTTGGGTATTATAGAAGATTCATCCAAGAATTTAGCAAACTTGTAGCCCCACTATTTTTCTTACTATCAAAAGATGTTGAATTTGAATAGAAAATTGCGTGTCAACATTCCTTTGAAGCACTCAAGGAAACATTAACCAAAACACCTATTTTGAGAGGCCTAAGTTGGAGCTTACCTTTCCATATCCATACAAATGCTTTTGATTTTTCTATAGGCACTGTAATTTAATAGAAGGAAGGCAATAAAGAGTATGCCATACACTACATCAACAAAAATGTATAAGGGGCATAACTCAATTATACAATAATAGAGCATGAGATGTTGATAGTAGTTAACACAATAAACAAATTTAGACATTATATTATAGGGTATTTTGTGTTCATACACATTGATCACACATCAATAAGACATCTCATTAACAAACCAACAGTCGGTGGTAGGCTTGTCAGATGGTTACTGTTGCTTCAAGAATTTGACATTACCATTGTGGATAAGCTAGGTAAAACAAATGTAGTGGCCAATTTTCTATCCATACTACCAACGAAATAAGAATAAGATGTTGTTGATGACTCATTCCTAGATGAGCATTTGTTTTCTCTATCTCAGTATACACCTTGGTATGCGGATATTTCCAACTATCTTGTAGTAGGAAAGACACCACCCCATTTCTTACCAAGAGAAAAGAGGAAATTGGTTTACAAGGGTTTTCCCTACTCTTGGATATCTGGATACTTATTCTACACAAGCCCAAACAACGTAATGAGAAGATGCAATTGAGAAGATGAAGTGTATGATATCCTCAGAGCATCATGATGAACCCTGTGTGGGACACTTTGTAACTAAGAGGAAAAATCTAAAGATTCTCAATACTGGCTATTACTGGCCAACACTTCATAAGGATGCAATAAATTACACTAGGATATGTGATAGATGTCATAGAATGGGAAGGCCAACAAAATAAAATAAAATGCCATTACATACACAAGTAGCAATAACATAATTTGACAAATGGAGATTAGAATTTATTGGCCCAATTACACCAACATCAAAAAAATAAAGAATACATACTAGTATGCAAAAATTACCTTACAAATTGGGTAGAGGTTAAGGCTTTACAATTTTCAAGGGACGAGAATGTGGAAAAGTTTCTCTATGAAGATATATTCACAAGATATGGAGTTCCAAGACAAATTGTCACATACTAAGGACCTTAGTTTACATCAGATCTGATCACAAAATTGGTTCAAGAATACAATATTAAACAAATGAAGTCCTCACCCTACCACCCTCAAGCCAATGGAAAAGTGGAAGTCACCAATAGGGATACTAAAAAAATCCTCACAAAAATAGTGAAAATTCATAGGAAAGACTAGGCATCTGGTTTGCTTGAGGTAGATTGGGCTTATAGAAGAACTTGGAAAACTGTATGTTTTACACCATATAAACTGGTGTATGGTAAGAAAGTAGTACTTCCTATAAATTTGAGTATAAAACATTGGGGACAATAGTTACATTGGTAATGGATTTGTCAAGAACACAACAATAAAGTTTGCATAACTTGAACGCACAAGATAAAGTTAGAATGGTAGCCATACACCGTATCAAAGTTTTCCATAATAAAATAATCCGTTGGTATGATCAGTTCATTAAGACAAAGGAATTTAGTGTAGGTGATTGGGATCTACTTTATGACTAGATATAAAGATTACAAAGGGAAATTGCAAACCATATGTTGGGTCCATATGAGATAAAAAAAAGTATTTCCAAATGGGATAGTGCAACTAAAGACGATTGATGAAGTCAAGTTATCATTACTAGTTAATGGACACAAATTAAAGATTTACAAGAAACCATTGCAGAAGGATGACTTCCTTCTTACATTGATTCAACAATTTTAATCTTCCATTGAAAATTCAACAACATAGACTACAAGTTCTACACATGAATCAGTCAATGAGCTACACAAATCACCCATTCATGTTTCACAGGTATAATTCCACCACTTATTTTTGATTTTTGTTTCATCTCTTGTAAAGTATTCAATTATACTTTATATGTCAAAATGGGTGGTTCTATTAAAGCACCTTCCTAAGAATCAATTAGAGTTATTATAATTTTGATAAATTCTTTTAGCTACTATAACTATTCCTTTAGCTCCTTTTTAGGTTTTTAGTATTTATCTACTCTGATATTTAAATAAAAAATAGCTAGGTCAAACCTGAAATAATTTCTTCTTTCTTCATTTATTTACCTAGATTAAATTGATTAACTTGAAAATTATGGGGAATCTTGTATCATGCATCCTTATCAACTATATGATTTTCTATTTTAGAAATAATTTCTCTTATTTTATTTATTTTGATGGATGAGAGGACATTAGGTTACTATTTGGGTATATACTTATCAACCATTATTGTTAAGTATACATCTAAATTTTGAGATTTTATCTCAACATTTTACCTCCTAGCTGCAAAAATCCATCTTTAACAAGTTAATCCTGAAGATGCCTTCTACATTTCTTTATCATTTTGGAAAAGTACTGATATTATTTCTATTATGGAGGGAATAAAAATGAATTGTGTTTCCTATTGATCTTTAGGAGTTTTTAATCTCTAACCCTATTGATAGCCCTCTCCCTAATACATTTCTTCTTGTTCTATTTTATCATTGTTAGCTCTTATATCCTTGAATGATAGTGTCTCATGCTAAGACTCTATTATTCTTGGAGGATGTTGAGGAGTTTGAAAAATTTCCTCTCCCCTCTTCAAAAATTCTATAAATTTTCTTACCACGTCATCATTTGTAATTTTTTTTCTTTATTTATCATCCTTATATGCTACCAATGATAATGGTGTAGTAGAGACTAGTTTTCCAAGGGTTTTTTTTATAAGGAGAGGGAGTCCTCTTAGAAAAATGAAATTAAGAAAATTGTAGTCTTCCTACCTTATCATTATAGAGTGATGAAGCTAACATCACTATATTATGCTAATTAATGTGATACAATTGCAATGAGTTGATCCAAATCCTATTATAACTTTTTATTTAGTGACCTCTTTACTTATTTTAGCCTTATTGAAAGATTTATTTAGTTATTCCATTTGATCTCTACCTTTTTTTAGACCTTTTGAGAATAAGATGTGGATCATTATTTCTCATCCTCTAACTCTCATTTTCTTTTGTAAATTTTTCTTTCACGACTTCCAACCGATCCAAATTTGAATTATCTATCTTCTGATTAATCTTCTTTTCATCATTATCCTCTAAGACCATCCAATTAATTAGTGGTAAGGGCATACCATCCATATTTTTAAAATCATCAATTGGATTTAATAAATTCTCAATATTAGTGAGGTCCTAAAGAATATAATTTCTAATCTCCATGTCTCATTTTTTTTATAGTTAACCTATAGAAGATTATTTTCCTCACATCATGGTCATTTTGTAAATTAGCTTAGAAGTATTCCATTATTACCTATTCTTGTATTTTGGTCTAAATTTTTTATCAAATTTAACATCATGATAATTGTTATCACTATGATTTGCACCCTAGTTGAATCTCAAAATAGCTAAATCATGTGAAACATGGGAAGTTTACTAAGGTTGTGGGTCACCTATAGCGGAAAATGACCTCTAGAGAAATTTGGTTCTTTATTGGACATCAACTAAACTAATTTACTGAACTTGCAGAGGAAAAGGGTAGAAATAAACAACATAAATTGAAAATCTGATGATGAAAACTAAAGGTGATTCTACAGATTATACTAAGGATCTGAAAATACAGAAAATAAACACTTGCCTTTCAATGACTGAAAATAAAATTTGCACAACTTTTTCCTGTAAACCTATACATAAGTGTTTTGAAAAAAGGTTTGGATGCATTCAAATTTCAAAAGGGAAAGACACCTTCACATTCTAATAAACTAGATGCAACTTAAAACACAAATTTCAACTTGCACAGGCATACTTTTGCAGAAAAGGGCAGAATAATATGAGACAAAACTACAAGAAGTGAAAGTACCTCACATGTAATTTAACCAATCATTTGATACCCACTAAACAAGGCACAACTTACAAAATTGACATCCAAGATCTGCATTGTATTTTATGTCCAAAATGAGAATGAGTTACAAAGTCTGCATGAAATTTGACAAAGGACTAAAAAAGTCTCTAAGTCTCAATCTGCATCAGAAGATCTACTTGTAAAATGAGTTACAAAGTGAATATAATACTCAACTCCAAGTAGTTGCACAAAAATAGGGGCTAGCAACTAACTTGGGTTAGATCCACCAAAAGAGCCTAAAATTGAGGTACTAGATTCCTCCCAAAACTGTCTCCAACATGTGGGGAAAGTGGTTTTAACTATGCCAAACATCTAGGCATGCAAAACACTCCTAGATTCCTACAATTACCCAATAGGAAGAATAAATGCTCCTAAATGCGTGGCATATGTTATTAGACTTAAAATAACCTCCCCTAAATTCCCTCCATTTGTCTTCAAAGAATAACCTTCATCACCTAATTTTACATTAAAATAACATTTATACCTTAAGTGATTTATCAACACCATAAAAAGTAAAAAATGTTTTACATTTTCAAAAGCAAAAATACAAAATTTTCAGAGCACATCACAATACAAAGCTTTACAAAGGCATTTAAAATGCTAAGGCATGAACATTTTAACCTTACTCCAATGAAGCTGCGGGGTCACACATTAATTGGTGTTTCATTTATCATAAAACAATGGCAAAAATGCCATATTAACCATCAACATCATTTAGGGTTCCAAACCCTAAAACAAAAACAAAGGAAAAGAAAAGCATTTTTTCATTCCTCTTGAAGCTTCATGAAGAAGTTATGTTGTCAACACCATGAGGGTTCTTGGAGTTTTTGTAGCTCTGTGGACTCCATTTTTGAAGAGCTCTTGTCAATCAGGAGCATTTTTTTGTCAATTTTTTCTAGAATCATATTGGTAAGACATTCTTGAAAGAAAATATGAACACTAAACTATTATTAGTTGATTTATTGGCTCAAAAGGCCGTGGTCTTGTAGCTTTTCTACTAATTATCTCACATGCTTTATTTTTCCTGTCTTGTTGAGCCCTTTGCAATATGTAAGGTGCCACAAAGGGTTACAATCCAAAGCTTTTTGGATGGTAGTTCAAATGGACATAGTAAGTTTTCTTGCCATTTTTGTTTTCCTTCTACTCACAGGGTTTGAGCTTGATTAAAGAGAAAGAAATCTGAATCAAACTTTGTATTTGATGAAATAGATCTCATTCTAAATGGTCACGACCATTCCTTTTGATGTAGAAATTATATCTGTTTCAGGGTTGTTTAAAAAACATGCCTCCTTTCATACTTTTGATACTTTTCTTTTAAAGTGAAAAAAGAGGAACTTCTCTTTTTGTAAAATAAAACACCTGGATTTGTATATGATTTTCAAAGAAATACTTCCATTATGTGTTTACCATGTGTTCTCATGAAGAAAAATGATGATTGTCTGTAGAAGAAAAATATTTGCATCATTCAGGCCGCAGCTACATGCTTGTATTTTCTTTGAATAAAAACATGAGGGTTTTTCCTGTCTCAAGTTGCAAAATTATATATATGAGTCAATGAAACTCACAAATTCCACCATACTTCCAGTTAGATATGGCCACTTTCCTGCCCAACATCTGCATTTTCTTTTGACTTGAAATTCACCACGAGCTTCACCTGTAGAATATCTCATACCTGTTTCTGGGTATTTTGACTTTGCCTTTGATATCAAGGGATTAAACTTTAGCGTATGTGTTTATTCTTGTCCATCTAGGGTTCCAATACCCTATTTGGGGTCATCATTATTGTACAAAAACTTATCTCATCTTGGTTTCCTGAAACTTGTGCCTTCATGAAAATGCTGATTTTAGATTTCACTATCTTTCATAGCAGACACCTTGTATTACTATTTCAGTAATTTTCCAGATTGTTGGTCCTTAAATGGTTGTCTTCCATTAGTTTCTCTTTACCTTTTGACATTGAATCTCCTTTATAACTACAAAATATTTTTTGCTGTTTTTTTTTTAATAAGGGGTAAAAACTTTATTGAAAATCAGAAAAGAGCATTACAGTCAAAACAAAGGGAGCAAGCCCCAAAAACCAAAAGAAGCAACAACAGGAATAGAGACAAAATCAACTATCTTCCAGAACCCTTCTATCCTCTTCAAGGAACTTATCCAAATCCTGACGTAACTCAAGGGAAACCTGCATCCAATCCTCGATCTTCCAGCCATTATCATGCTCAGAAGCCCATTTAGCTAAGCAGTCAGCAACCTGATTCCACTCCCTCAGAACATGAACAAATGAAACCACCTCCATCTTGGAACTAACTTGAAGAATCCGCTGAACAACCGAAGCTAATTGCTAATTAATATCAGACATCTTTCCTTCATTTATAAGATGAATCAAGACTTGTGAATTAGCTTCACAAATAACCTTTTTCCATCCCAAAGCAAGGGCTCGCTCCACAACATAAAGAATCGCCAAGCCCTCCATAAGATTAATAGTCTTCTCCCCCTCATGAATAGAGAAAATAAATAACACAGAGCCCCCTGAATCCCTGCCGACCCCACCAATCCCAGCAAGCCTAGGATTACCTTTAGATGATCCATTAGTATTGATCTTCAAAACTCCAGCCGGAGGAGGTATCCATCTACCGATCCGTTGCACTCTCTTGTTCCCCTACTTGCATTTCCTGGAGCCACCAGAAATGGAATGTATCCTCTGAAGACCCAATCTATCCACCAACTCAACATCCCCTTTCCCCAGGGGGAAACACACTTCACTTTTAGCCACAACCGACTCCTGTATCATGCCTAAAATATGCATCCACACTTGTTGACCCACCAACTTCACACTGCGGAATATCCTTCGGTTTTGTTCCAGCCAGATCTGCCAAAGAAGAAAAGTAGGTCCAACATACCAAACATCCTACAAAAAGGAAGCCATCGAGGGGGGTCTTCCCATACTATCCCAAAACTCCACCAGAGAGGAAGCATGAACACAAGGTTGCTTCCAAACCTCCCACCACAAATGCCAAAGTTGCACCACAAAGGAACATTGAAAAAACAAGTGTGAGGAATCCTCCTCCTCTTTCCCATAGAGAACACAAACTGAGGGCCCCTGGAACCCACACTTATGAATGTTATCCCAGGTCAAGCACCTATTCTAGGCTAAAGTCCATGCAAAGCAATTACATTTGGGCCATGATAACTTACTCCACACCCTCTTCTACCAATGAACCTCCACCCTAACCAACTTCTGAGTCAATAACACTTGATAACCACAAGCAACAGAGTAAATCCCCTTAGGGTTGTGAGCCCAAGCAAGAATATCCTCCTCCAATAGATAACTACAATGCCTACTGCAAAGAATCATGTTAAGCTCAACACTTCCTTCCTCCTCACCCATATCTGGCCATTGTGTGGGATCCTTCCAACAAGCCCTTTCCAATTGACCATAAAACAAGAAGGATTTGAAGCAACTTACCCTAGACCAACTAGCCGCAAGAAATATATGGCTCAAAGGAAGTAAGTGAGGAAACTGAGAGATAAGTGGAGGGAAACCATCCCAAGAATCCGACCAAAAAAGAGCCTCTGAGCCCCGTCTGCAAATCCAAAATAAACCATCCTTGATGAGCTTCGCACCCTTCTGAAGAGTACTCCAAATTACCGAACCCCTCCCCTCAAGAGGGTACCTAAGGAGATCATGCCGAGGGATGCCAGGGAAGTAATTATGAGATAATATCCTGGCCCACAACTGATCTTGCTCTACACACCATCTCCAAAAAAGCTTGGCAGCCACAACCACTCCAAACAATGTTGACTGTCGTAGACCCAAACCACCATATTGATTTGGACTACACGCATCTTCCCACTTGACCAAGCTCCACTTGGAGGATGATAGACATCCAGCCCATAAAAATTGTCTTTCAAGAGAATCCAACTCCTTAAGGAACCCCACCAGAGCCACTTGAAGCATACATCTGTAAGTAGGGAGTGCTTGCACAACTGACTTAAGAAGTTGAACCCGCCCAACAAAAGACAACCATCTATGAGTCCAATGATTGACTTTCACCTGGAACTTATCGATAATATTCTACCAAGAACCCTTGGGAAGACGACCAACAAAAATTGGAATGCCTAAATAAGTAAAGGGGAGAACCCCTATCTAAAATCTCAAAATATTAGCTATTCTCCTCTGAATGGGGGCGACCGTATTAAAGAAGAAGATGGAAGATTTATCCTCATTTATCAATTTCCCCGAAGCCACAAGGTAAACATCCAACAAATGCCTCAACATAGTAGCTTCCCTGACAGTGGCCATCTCCATCAAAGCAGTACCATCAACAAACTGTAAATGGGACTATGAAGGAAAATCTCCACCCCAATGCCAACCTTGAATGATGCCTAACCCCACATTTCTTTTCAACAAACGCCCAAGACCTTCAACAAGAAGAAGAAATAGGTATGGAGAGAGAGGGTCCCCTTGACGCAGACCCATAGAAGCCCCAAAAAGATTAGAATGATCACCATTTATTAGTACCAAGAAGGATACTGATGTAACACAACTCATGACCCATTGGATCCATTCATCACAAAATCCAAAAGCTACAAGGATCTTCCAAAGGAAGGACCACCTCACCCTGTCATAGGCCTTAGCCATATCCAGCTTAATAAACATTTTCTTCTCATGGGAATTGGCCATGGAGTGGATGGTCTCAGTAGCAATAACAACCCCATCCAAAATCTACCGACCTGCAACAAATCCACTCTGCTCTTCTGAAATCAACACTTTAAGCCACTTCTTCAATCTCTCAGCCATTATCTTAGAAATAATTTTATATGCCACATTGCAAAGGGAGATAGGCCTAAACTGAGTTAACCTATCTGCCCCTTCACACTTGGGAATGAGAGCAATGAAAGTGGAATTAAGAGCACACAACATTTGCTTGTTCCTCCGAGACTCCTGAACAACCACCAAAAGATCCAACTTTATGATATCCTAGAATTCTTGAAAGAACTCTATCGGGAAGCCATCAGGACCAGGAGCTTTCCCTCTCTTAATTTGAAACACAATCTCCTCTAGCTCCTCAAGAGAAATCTCCCTCATCAGATCCTCATTTGCCTCCCTGAAAATCAACTGAGGGATACAAGAAAGAACCTGTTCCTCCTCGACAGAACCCCCTTGAGAATTCTCTCTGAATAGAGCAGCAAAATACTGTGAAGCTTCAGCCGCGATTTTTGGAAATGAGACAACACGATCTCCCCTATCATTAACTAACACAGAGATGGAATTACCATGCCTCCTATCCTTCACAGAATTAAAGAAAAAGGCAATATTTTTGTCCCCTTCTTGCAGCCAATCAACCCAAGCCTTTTGCTTCCAATAAACCTCTTCTTGTAATTCACATTCCTCCACCATCTTCAGAGTCCTAGCTTCTTCCTTCAAAAGATCCTTAGAAACCCCATTCTCCCGAATCAATCTCGTGACATTATTTAACTCTTCCAGAGCAGTAGCCTTATCATGAAAAATATTACCAAAACAATACCAATTCCACCTTTTAAGTTGATACTTGAAAAACTGAAGAAGCTTGGCAAAGGTATACATTGCAGTACCAAAGGCAGGTCTACCTATCCTCCACCACACAACCACATGATCAATAAGAGTAGAATCCTGTAACCACAAAAGCTAGAATTTGAAGGAAGGAGAGTGAGGCGCCCAAACAAAGATGATACTAAGCTTGATAGGCCAGTGGTCAGAACCCCTCCAATCCAGAATTTCAGAGGAAGTAGACCACAATTCACCAACCCAATAACAAGAGACTAAGAACCAATCCAACCTCTTAGCAACACAATTCTCACCAATTCTCCTATTATTCCATGTAAAATGACCATTACTTGTCTGAACATCAATAAGATTTAGATAAAAAATGCTATCCTTAAGAAGCAGCACGGAAGGCTCCAACCTAGCAATTCCCCCCCTTTTCTTAGACAACTCCACGATAGTGCTGAAATCCCTAGCCAAAATCCACGGGTGGTAAGGACCCAAGTTGTGAACAAATCAAAGATGAGACCAAAGAAACTGCTTACCCTGATAATCAACAGGCGCATACACATTAGAGAGGAGAATACATTCTCCTGTCACAAAACAAGAGACCACCAAGGAAAGAGAGGACCTAGAAGATAGCCACCAGAGAGAGAAAATCCTCTGGGGGTTCCATAAGCAAGCCACTCCCCCAGAAGCACCATGAGCACGAACACACTAACACTCGCCATACTTCCACAACTTAGGTACCAAATTCAACATACTCTCCACAGATAATTTATTTTCCTGAAGAAAAAGAACATCTGGAGATTGATTCCTAACCAAGTCATGAACAAATTTTTGTCGAGGGCCATTGTTCAAGCCCCTAACATTCCATGATAGAACAATTATTTTTGGGTACTCAAAAAATGCGAATCTAGGGTTTGACTGCCCCTGACTCCACCAATGTTTCCCTAGTTGACTTAATCTTTTCCATATCCTTTTTCCTACCCAACTTGGGATTCTTCTCACCAATCCCTTTCTTTGGGTCCTTTTGCTAAATACCCATGCGAGAGGAGGACAAAGAGCTCTTTCCAACTTCCACACCATTCTTTATGGGAAAAGGAGAACCCTCTCCTCCCTTCATTAAAACTCCACTAATAGGATCCGATCCAACTTGGACAATCAACTGATGATCTATGTCCATCTGCCCAACACCCGTTTCCTGCACATCCTGCATGACTTCCGAAGGAGGCCCATCCTTTCCTGAACCCAAAGCATCCTGAACCAAGTTCATCAATCCTAGATTCACTTCCTGTTGGCTAAGATCATCCAATACCTCAAACCTATTAAAAGTATTATCATCCTGCCTCTCCCCCAGAGTCCTCTTCTGCTCCCAATTCCTATTATGAGCTTTGATAGAGATATATCCATCCTCTCTAGTACCATCACCCGAAATAGGCCCCTTCCCCTTATGAACCCTAGGTGGATTGCGAGGAGTTTGGGTAGATTGGGTCACCACTGGCTTAGCCCTAGGGCATCTGTGCTGCAGGTGTCCATATTCATGACAAAGTCGGCACCGAAAAGGTAGAATTTCATAGTCTAACTGCTGCACCCATGTATAGGATCCTGCACTCACTTCCATAGAATATGGCAATGGCATGCTCAAATCTATTTCTACACAGATACAGGAAAAAGTCATTACCTTTTTATACAGTTTCTGTTGCGAAGACCCAACTGGTTTACCAAGCATTGAAGCCACCAAATGTAGAACATCCTCTCTCCAACATTCGACTGGAAACCATGGTAGCCACACCCAAACATGAACCCTATTAAGGAGCTCTTCAGTTGGATTGAATCCCGCATGCCACGGTTTCATAAACAAACCCACTTGGTTATAGAAATAGGGACCACCCTCGAAAATCCTATTCCGATCACCCATGCAATCAAAGGAAACCATAAAGTAGTTATTCGCTAGGAGTCTAATCTCCATCTCTCCTTCTGGCAGCCAGGTTCTCTGCGCCCAAGATTCCAAAAATTGCAACAAGACTCTTAAACCCATAAATTTGAAATAAAAGGAGTGTCTCAAATAATATTCAATATCATCCACCAACAACTCCATTGGGATAACCAATTTCGGTCTCTCTTTACATCTTTCCAAGCATCCATTAATCTTCGTAATCTTAGATCCTTTAGATGACCCAGAATCATTCATCTCTTGATCTGACGCAAACAAAATATTATCCATGACCTTCATACCCTATGTCAGAGGTTTCGATCTGAACGCTAAGTGGAAGTCCATCTTGGGGCTAACCCCAGATGTTTCCCCTCGAGACATGAACCAAAATGAGACCCTAAGTTGGCCAGCAGGTTGAGAGAAAAGAGAACACCCACACAAGGGTTAGCACAATACCCCTATGGGTCCACCCACTGCCTACCAAAACTCAAAAGTTTCAGCATTCAAAAAATCCCAACAACCAATCGTCACAATACACAACCCAAGAAGAATGGTTGCCGCATACACCAAACAGCCACACCTCATTGAGTGAACATAGCCCCACGCAGGCCTACCAGGCTGACAGAGCCTCACCACACGTTAGCACCCCAAACCACCTGGTTGCCACCTCTCACACACAACAAATATAGGCCCAAACTGTCTGCGCAAGCCAATCTTTCACCACCGCGTGCCAAGGAAAGCCAACAACGAAGGAAAGAGGAAACAACAAGATTAGCACCCCGAAAATAGAAAAAATCCCCCCTCATCGCACCAACAAGAAAACAAAGAGAACGAGCTAGGGCTCGAATGCCCTAGCTCGGCCAATGGAGCTCGAAAATGCCATCTTCCGTGCCCAATGAATTTCTAATTTTAACTTTGTCCATTTTTTGCTGTTTTGAGTTGTATGAATTTCCTCCAATTTCTTGCAAAGGACGGTCATCGGCTACTACCCTAAATGCGTGCCATGGACCAAACATTAAATTTTCTTCCCTTCAGATGCTTCTTGCACTGTCCTTAAGGCTTTCTTGATCTCTTGATTTCTCATGAAATAGTGAAAAATGCTTACACATTGTAACCCCTGTTATTTACACTACTGTATTTGACTACAAATTCTGACAAATGTTTAGTGACATATCAACAAAATATTGTCAAATTATCAACGAAACACTATTTTAAATTTTGTCACTTTAATGACCAAATTTTATTCGTCAAAAACAAGACCCAACTTCGTCGGTTAGCGCCATGGGAAAATGTTGGTGGTGTGCATCGCAAAATCAATGAAACTTCATCCAACTATCAACAAAAAAAATATATAAAACATTGCAGAGTTCCCACTTGAAAGTGTCGCCAAAACACCAAACATTCGTTGTTTTTCCAACACGGTAGAGTTACCTTTATGATGAAAATTTCGTTGCTTGTATAGCAACCTCGTCACAATTTTAGTGTTTCATCGGCCTGTGTTCATTGAAATTGCAATGAACCAATGCAGTTTTTTTTTTAAAATTATTTATCTATCACCATATTGAAAAGTGAGCAATTGCATTTGGTTTGTTAAACATGGCCCCTCGTACAACTATTAGAGTTGTTAAGAACCTTCAAGTATGTTATGACTGCTACACTACATCTAAATTCATCTCCAAGATTGTTTCACATGGACTTCATTGGTATTGTTGTAGTGGTTTCATTCTTCCCTATGAAAACACACAAAATCTATATGAATGTCTCTTCCCCTCTCAAAATTATGGCCCAACACACAACCATACTTCCTTCTTGGTTGCAAGTAAACCACAACCAAAACACCATTAAAGATATTGAGTTCACTAAGGCTTTGAAAAAGTTTTAAAACCCTAGTTAGATCAGGTGAAGAGAGCAAGAGTTTTAGATAATAACAGTCATAAAAATATCTAAGCACACTCATTGAAGCTACAACAAGGGGAATTTCATTGATGAAATTAGCTAAAATACCATGACATTTATGACATTTAAAAGATCATCAATAGAGGATAGGTTTCTTGCAATATTTTTACATCACAGTCACCTATTAATGGGCACCAAGGATGATACAAAATAGAGATAAATGATTGTGATAATGAAAAAAGGGTAATAATGAAATGAAGAAATGATATCATTGAAGAGGACAATCATAGGTCTTTGTGACTACCATAAGAGGTCATTAGTTGATGAGAAGATAGTATAGTCAAAGCATAAAGAGGCATGACAATAAAATGGATTGTGAAAGAAAAGGTATGCAAGTGTAGGCTGTAAATATTATCAAATTACCAATGATATGTTTGACATGACAAAGATTGAATGGGCAATCTGCAAGTCTCAAGAGGGTAGAGGATTCAAGTCACATCCAATGTGATTAAGACAATAACCGTGAAGAAGGAAAGGGGCAATGGTTTATGGAATTCACCTTACATTGAAAAGGGTGCAAATATTATTCAATGGATAGAGTTAGCTCCTACAATGAATTGTGTGTAAAGAGCATTAAAAAATACCTTATGCATTAAACCCTAGGGTTTGTAATAAGGTGACACTTAAAGGCAGTCTTATACAATGACATACAAAAGAAACAACGTTGAGAGAAAAAATGCAAGAAAATAGATCATAGAGAATGAGTCATAGAGGATGAAGTTTTTTGTGGAAATAATTGTGCCATGAATTTTTTGTGGACAGACTTGGAGGCATGAAGCATATGAGGACATGAGTCTTAGGTTTTACATGCTAAATTTCAAGACATGGAAAGTGAGTCAAAATCCTCAATGATGGACAATGATCACCAAGATAGTCATGATGATATTCCAAGGATAAAAAACAAATATTGAGTGACTTGGTGAAGTTGAAGGATAGTTTGTTATGACTAATAACCTATGAAAATGGCATGATTTAAAGATAGTTACAAGGAAGGTGCAACAAGGAAGTCAAAAGCATGAAAATATAGTCACAAATGGACATACCATATTTGCAAGGACAATCATGTGCATTGATAATCATGAGGAAGAATCAATACACAATTTATGGTGTAACAGAGGGGCAGTGCTATGGAGGAATACTAAAGATATAGAGTTTTGGTGAGAAATCACAAAGGGGTCAAATCTCAAGGAAAAATAATGACAATCAACTAACAAAAGATGATTTTCACAAGGGAAATGATAGTAATGAGGGTGCAAAAAATATCAAACACCATGAATAAAACCTAGGATAGTCATAAATGTCTTCAAGAGATAGTCATTTTAGAAAATTTAAATGGTAGTGACCTTGTGAAGTTGAAAGGACAGTTATACTGACTTTGGACATTGATTAATGACTATAAGTTATGACTGTGTTTTGTGCCCAATAGGTCTCTTTATGACTATGTTATAAAGGTTTTGACTATGAATCATGATGAAAAACCTCAAGAACACTAAATGATTGTCATATTAAATGTATGAGGTCAATGAGCACAAAAGAGGAGCAAAGCACATACCTAATAGGCATGAAAGAGAAAATGTCAATATTTGAATGACACTCAAATCAATTGCTCAAAGAAGACAATCACCATACATATAAAGGGAAGTCACCTAGAAGGACTATCAACTAAGGGCAGTAAAAGATAGTCATGTAAAGGGTAGATTCAAAGGATGACAGTCCACAAGCATTTCAAACAAGTATAGTGACAGTACCCCTCACTAAGTGAGCAATGATGGAAAGAGTTTAGAGTCTTCAAGAAGATGCCAAATCATGAGAGGTAGAAAATTATTTAAAAGACAATCAATAATCAATAAAGGATGGTCTTAACAGTTAAAACAATGTATGAAAATATCAATAAAATGGACTATGAGATGAAAGATCAACAATGCATAGTGATTTGATGAATACAAGTGACAGTTCTAAGACAAAGGAATAGTCAACTAAATGCAAAGTCAATGGTCATTCAACTTAGGGAAATCATAAAGATTATAGAGGCTTATGATGCTTATGATCATAGATATGAATTTGTAAACAATCCAAAATACTATCTTTTACCCTTAGCAAAGGTTATGACTATGATGTATTTTCAATGGTTTTATGCACTGTGAGTCTCTAATGGATTGGTAGACTATTATTTATCCTCCATAGGCATTTATGAAATATGTTTACCCTTAGTAATGTATTAATGAATATTATCCTTTTTTTCAAGACAAAGATTGATTATTGAGATTGAAGCATTATGACAATGTGCTAGTTATGGTTGTGGCTTAACAAGGGTAGATTTTGGTAAGGAAGACAGTTAGTTGAATGAATGTAAGTAGAGAAATTTTTGCATACCTGTAGTTGGTACAAAATTTCATGGTTAAGTGGAAGCCTCCCATCAACAACAAGATCCAAATATCCATGTATCTATCTCAATCAAGCCTCTAAAGCCTTCAAAGCTGTCAATTTTTCCACTAACCTGTTATGCACAAAAGTCAAATTTTAGAGTTATGTCACCACTATAAACAAAAGAAATAGAGCTTTGAAACCAAATCCACACACAACACAATGTGGTATTCATACAAAGCCATACAAACAAACTAAACTTAGAACATTGGAATGGAAACAACTTCAAATTATGATGCAGAGCATGGATTCACTTTACTCAATTGGAGGAACATTTCAAAATAATGGGTTCATCTAAAACATCTGTACGAGGTTCAAATAGTAAAGAGATTGATGAAAGATAGAGGAATTAAAAAGATACTTGGATGTAGTTGGATTGGAGGCTGTAAACTGGTACATGTTTTTTTTGTAGGAGACATATCACATCCACAAACATGGTAGAGCTATGCAAAGTAAGATAAATTGGCTTGGAAAATGAAGGAATCAGGGTATAAAGAATCATTTTTTCCTGCCACCATAGTGAAAATTTAGCACTTTCTTTCATCTTTTCATATTGTTTTGATGCTTCAAACGATTCATTTCTTATATTGAAAAATGCATTACCTTATTGAGCTTCTCTTTGTTTTGAGAATAGTTTAATATTCTCTACTTGACAGGGCCAACCACATGACGGTGGAAATTCATTTGGGCCCTCCCCTCCCCTCCCCCCCTCACATCACTCTCAATTCCCCATACCCGATCATATAACATTAATCATTCATTCATTCATTAATAACATATAACATTCATTCATTCATCTTGCATTAATAATATATAACATTCATTCATTAACATATTCACATTCATTCATTAACATATAAAATTCATTCATTAACATATTAACATTTATTCATTAACATATAACATTCATTCTTTTAGTTTTTACATATTATAAAAAATATGGTTGTCATAATATGATTATGATTATGTAATCATTTTTTTTTGTTTCTTTTTTAAAGCTAAAAAAAGTTGAAGTGGAGTATCGTTTTCTAAATCATCTGTCCCCCCTTCAGTTGTTATGCCCTCTTTTTGTGACCTTAATGTACGCCTAGTCGTGTACTCATGACATGGAGGCCGTTGCAAGGGAGGGTCTGCTGCAATAACAAAGAAATGTTAAATTGATATGTTTTATTATTATTGTTACAAGTATTTCATTAATTAAAAGAACATTAGAGTGGTGCTCTTTACTTGATGGGGCCACATCATGTTCTTGATCTTGTCTTATAGCCTCATGCTCAACATGCTGAACACCCACTAAATCCTGATTTGGAGTTGAAACATGAGAGGTTACATTAATTAATACACCAATTGCAATTAAATATGTTTAAAAGAACATTAGAGTGGTCCTCTTTACCTGATGGAGCCACATCATGTTCTTGATCTTGTCTTATAGCCTCATGCTCAACATGCTTAACACCCACTAAATCCTGATTTGGAGTTGAAATATGAAAAGTTACATTAATTAATACACCAACTGCAATTAAATATGTTTAAAAGAACATTAGAGTGGTCCATTTTACCTAATGGGGCCACATTATGTTCCTAATCTTGTCTAGCCTGATCATGCTCAACATGTTGATCACACTCTACATGCTCTAAAGTTGAAGCATGAAAAGTTACATTAATTAATACACCAATTTCAATTAAAGATGTTTAATTGTATTAATCCATACTACATTTTGTATAGCACATGAATACATCCAGTACTGGGATGCACACCATGACCTTCATCTGTAGGTTGTGCTCCACCCTCACTAGGCTACATTTCAATGTCATGTGCAGTATTATCATTGCTTTCTTGTTTAAAAAAAATATGCACATAATTACTTTATGGTGGAAATTAATATTGAATAGGTTGCACAAGTATTTAAGTTTAAATAAACTTCATTGAGTTTATTTACTTGCGTGCCAGATGTAGTGGAAGCTTGTGTTTTCCTAGTCAATATTCTTAGGCATTCAACCATGGCTCCATAGCCTTGTTGGAAGGAAATATTTAGGTCCTCTTCTATGGGCACTCTGTTGAATTTAGAGCCCTGCATTTTTGCATAAGATCATGAATTTTGCTTCTATGGTGTGATAAAACCAAAATTGTTTGAAATTTATTATTTGGATGCAATATTTCATTTATTGATATTTACAATTCATGTGGCTAATTTCATATAACCACCAAAGCCAAGTTTGTGCTACTCGTGTTTTTCTAGTCTTGCCTTTGTTGCCTTTGATGTGTCGGGAAACCTATGAAAAGTTTGAAATACGTTAGATTATGTAAAAATAAAGAGTAATTAGTATATAATTACATTATTGATAGTATCACATACCTTCCTTGGCTCGGAGGTGTCTTTCCTTTTTTTCTTTTCAACCTTTTCCTTTCCATCCGACACCAGGTCCTTCCACTCCCTCTCCAGAATCATGGGGGGACGCTCGTACTTTTTATTCTTCTCTAAATGTGACCTATATTGTCCCTCACATACTTTATATAGGTACTAGCTTTCTTAAGGACCTTGATTCAGTTGAATGTGTTAATACCAAACAACACAACTAAACGGTTAATGAGCTCATCTTTTAAATATTGATTTTGGGAATTCCACTGTGTACGTATGGTGGGCCTAAAGATTTCCAATATAATAAAAAAAATATTTA
This sequence comes from Sequoia sempervirens, assembly GCA_007258455.2. Classification (NCBI taxonomy): domain Eukaryota; kingdom Viridiplantae; phylum Streptophyta; class Pinopsida; order Cupressales; family Cupressaceae; genus Sequoia; species Sequoia sempervirens. The sequence goes on from VDFB02193867.1 coordinate 318,880,597, forward strand.
GATGTTTATAAAAAAAACATTTCCTGCAAAATGATCATGGAATCATTAGTCTAAAAAGAGTGATCAATAAGTAAATTTCAATTGGATTATATATAATAATAATTAAAACATTTTAAAGTACATGGGATCTTCTCTATCTTTATGGGAACGAAATCCTTAGTCACCACAAATGTGACTGGAAATGTTCCCGTACTAGTAATATGGAAAGATCTAGGAAATGCTGCTAAAACATCACCAGTACTAGTGGCCTCTGCATCCCTAGGTATATGTCCTGACGCATGTTTTGACATGTATTCACTGCTAGAGGGTGCACTACTCGATGTCTAAATGCTATGTGTTGCCGACATTTCAGTCGATAATATAGGCATAGATGATGGGGTTGTATGATGTGATGTGTGCGCAGGAAGATCAAAATTGACACTTGTACCAACCTCTACTCCTCGGGTAACACCTGCAATACCCTGGTCATGGCCAAAAACATCATGAGGACTCAAAAAAACTTGTAAAAACAATACATAAATTTTAGTTCATGACATAAAAAAGAGTACAAAATATAAAACCATGAATGAACTTATGTTATAATTAAAGATCTCATGAAAAATTACTTGCAAGTTCCATTCTCACTCAGTCAATATTTTAACCCTTTCTCTTATCTCATCTATTTGAGGCACTATGAATAACAACTGAAGGATTTCTTCATTGCATTTTTTTTGGGTCTTTCTTATCATATCCAGAGGGTTTGCGGAATATGCAATGTCATCATCGCATAATAGTGACTACACCTCCCTAGTGATGCTCTCCTCTACTGCTAGTGCCTTTCCCTGATCAGTTGACTGTGACAAGAATATTAAAAACATCATTGAAATTAACCCAATAAACTTATGAAAAAAATAAAATAAAATATTTTGCTCGTATCTAATTTGTACAATTACAATGAGGTAAACCTGTCAAATAGAAGCACCTAAAGATGCATCATGATCTATGCTCTGGGCCAAAGCCTTCCCCATACAATCAATATCTCACTATGACAAAAATTAAATATAAAAAAAAATTACCGAAATGAAACCAATAGACTTACGAAGAAAAACATAATAATAAAATGGTATATTGGAGTCATTAATTGGAGGTTGGGTAAAATGGTATATAGCATGTACCACCCCCCATAGTAACTATATTTGTATCTATGCAATTAAAATTGTCACATCAATTAACAACTCTTCCCCTACAGTTATTGATTTTATCGCACATACGAATACACGATTTCCATCGTGGGCCTCGAATATGCAATTGGGTTGCTTATTTGTTGACTCAGGTCATTTACTATTTATAAACCCTACAATATTCCCTAATCATTTTGGCCTTCCATCAATGTACGTAGCCACTCCTTTATTTTGATCCTTATCTTTTAGTTGTATATAATTTGTTGACAGTGCATACCTACACATACTTCATGTATATCGAACCAACTGCATCCAATATTTATAACTGTAATAGGGTCCGACATACTCCATCAATTCAGTAACTTTTTCGTAATAGAACTTTATGCCATCCATATGAAATAGGCCCAAACCATGTAATGATGATGGTGCTATGTGATATATCCTCTCATTGACACAAAAATCAACGTTTATTGGAGGAAGTTCCTTGGGTACCCATTGTTTCCGTTGATGTTTGTACCTCAAGGGCACCTTGATGTCACCTATGCTCTCATCATCATAAGAACATGATCCCCCTTCAACAATAAAAAATTCCATGTGTTTACAAAATTTTCTTCTAATCTTTTGACCTCTAGTTGATCTCCCTCTTTTAGACCTACTATATGTCTTGCTTTCCTCTTCTCTTCCTAAATTTCCCTCGCTCGAGGAAGACAAATCTAACAAATACCTATTTGGTGGTACTTGCAGTCATAAGGATGTTGGATGAAGTTCTTTCATGGTGATATGACCCCAAGGTGACATTATGATTAATCTATCATTTCATCACTAGAATTTGACAGGTTATAAGGTAATCAAGTCTTGATAGTTTGCAAGTTATTGTTTCTACCGTCTAAATGTGTCCATCACAAATTAAAACAATGAATGAAGGAGTCTGTCCCTTGCAATTAATGACTTTAAAATGTCATTATTTTACAACCTAACACAAACATGGAGTTTGGAAGATGCAGTTCACAGTAGTTGAGGCTATGGAAGCCTAAAAAATCTAGACTCAATGATGAATTTTCCTACATGAACAATGTATGGAAATGTTCCAAGGATTTTGCATGAAAATTGAGGGGAAAAGGTAATGAATGATAGTCATTATCAGTCTCACAGTATATAAGTGTGTGACAGTGTTGCATGATCACATTTCAATGGACAGTCCATAGGTGCCAATCATAGTAGGCAAGAACCTTGATGAGGGAGGTGCCATGGAACAAGGTATGATTTCTCTTGGTTCAATAGTTTTGTGTCGGTGGGTTTTTTATTTTAATTAGATTGAGAACCATATTGATAAGATTCCCAAATAGTGAAGTTTCTTCAAAGCATTCTATGATTGCTCTTGGTTCAATTGCTAGATAACAGTTTTTGAGGATTGAATGTTATACGAGTATTTGTCAAACACTTATCATTTGGAAAAGTATATTTAATATTGGTACAACAAGGTCAAATTTATTATCCTTGAGTCTTTGTACTATTGTGAAAATGTTGAATTGAATGATTGCATTTCTGGAAATATTCTTAGGGGAGAGGCCAACATAGTAATTTAAAATCCATTGCAGTGGAAGAGAAAAAAATCTACTATTTTTTGACTTTCAAAAAATGCATTATTATGATCTTGTACTTAGAGGATTGTCAAGTGGGTTTGATTGTAATTTTGTTGAAGGAAACACATTCCTCGATAATAGTTCCTTGAAAATATTCAAACATATTCTGAAAGTTGAGAAGACCTTGCTAATTTCATCAACCAAAATGCCTTGATGGATTTGGATTTGGAAGGAGCAGATTTCACTTGGTCAAATTGATGGTTAGGCTCCTTATCAATTCAAGGGAGATTATAAAAATGAAGCTATTATCTATTGTAAAGTACCATGTAGCCTCATATACAACCTTTCAAAGGTATGAATTCATGTTATATCCATTATTTGATTTACTAGACTTCTACTTAATGTTTTAACTCCCAAACTTTATAACAAGTGTTAAATGTGACTATGGTCCACTAGTTACACAACGAAGGCCTCAAATGTATTCTCTAATTTTAATCAAAGGAATTTTTCTCTTCATTCAAGTAAATAAACTTGAAGGGAAACACCACCAAGTGGTTTATTGGGCACCTACATGACTAAAAATAGCAGCAAATTTACATTTAATGCAAATTTCCATTGAAATTTTCTGTAGTGTGTAGAAGAATGGTTTCACCATACATAATATTTTGGTTTAATTTGTCTTGAAAAAGATGAATTAGAACACTAATAGACATAATTCAGGAGCATGTGTGAGGTGTTTCAACTATCCATTGATAAAATCCATATGTCTATGTGGTTAACGGGGAGGGAGTGTGTACTAGGCTTGGTTAAGTCATCATAAGTTTATGCTTTGGCAATAAAAATTGTTTAAGTCATCTTAAATATTCCTATGTCTAATTACTAGGAGACTTTTGGTATGTTTTAAGGTAGGATGAGTGGTTGCATCAATGTTCTAGTTCTCTATGACAAGGTTTCAATATCTTCAAATAGTGAAAGTTAGTGCTCATAGTCGTTTGAAACAACAACATTTTGATTATGTATGATGGTAGGATTTGATAACTTAAAAGAATTGGCTACCCAACAAAATTAAAGTTAAAAGAAATTTTTTCAGTTTAAGGGGTTAGCACTTTCTTTCATCTTTGCATATTGGTTTGATGCTTCAAACAATGCATTTATTATCCCACTTCTATCATATTGTATTCCCATCCCATTGCAAAGAAAAAAGTCTAAACATTTAGCAATATGACATTCTTAGCTTTGAAGTTGTTGGCCTTGCATACTTGTTTTGTTGAGTCACAAGTTTGCATGATAAGAAAGGAAGAATGAAATTTTAAATTTTAAATGTTGCTAAAACCCTATCTTTGAGTTTCTCCACTTTTGTTCCCAAGAAACCATATTATTTTTTTGTGAATGGGGGTCAATAATATGTTCTACAATCAATGGAAGATGGGTCCATGCGATACAAGCATAATTCATTGGGGAGTCTCTGGTGCAGGAGCACCTACACCTTATGTTCACAATTGGAGAATTAGAGGTTGATCATATAATTGTCTAGGGATGTTTTCAAAGTTTTTTGATGTTTTAATAAGGTATAAAGGACCATTTATTGTTTCATTGATCCATATTGTAAACAAGATCAAATATGTGAAGAAATTGTTAATGATGGTCAAATATTGTCAAAGTAGGTAGAATAGGTTTTCTTGCAGGGAGTCATGTATTCAAGGTGAATAAGGTCTAACATGACCATTTTCAATGTGTTTAGGGTGCTTGGAAGTCATCTAGTTGATAATGTAAAAAGTTGCAATTGTTGACATTAAAAGTTGTCAAAATTGCAATTTTGCAAAATAATGGGTTGTTAAATGTTTGTAAGTCAGTTATGGACATTGGTTCAAGGTATTTGGGGTCTGAGATGATTTAAAAATACTTCCAAGGCCTGAGAAAAGGTTGTTGGAGGAGTTGATACCAAAATTTCATATCAAATACCACGTTCTTGAAGTAATTTTCTATGTTTTTACTATTTTTCTGAAGTTCTTTTGTGTTGTACAGATCTGTACAAGCTTGAAATGCCCTACAATCATTGGTGTATATAAATATATGTGTTCCCTTTCATTTTCATTTGTTTTGAAGTGCTAAATCACTGTTTTGTGGGAGAAAACTATCAAATACATAAACTGCCTTGTTTTACCTGTGTAAGGGTTTGAGGGCTAAAAAAAATGAGATCCACCAATCCACCCACTGTCTTGGAACTGTAACTCAATGGATTGGTGTGAAACATGGTAGGATAGAGGTTCATTGCATTTAGGGGTCTGTTAAAGCAATAAACTTGGCATTGAAGTGATGCCCTAGGGCTGACAGGGACAATTTTCTTGTGAATTTGTGGTTGTTAAGTAAGGGCCTGTCAATTTGATGGATGAAATAGTATGAATGAAGGTTTTTTCTCCTATTTCAAGATGATTTTAATTTTTTGAAGAAAATAGTTGAGTTAGGGAGGTTGGGTATATGGTGTTTCTCTAAAACCCTAGTGTATTGAGGCAAAATGGAGGGTTTTGTAGAACAATGACAAAAGGGCCATGGCTTAGCCCAAAAATGGTGAAATATGATGTTTTGTGTCATAAAAAATCTCTATCAATATGTTGTGGAACAAAACCAAGTGGTTGGAAAGGCTTTCCTTTGTAAAACAGGGGTAGTAAAGATCGAGAACGATTTGGTTAAAGGTTGGGGGTAGGAATACTAAGTTTTTGTATATGAGGCCTCTAAAACACAACTCATCTAACAAATTGAAATAAATTTGGTTGGATGGTAACTGAATCTCTAATGAAGCCTATATAAGGGACAAAGCAACAAAAAATTTCAACAATCTCTTCACTAAAAACAATGTTTTTGGCCCTATGAATTATAATGTTATCCTAAAGCTTATCCCCACAATTGTTGATGAGCAAGATAATATGGAGTTGATGAAGCCTATAATGGAGGAAGAAGTGAAATTTGTTGTTTTCTCTTTTTAAGGAAGTAAGGTCCCCAACCCTAACAAGTTTCCTCACTTCTTTCAGGTGCATTGGGATATTGTTGTTGATGACATGGTAGCTGCAACTAGGGAATTCTTTAGGAGTGGAAGATTAATAAAGGAGTTGAACACTAAATTTTTAGTTCTTATCCCAAAAAAGGCTAGGGTTTTCTCCTCGATATTCCAACCAATCAACCATTGTAACTCGATGTATAATTTTTTTGGAAAAATAATTTCCTTAAAATTGTAACAAATTCTCCTAAAGTTGATCTCTCCATAGCATAGTAGTTTTGTCCATGGTAGGAAGATTCTTGACTGTATCATTACCATTCATGAAGTGCTCCATTCTATGGAACTTGATAAAAAGGGAAGGTTTCTTCTAAAGTTAGATTTGATGAAGGCTTATAACCATGTTTCTCTTAGGTGTTTGGGCAAAAGGAATGAAGATTTCAACTAGAAAAAGTGCTTCCATTTAAATTTAATTGTGCTTTTCTAAATTCAAATGTTTGCATTTTATTTGAATTTCTTTGTGTTGTAAAAATCTCTGTTTGGGAGTGATCTCGTTTGGTGAATAGAAAAATTGCTCTTGAAATATGGTTTGACATCCAAAATTGATGACAGGTTAGTAGATACATTTGATCCATCTGCAGAGTTGAAGACTACAAAAATTTCTTGGGCATGCATGCTAGTCAGGGTATGGCTGAATACAACTATTTTATTTTTTCTGTCTTATCTTATACCATTTTACGAGAATGGGGGTGCCAATGTATGAGAAGATCTTTGGAAAGGCATGAAAATTGCAAGTTAAAGAGAATGGGGTTGCCAATATAAAAGATATAAATCACTTACAGTACTCATTGTCCATTGGTCATCGATTTTCCCTTCCTGAGTGCCCTCAACCTCATCACTCTGGCTTTCCTCTTGCCTTATTTTTCCAGTTAGGGTCTCTGTGCACTAAGCTATGTTGTGCTCTTGCACGCGTGGGGCCAAAAATAAAAATAACATATGAAATTCAAATTAATATGTAGGGTTTTTGTTCCTCCAAACTCTTCCTCATTGGTAGTGACCTTTCACTTCTCTAGTTTGACGAGCTACAACCTGAAAATAAGGTTTCGACCAAGGTTGTAGAGTATGCTAATTAAAATGAAAATCATGGCACCATTTAGGTTTTAATATTCTACATAGTTAAGTATATATTAGCTATATTTTACATAATAAATAATATAATTATTCTACTTATTATAATTATATATTATATTCTTTAACAAAATTATTAAATACATATAAAATTATTATAATTAATAATTAATAATAAGTATATTTTATATAATACAAAATATAATTAATATAATAGTAATATTAGATTAAATTATATATAATATAATTATATTTATTATTATATAATAGTATATATAGGATTTTACCTGATATTTTAGAGGATTTTACCATTACACTACAGTTGGTTTACCATTAAATGGTAGTTGAAACTTGTTTTCCAATGACACAACAGTGGTTTCCAAGCATGAGATTTGTTTCAAGCTCAAATCTCACAATATATGTAGCCTATTAGCTAATACAAAGACAAAAACTAAATTTTGATTGGTTGTTTCATGTCAACAATCCAAGGATGGCATGTGTCCTTGGGGAGTTATGCTCAAGGTAGCATGCCATTTGATTAAAGATATGATAATTCTCCTTTAAGACCTCTTGAATGTACCCATTGCACACTTAAGGGAGATAATGAGAAACATACAAATAGAAAGGGAGACAAGGAGATAAAGAGAGGTAGAGAGATAAAGAAATAAGGATGAATAGATAGTGATATAGGGAGGGTGATTGATATATCTCTCCCTGTCGCTCTCTATCTCTCTATATATCCCACTATCTATGTCACTCCCTCTTCCCCCCTCTATCTATTGAGCTATCTCTCCCTCTCCCCAATTTCTCTCTTATTCACTCCATCTCTCCCTCCATCTCTCCTACTCTATATCTCTATCTCTATTTCTCTTTTTATCTCTCTCTCACTCCTCTCTCTATCTCTTTCTATCCATATCTTCTCTGATCTCTCTATCACCCCCTTTCTCTCTCTATCACCCCCTTTCTATGTCTCTCCCTCTCTATATATATTGATCTATATGTCCCTCTCCTCTATCTTCTTCTCTCTCTCTCCCTCTCTACATATCGCTCTCCCTCTCCCCCATCTTCTTTCTCTCCCTTTTCTACCTATCTATACCCCTCTCTTCTCTCATCTTCCCCTCTGTATCTCTCCTCATCTCTCCCTCACTATCCCTCCTATCCATCTCTCTATCTCCACCTCTCTTCCTTTCTCTTCCCATATATCTCCATCTCTCTTTCTCTTCCCATATGTCTCTATCTCTCTTTGTTTCTCTCCCCATCTATCTCTATCTCCCCATACCCGTTCTCCCTTTCTTTATCTCTCCTTAGTTCTCTCTCCCTCTCTCCATATCTATATAATTATATCTAATTCTTTTTGTTTGTCTATCTCTTTGTCTCTCTCTCTCTCCCTCTCCTCTCTTTATTTCTCTTTATATCTCTATCTCTCTGTTACTCTATCACTCTATCACACCATCTATATCTCTTTATCTCTTCATCTCCCTCTCCCTCTACATCTATCTATCTTGTCCTCACTATCTATCCCTCTTTTAATCCCTATCTCTCTCTATATTCATCTCTCCCTCTATCTATTTTTCTCCCTCTTCCTCTCTCACTCTATCTTCATCTCTACCTCTATTTTCCTCCCCCCCCCCTTTATCTCTATACATGTATCCCTCTCTCCATCCATCTATCTCCCTCTCTATCCCTCTTTATATATTTATCTCTTCCATCTCTATCTATCCCTCTCTCCTCTCTCTCTTTATCTCTCCCTATATTTCTCTCTATATCCCTCTCCTTCTACATCTTGATATCTATCTCTATCTTCCTCTCTATCTCTATCTCCTTACCCCTCCATCTCTCACTCTTCCCCACTCTATCTATCCCTCTTTCTATCACTACCTCTCCATATCTCTCTCTCCCTCTCTCCTTATTGAAAACATAACATGAGCCTGTTGGTAATGGAGCTTGATCATCTTCCTAATTCAGAGGTTTTATTTCAATCATGTTTGGATCCTTGTAAGTGGACGCATAGTTTATTTGAAGCTATGATTTCTCCATTGAGACCTTTTTTGCACAAACATAATTTTATAAATTTCCTACCAATGGACCTCATGTACTGCATAAATGTATGCAAAAAAAAGACCAAAATTTATCCTAATTGAAATTCCACACTTTTTCAGCATACCCATTGCACACTAAGGTGTGATTGCTAGTTAAGTTTGATTTGTATGTTTTATTTTAGAATTAGAATGGTAGAGATAGGATAGAATAATACCATTGGTTGAAAAGTAATTGTAAGAACCTTAAATTCATACCTTAAACCTACAAGATAAACCTTATAATCAAAACATAAATCTAACACTTAAAACTAAAAACTATTGTATTTTGTGATAAAACAACCTTGTTTGACCATAGTAAAGATGACTTATCTAATTGTTACATGATTAGGGCATAGTATTTGATGGTACCTACAATAAAAACCTTTTGAATACAATGGGGGGTTTGTAGAAAGGGAAGACTATGTATGTGGTATTTCTAAAGTGGTACTTGGTTCAATTATGTGGTGGTCAAGTAACACAAATCAATGCAAGATGATATCATTGGACGAGTATTAGTTGGATAGTATATTATTACTAGATCAATCAAGAGAAAATTGATAGGTAAGTACTTGAATTTTATTTTATTGACACTTGATAAATGCAAGATTATAGAGGTATTATGTTTCTCAATTGATGTAAAGAAAGTGGTTTTGGAAGTAAAATATTTTAGAAACTCATAAATGATACATATATAGATATATATTCTTTATATTATCCTTGTAATTAGTTATGTATCTTTAAATATAAAAAATTAAAAGGAATCCAATGTGTATCATCTAATAATAACTTATAGAAAATATAAAAAATATCAATAATAAAAAAAAAATTAAGTAAGAAGCCATGCAAGCATACAATAGTATGTGTTGGTAAAAATATAATATATACAAGAAAGCAATATATGCATACAATGCCACATGTTAGTAATACAAAATACATGTACAAGAAAGCTATATAGGAACATTAAAAAATCATAATATAATCAGTCCTCTCAACTAGGATGGAAGAGTTGATGGGATTTTGATTATTGAGTAGATAGAGAGACAAGTGATGATTTTTTATTTTAAACCTACTAACTTTAACTCCTCTCTAACTTTTAGGAGCTCCACATAATATAATTAAAATTTATAAATTAATATAGAAAAAAATAATTATACAATGATATATAAGGGAATAATCACTTACCTCCATTTGATAATTAGGAACAATATATGAAAGAGACGAAGAATAAGGGAACTTGTATTATTAGGAAGGATGAGATTCCTTTATATAGCATGACGTTATGTTTGAGTCTTGAAACCCTCCCATATCATTAATGCATGTGTCTAGGATAACCATGTCAAGTTTCACTCCATACAAGCACAAATTGAAAAAAAATCAATGTTGGCCCCATTCACATCATGCCAATATGCGGGGTCAGCATGAGGAAACACTAATTTTTTGGGAATGAAATAACCAAAGATATGATCAAAGAATATATAATCATAAATAGTCATAGAATAATTAGGATTTGATCATATGGAAATTTCTGGGAGAGCTACAATAGTTGTAACATCATGAATTAACAACATTAAAAAGTACATCATGAATTAATTATGTAATGGAATAAAAATTAAAAGCATCACGAATTAATTATGTAACCATATAAGTCAAATATAATTCTATCAAGAAATCAATATCAAATAGATAATATAATCACATAACTCATACATTTCAATGTCATTGATTTTCTTCTTCATCCAACTCTTTGTTTGTATCATCCAATCTAAATTCAACATTGTAAGGATTGGTCATATCATCATCATCATCATCATTGATATTAGTTTTGATAATGTCATCATCCACACATATATCATCTTCATGAACATTAACTCCTACATCATCATGATCTAGTTCCTCTTCTTTGACATCTTCGTCAGGAACATCATCAACTAATTGTTGATCCTAATAATCATCTACATCATCTTCTAGTTCTTCGGTATCTTCTTCTTCCACCACATTATACTTTACTGACCTTCCTCTTGGATCATGTGTAACAACAAATGACCAACCCGGTTTACCTGGAACCTCTGAGTAAAATACCTACTCACATTGGCTTGGAAGAACATAGGGCTCATTTCCAGCTTGCTCAATTGACCTTGTATTAACCATGGTAAATCCATTATCATGTTCAATAATAGTTCTCCCAGGATCATTTTCATTCAATCGTAGCCTATACCATTGGATGACGAAAAAAACTAATTTGAAGGGCTTAAAGTCACATTCAAGTATATCATCCAAAATCCCATAGTATTAATTTTCTGAGACTTTTGGATGTATGTCACTTCTAGATGAAACATTAGTCACCTGAAAGATTGCAGTTATCCTAGAATCACGAGTTTTCTTCGTGTCATCCAACTTTTTGATTCAAAATTTACAACCATTGCACCACAAGCCTTGTGGTGTTTCACTCGCAATATGTCAAACATGTAAAAATTATTGCATTGTCAATTGATAAACATATTTATTCTTGGCCGAATATATGCAAAGAAAAAAAAACTCAACATATATATACATCAATATAATTGAAAAGAATTAAATAATATGGGTAATATATTTATATGTACCTATTTATCTCTTAAATCATATGCTAAATCAATTTCCCTTGGTGTAACATTAAAATCTTCGTTATGATGAGCTTCTTTAACCAATGAAGCCACACCTTCCCATGTTAATGTGCGACCAGATTGTTGACATCGTTCAATCCAATAAAGATTATTTGCAATGTAAAAATGTAGTGCATCCCACTCTCGATCAACTGTATAAAAAAAATTAAAATTCACAAACGACATATAATTAGTTAATTACCATGGTATATGACTTATTTTCTGGAGTAATACAATACCAATACTTTTCTATTAGTGTGTGGAATATTCTTTCATTTAGACTAGTTCTCTATTGTTTCTTTTCAAGCAATTGAAGGCAATTTAAAATGTATTCTAATTAATTTCCATGACCATCTTATAATTACCTCTCACTTTCCTCAATCTACCTTTCCCGATTAGGTACTCCCCTTCAAATTTGTTAATGGAGGTGGGATCCCAAATGCGATCTACATGGATCTTTGCTGTGAACTTAAGAAGATATTCAGTAATGTACACCATAGTTTGGTATACCATATATCCCTCCACCATAGAACCCTTAGGATATGCTCTTTGTCTAACCAAATCCTTCAAAAATTTCAAGTGCCTCTCAACCACCCACATTGACCTTGTGTGTACAGGTCCACACAATTCAATCTCCTCAACTTGGTGTATGAGGTAGTGTTTTTGTGCATTGAAAAATGTCGAAGGTAGACACTTGTGCATTTCACACATTAGACTAGAAATTTTTTTCCTCCAATAATTTATATCTTCTTTATGGATTTCTTTAGATGACAACCATCTACAAGTGATTCAAGGCACAAATATATTAACGATATTTAACAAAAATATACAATATATTATATAACAACTAAAAAAATTGAAAAATATAAGATCTATACAATGAATTGAACAAATATAGCTACTTACCTCATGTATTTTCCAAGATCATATATAACTTGCTTGATATTGTTGTCAAAGTTTTCTGGGAGAGATAAAGGTAGAACATATTGCAATAATTAAAATGATCTTTTCATTATTTTTCCAAAACTAGTAAACATAATACATTAAAAAGTACATGTAGTATACAAAACTATATAAAATATACCAGAATAATTACTTTAATGAAGGTATGACAATCATGCATTTTCATCCCTGACCCAAATTCACCTTTATTTGTTATGATATTGTTTATGTTCGCAAAAAAACTTGTGGGAAATCGAATTTTTTGTATGACTTCTTTTATAGCATTTCTTTGCTGCTCCGTTAATAATCAAGGAAGGGTGCTTATATTAATTTGGTCTCCATCACTATTTAATTGAATGACATTTTTCATTGCATGATTGGCTTCCTGAATGTCACTACAAATTTTGACAATTTTTTCTTTGTCATGCTCTACATCCAATATTTTCCATAACGTTTCTGTTATATTCTTTCCGATATGCATTGTATCAAACAAATGTACAATTTTTAGCTTCTCATAGTAGGGAAACCTACTAAATTGTCTAGGATAAATTTTTAGTCCTTGTGGAAGCCACAGGCCATTAATGCCTTGACGACCTTCATGAAGCATATAAGTTAAACAAATTAACAACGACAATCATTATCAATCACATCATGAGTAAACAAAACACAATATAGAAATATAAATTCCAAACATATAATATATGATAGATAAAAAATTTGATCTGATGTATAACCTTGATGATTAATTATATTATATTCCAACTTCCATAGGTGAGGTGTCATTCTTCATGGTTTTGATGTAGTCTCTTCTTTCCCATTGAAAAGATGTTTTTTAGTAGTTTGATACTTATGATTTCTGTGGAGAAAGTACTTATACTCATTAAACACCTGCTTTCCTAAACTTGTTGAATGATGAGATTTCATCTTTGGACCACAAAATGGACATGCAAATTTTTCCTTTGTTTGAAGACCTGCAAGATCATATATAATTGGATTAAATATGTCAATTTTTATAATTATATATAATGAATAGATTATTTAAAAAACATGCATGATATCTACTTAATAAAATTAAATATCATTAAAGTGTAGTCGAATGTTATAACATACCACAAAAATGCATTAGCCCTAGGGCATCATGAATTTTTAATACAAGCATTGCATGGAATTGAGATTGTCTTTGTTCTATTGGTCTATAGACATCATACACAGTGACACCATTCCATAACTTTAGCAACTCATCGATAAGAGGCTCGATATATACATTCATATCTTTAACTTGGTACTTACCTAGTTCAATGAACATAGGCATTACATAATTATTATAACCATTTTACTGCAATATATATAATTATTGTACATAACTATTAAATAAAAAAAATATGAGTCATTATGCAACAAATAAGACAAATGAGATGCTACTACGTTAAATAAAATTGATGTAAATAAATACCTAGAACAATCATTTCCAACATTATGTGCTTCCTCTTTATTGATATCTATGGAGGAATGTTATTGTTGATAACAAAAATAGGCCAGATCAAGTAAATAGATCTCAGCTCTTCAAATGGATTGACACTGTCTGCTGCCAATGAAAGCTTGAGATTACGAGGTTATTTTTTAAAGTGTGGCCATTTTTCCTCCATGTCCCTAAATTTAGAACCATTCAGAGGCATTCGAAGAATGTCATCTCTATTTCTATTCCATGCATGGTAATCCATAAATTGCGCTAAGCTTTCACACCTAAATAATCACTGCATATGTGGAATAATGAGAATATAACGAAGAACCTTGCAAGGCACCTTTTTTGTTAGTTGATCTATTTGATATCTACTGATATGACATTTTGAGCATTCTGTTGCAAATTCATGTTGTTTATGATATATAATATGATCATTGGGACATGCATCTATTGATTGATACTCCATTCTAATATATTTCATAATGGCTGATAAATCTCGGTATGAGCGAGGTAAAATATTTGATGGTGGTAACAAAAATTCACCTATGAATTTACAACAAAAAATAAATTTGTTAATATAAAGAATATTAAGGGTACATATTTCATCATTTATTTACTAGTGATGAACTAACAACAAAAAAAGATGAAAAAAGATGACATATATGACATACCTTAACATCCGTGAGTTTGCTATGTTGGATAAACCATTCATAACCTTCAAGTTCACCAACAACAATACAACAGAGAGAAGAGTTGTTTGGGAGCCTTCATAAAGGGGATCGTATGCTTCTCAAGTATAGGTAAATCATGAACATCATCAAAATCATCTCAATCATCATGATTAGCTACACCACTAAATGTGTCATGGATTAATGTATTTGTACCATCTTCAACTGTGTTTTTTGGTGCATGATAATCTTCTTCCATAGGATCATTAACTTCATCTTCGATATTCATAGCTCCATTTTCCTCTGCTTGCAAAATCAAATTCTCCAGGTTGTGATAATCCATATCATGTGCCCTATGGTGCCCCACCTTTATAATAATGATCGACACAAATAAACCATGATCATGATCAAGTAATTTTTTATATATATACAAAATGTTAAAATGATATAAATGTGTATATGTATTTATTGTTAATCTAAATGAAAACATAAAACACTAAATAAAACTTTATTCTAAAGAAATTTAAATAAAATTTAAACAAACAAAATTCCTTCAGAGCCGTCCCATTTTTCTCTATCTACAAAGATTTGTTTGAAGCTTGTGGCTCTCAGATTGTGTAAGTTCAGCTTCTCCAAATGACAACCTGTAGAATGAGTTATGCAAAAGGAAATTCTATCCTATATGCTGATGAAGATGGGATTACTGATACGGATTATGGACAGGGGCTGTGATTATGTAAAGGGGCTGTGAATGAAAGATAACATGATATGCTACTATACTATGATTCTATGCTTCTATGCTATGAAAATACTCTATGAATGCTGTGAATACTATGCAATTTTCCTATAGTTTTTTTGCTTAAAATTCTATATGATTTGGAGCTCCCGGCAGCTGTATTTATAGATTTTTTGTAGGCTCAATCCCGGCTGGCAAGAATCTACGGCTGTGAGATTGTCTGGTAAGTTTGAATGGTGAGAGATTGAGAGGTTGAGAAGAAAATGGGGGAGGTTGAGAGGTTGGAGAGAAGGATGGATTCCTGTCTTCAACCCACGGGAACAGGCCTGCACAAAACAGAGAAATTTAATTTTCTGTTTCAGTTTGTTTCCCGGGAGTTGAAGATAAATCCCCAATTAAATAAATAAATTTATTTAATTTTATTTATTGCTTTTGATATTTGATTTTTGATTTTTGAAAACTATGGAAGAATTAATTAAATATTTTGTAATATTTAATTATGATGTGACTTTAGAAGATTTTGAAATATTTAAAAGATTTAATTAAATATTTTTGGAAATATTTAATTATGAATAGATTTTTGAATCGAATTAGAGGAATTTTGAAATGATTTTAAGAATGAATATCTAAATTGATTAGAGGAAATAATTAAATATTTTGGAATATTTAATTGTAAATGATATTTAGAAGAAGAATAATATTTTAATCTTTATTTGAATAAGATATTCAAACGAAAATTATTGATAATTAATATAAATAAATCGTAATGTTTATTTAATTAATTAAGAAATGAATACGAAAAGATGATTAAATAAACTTATTTATTTAATCGAAATGAAAGAATGAAGAAATATAAATAAATTATTTAAATTTATTTATATGCAAATAGAATTCGAAGATTTTAATTAAATATTAAAAATATTTAATTAATTACCAGACAATATGATGTGACCATTTTAAGGTGTATACAATAAATGTTGTCAATAGATTTGCACCCTGCTGAATGCAATATTCAACAACCTACTGAAACATGGAAACCTCCTTCAAATGTGGGTGATCTAAGTGAAGGAGGAATCTCTAGAGCGAGCTGGTTCTCTGAATGATAAATCCTATCCTAAAACTTTAGAGGAAAATGGATAGAAAGATGGACTGAAAACAAACTTGAATCTAACTAATGATTAACTTACTACTTCTGATAGAAATTAGATCTTGCCACTCGTAACAATTTCTCTATTACAATAGTTCCTACAATCTCACTAATACATGATTCCATCAATAATTCATATGAAGATTTAAAGACATCGAATACATCATACAACCTAAAAATATGAAACCCTATGTAGAAAACTCATAAAAGCAGGACATTAAGGCTTCAAATATGAAAACACAAAGCATCAAACTGCTATTACCAGTCTTGAGACAAGAAAATGGAAAGAAGAACTCTACTGTATTATTAAAACTGAAAGAGTGTCAATCTGCCAAAACTGAGTACAAAAGGTTTACAAGTTCAAAAATGCATAAGAGCAGAAACAACCATCTCCATTGAGAAGGAGAGCTAAAAAGACTAAGTCTTTTGAAAGGCATAACTCTCAAGAAACCCTAATCCGAGCTCAGAAAAAAGCTCAAGGAAAAAAGCTTCAAATTGTCTCAAAAACTACATAAAAGTAGAAAAAAGCATATTGCTTTTATGATGAACTTGTCAAGCCTCTAAGAATAGGTTGAATCTTCTTTAAAAGCCCAAAAAACACCTTATCTCTCCAAGATAAGACTCAAATCCAACCAAGAGAAGAAGTCAAAACGAATCTGCTAAAAATAGCAAGAAATCATAAAACAACTTATAAAAGATTGCTTTACGATTCTGCTTTACAGGATTGCAGATCTTACAATTTATCTTATTTTTTGCAATTAAAGATTAATTTATTTTTTTTTCAAAAAGAGGACGCCTTATTTCTCCATTACAGTGCTTTGATTTTCTCAAAAATCATAAAAATATTAATGTATAATTATCCTCTTATCAAAAACTTCAATTGATTTCTCTAAAATCGATAAAAAATCAAAAACCCTAAGTGAATAATTGACCAAAAGATCCCCAGGTTATAACATATTTCAACATTTATATTCTCATTGTTCCACTAAAACACCTAAAATAGGGTTTCAAGACTTCAAATTTCACTAAGGCACAAAAAATAAGTCTTAAAGACTTAACATATCGACCTAATATATGAATTTTCGGCCTCCCAACATATACATTAGACTTCAGACTTTGAATGAAATATAATACAAAGCCAAAGTCACCCTAATTCAAATTTTCCCATGTACCTTTGACCGAATATTCCAGATAATGATAAGACTTGAATTAGGGTTTGAAAAAAACAAGGTCGATCCCTAATAATGATTCATTTTGCAAATGATCACTGTTGAAGAAAACGAGCTCTGCCAGTGAGCACGCCACCATGATTGATCTCAGACTGGTATTCGTGTGCTTTGAGAATTTCATCATGCTCTTCAGTAGTCGAGCTCTTCAATGGGTAAGCTCGCTTTTTGTATTATTGAGGTTCTTTCATTTCATTTCAAAGCCAGAAAAATACTATGGCCGTGGCCTATATGAACTTTTTCTTTGATTTTTTCTACACTCTTGTGCTTTGCTCTCTACCGGCTGACCTGTATGAGTTCGAGTTTCATTTGAAATCTTTATGAGAAAGCTTGCCTAAGGGCTTCAGCTTCTTCCATGCACAAGGTGAATTTCTTGTTTGTATTTTGAGGCCTTAGCCGTGACTGAGATAATATCTAATGCATTTGTTTTACTCTCCGTGCTTATTGTTTTATTATCTGGGTCTTTGGTGTTTTCCTCCAGCCGCCATGGTGAAAGCTCTAGAATTTTGAACCTTCTATGAATGCTCTAGCCATGGCTTGTGTAATATCCTTCTTGTACAGAATGGTGAGCCACTATTCTAAGTGTATACTTCTCCTCTTCAAAAGCTCGAAACAATTTTAGTGTTCAAAACTAAACCTCAGATGTGGGTATAAGAGATTCAAAACATGCATATTCACTTTATATGATTTTATGGGCTTGACCCAAAACATGAAATTCACCTTCTTGTGTATTTGAAAACATATCCGCTTGTGGGTATCATGAGAATTTGAATAAAATTGTATTTTCTCCATTTTGAAGCTTGACCCATCACATAAAATTCGCATTTTGGTTTTCCTACTGTCTCCTATAGAAGCTTCACATGGGTTATCGCTGCAATTGCATTTTCTGTATTTTGAATGCAAACCCCAAATGTGGGTATTATATATTCATTTTCCATTTAGTTTAAAAACTCGGCCCATAATAGCTGGTGATATTCTTTGATATTCTATGGCTGTATTTTCAAACCCCACTGTGGGCTTTCCTTGAAATGAAGAAAACTACTTCTTGAAGATTGGGCTTGAAATGTCTTTTATCTCCGCATTTGTGAAACACATTTATGAAACCCTCACCATATGAGGTCAGTTGTAATATAGAGACACTATATATTTCAATACTCATATAAAATTGGGCTTCTTTATCATTCAAATTCCTTACTTTTAGCATGCTTCTGTATTTGTCTAGATTCATGAACCACAGATTCAAGAAATTCTGGAAATGCATCCTTTGTTTGTATTACAACCATATGAGTTCATTTGTAATATGTAGGATTAATCACTAAAAATGCGAACCCCAATGTGGATGCATGAAAACAAACCAGAACTATATATTTTAATTTCTGTGCACAACCCTAGCTCCCTTTGGCCTTCGAATTTTCAAAAACCAACATACAAGTATATAGAAAAACTAGAACAATCTGTACCATTCGATCACACAGGCACACTAGACTACCGCTCCATGCTGTTTTTCTTGCACATAGAAAATATCCCTTATGGATTTCTTAACTTTTACCATATAACAACATTGCTTTCTGTTCTTGGACTTTATGTAGAGATTTAACTAAACACTGTCACGTTATGGACTTCATCTTACTTGACTTCTTCAATGCATAATTAACACCTCCGAGACACTTTTTGGAATGAAACTGTTATCATTTCTTGTCATTTTGGAACAATCATATCTCACCTTGTGATTCTTAAAGCTGTATTTACTCATCTGTCAACTAGAACTAGTTATTCACTTAACACTTTTAATGCACTGTCTGTCTTCGTGCTCTTGAGCTTCAACATGGTACTCTTCATGCATTTTATGTTCCACTTAACAAACTGTTCATTAAATCTGCTCTCATTCATGATGAAAATTAAAACAAAACTCAAGGCATAATGTATGCTTGTTCATTATGCTTGGCTATGAAAAGAACATTGATGAATTGAACCTTGCATGACATATATGATCATGATGAACAAATAACACATAATCGTGAACAATGCAACAATGTTTGACACAAATGTACTTAGCTGAATTAATTGAGTGAACTAAACTCACTATTCACCTATAGCCTTCAAAAAACATTAACCTAATTGTTATGAATGCACAGTGGGTTTAGTAGCTCAATAGATAACTATGTTTTACTCTTACAATTGTATCTCATTTCTTTTGATGAATATGATGATGTAATATTTAAATCAACCCATTTAATGAATAGGGCAGCATGCTGAGCTCTACCCTTGTGGGAGCCAATTTTTCTCCACATGCTTGGTCTTCAAATAATGTTCAACTTCGTGATTTTCCCTATACCTGCACAAGGAAACAAACAATGTTAGAATAAAAATAAGATATGATGATCATATTGCTGTTTCTCCTTCAACTCATTCCTTCTGTACTTCTTTGATTGTTCAATCATGATTAATAGTAGGCTGCACTATTGTGGGTGACTCATATAGGTTACTTCATAATCGGAGCCATTGAAACCCCCTCTTTTCTCTTACAGGTCGACGGAGCCCGAGAAGAACAAAGGTGCACCATTCATCGTCAACCATCGGCCAAAATAGGAAATGGTGATTATTTCATTTACTTATGTGATTTCCTTTCACATCTTCAATAGTGTAGTGTGTTATTAGTGGTACATTGTGATAGTCACATCCATGACTTTTGTGGATATTTGATTTCAATTCTTTCTTTTCATTTGAAAAAAAAATGCATCTAAATGCAATGTTGCAATATCATTCTAATTCTTGCAATCAAATGAAACTATGTAAATATGAATCTTTTCATGAAATAAATGAAAGCATTTAAAAATGCTCTGTTGTTTATATGCTCAATTCTGTATTTCACTTAATTCTGGAATATCTAAAAAGCACTTTGAAACTCCATTTCTTCTTTTAAATGCACAATTGTCACTTAATGAATAATGATAAAAGATGCAAACAACACTTAAACTCAATCTGCAATTTCACCTCATGATATAATGACATTCAGCCAGCTCCACCAATCGGGCTGTGGCAAAAATTGGTAACAATAAACATTTACAAATTCAATCAATATAAAGACATATAATGAAAAACTTACCAATGGATGATAATCATGCTCCACTTCAACATGACCATGCTTCCTACAATGTTTCTTAGTTGTTGTGATTAAAAGTCTTCTCATCTTTAAGCTCTTACAATTATTGCAAGGACAATAGCATTTCCCACCACCCTTTCTTTTCAATCTAGCCCACAATCTAGCAAGTGTGTCTTCAATTTTTTCTGCACTAATATTATCTGACATGATTTTTCTTTACCAAGCTTGAATATTTAGATCTTCAAAAAGTATCAAACTCACACTCCAATAATTTTTAATCATAGATAGGTAATAAAATCTAATAATTCTGATATTTTACACCAAAAAAATTTGGCCTATAACCTCCACAAACTGTCACAAGTATAGAAAATTCGCAAGTAGGGAAAATTCACAAGTATAGCATGAAAACACTGTCACAAGTATAGATAAATTGTTGAACTCACTTTTAGTTATTAAAATTTATGCCCAACATTCATAAAAAAGGTGATGAAAAATCACGTTCATTGAAATTTTGATGAATGTCGGGCACAAATTTTAATTTTTTTGAAAATTTAACATTAAATACACATGTACCCGACGATTCATCTAATTATACATCTTTCGTTGAAAAGTTTCATCATATTTTGCAATCAAATGAGTTAGTGAATTTCTTGAATTTTTTTTTTTATTGAACACATAACCCAGAGTGACCTCATACATATTATTCTCTTATTTCTGAATAATAATTTGATGCTCTCATTATACTTGGTTTCTATAGCAGAGCTTTATTTGACTTTATTTGAAGTCCTTTCATTTTTGCAAACTGTTTGTATTCTCTTGAGAGCACATCTTTGATTTAAATCTTAAATGTAGAGAATTAGATACACTCTATACTTTCTTTGAAATGCTATGAAACCCCTTTATATCAATAACGTCATTCCATGTGGATTAAAAACTGAATGATGGCTGCCCCAAGTAATACTGAATCTTGTCATTAGAAACATGATGCCATTTCACTTTAAAATGCCTTGTCTTGTACTCATTGTAAAAATAATAGTGTACATGAATATTTGAAATGGAACAATTTTGAAAAGATCTAATAATTTTCTTTGCTGGCCAAGTGATTTCTATGATAGACCTTAAAGTATCCTGTAGTATCAATGTCATTGTTTTTGTATTTAAATGGATTGTACTGTGCATATGCCTTTGTTGACAAGAATTAACTTTATTGTAGGGATCTTGTAAATCTTTGGCTCCTCTGCCTTTCTATTATCACTATTAATAAGGCCATTCTCCATAAGTTTGATGATTGTCTTTTGCATTGGCACATGAACATTGTGGGATGTGGATGACTATGCCACTGTATCTTTATAAGATCATGCTTTTATTTATTATCATGCCACTTGTTATTTGTGAATACTCATTGCGTTATTAACTAGATGATTACAAATGCATCTCATTTGTATTAATGTGCTCTATTCCTAAGAACACATACATTGTCTATATGACACTTGGCTTTCCATGAAGGACAGATGCCCTTCTTGTTTAGAATGAGAATGCATTTCATTTTACTATTCCATGTCCATAATCAATTGTTTGATATTTACTATTGCATATAGAAACAAAAGATTGGTCCACTTATCTATTGATAGTCTTGATATCCTCTTGATAGCTCTAGATACTTGACTTATGATGATTAATCATATATCACTTATGATAGTAACCAATAGCTTAATACTGCAAATGATGTGTGCTTATTTACATACACCATAAAGAGATGAACCTACTTGATACGTGAATTTCAATGCCTCTTTAAAGCATAACAAAGCAACACATCAAGCTCAACCCTTATGGGAGCCATGTTTAACCCACGTGTTGAGATTTGATGAAACAATAACATTGCTATTCCTATATCTACACATTAAACAAATAGTTAGAAAAACAAATATACATATGCCTGAAGGGCTTGATGGTCCTATTGCTTTTTGGACATTTACAGTTTACATGTTTGTTTAATTCACTTGAGGGTTAGCTTATACATTCATGGGTGCATGTACATGTAGTGTTAGAAGCCTTCATTGCTTAGAGCACTTCTCTAACATCATTGCAATTTTCAGATGCAGGAACTAGGAGCAGGGAGCTACGAAGGACACAAGACAACTCAAAGCAGGAGACAAAGCAAGACAACATACATTGAACCAGCCATCAGGAAATGACTGGCCTCTTCCCCTATATGCACATTCTTTTTCTTTATCCATCAATGTATAAAATGTTCTTCATTTTCATTGAACAAGTTAAGTATCACGACTTGTGTGTGACAAATATGTACTTTTATATCGATAAAGATTACTTTTTTAGAAATATTTGTGCAAGTCTTTTCCATATTGTATGCACTTGTATAAATGCAATAATCTATTACTAAAAACTTGTAATCTCTTTTATTTTTCTGTTTATACAATTGAATGCAATATAGGGAAGATATATAAGAAATGTACTTCACTTTCAATTTGCAAACACTCTAAACTCAATCAACTTGAGTAAATAAAAAAAATGTGTAACAATAGTATTCAACATGTGCATTATATAATTTAAGGTTTAGGAAGGATGGCTCTTCCTTGAAGGCTCCAACACATATCATAGGTGGAGAAGAATAAAATACCAAGGAAAAATAAATTTAGACTTGTGATTTGTGTTTTTAATAAACTTTATTTGTATTTCTAGGTTTTCCATGGAAAACTCAAATAGAATAACCTTGTTGCTACAAAATATTGGAGCAAGAAAGGTGGTCCAAACAATGTGAATTTATCATATATGAAGACATTGGGAATTGGATGAATCAATGCGCCTACCAAAATTTCAACTATTTTTCTTCATCTAAAATATTGATGGCATCATCTATAGACAACTTGTTTATGATAGGTGAAATTTAAGAATTATTAACTCTTTTGAAGTGTATCTAGGATTATTTCTACTTAAGCTGGGTGAAATATTCCTAGATTCTATGTTGTGCATTCCCTTCTCCTAATATACCTTCTATGGTTCACCTTGGGAAGTTAGTCCATCTTGCTAGTAGATAAATTTCTAGTGTCGAATATTATCACCCTTGGAAATTTAACATTAGTTTTAGCCCCCCCCTATGTGCTTGGACCTAATTATACATTAATTACTCATTTTATAAACATTCTTTGAAAATCAAACATGGGAAATAAAACTATGCATTTAATATTTTTCCCTCAACACTCTTAGACCCTCAAAAAGGTGAATCTAGTCTAGGGCATACTGTGCCCTAAAACACCTAATTTGGATCTAAATTCAAATATGTCGGTGTTGGTAATTTATTATTTAAATTTATAATTTTAATTGTTTTATGTCAATATTTGATTTTCAAGAAATTAGATGAATTACATATAAATACCTAGTCATTTTTATCATTTGAAAGGCTAATGAATCCTAAGAACACCTAGAAAATTCAATTGAGCAAACCAAGTTCCCTAAAATAATTCAAGAGCATTCAAGAGTAGAATTATAAAGATTATTGTAGCATTGTATCATTCAAGAATCATGTCATGTGTTGTGTAAGTTTTGTTCATGTTTCACATTCATTTTGTTTGTGAGCACTAAATCTTGTAGGTATTCAATTCAATTCAAGTCAAAGAAATAATTGATCCTTGAAGGTGATGAGGATGAACTTAGTCCATCAAGGAGATCAAATCTAAGTAGTGAGTTGAAATTTTTTGTCAATTCAAGACTTTGTTATCATTAGCCTCTATCCAACCAAGGATAAACTCTCTTTTATATCATAATTTTTCATTATGGAGGTAGGAATACCAACATGGGTTTTGAATTAGGCAAGCCCCTATTGCAAGAGTTTTTCCCTTGGTCTCCTTGTGCTATGCAGTGCAATGCTTGGGTTTGTGACATGGCTTAACTACCTCATGTGGATCTTGGATGTTGTATAAATCTAGTGGTTGCATCGGGCATTAACAGGTTTATTTTTTGGTGCAATGATAGCCACCTGTGCAACAATTGGTAGTAGAGCTAAGGTCACAGGTTTGAACCCCTTGCTTGCACTAGGGGGGATTGTTGTACGAGTTTCACCCTTGGTATCCTTGTGCTATGAAACATGGTGATGATTGGGTTCATGAAATGGATTAACCGCCTTGTGTGGATCTTGGATCTTGTATAAATCTGGCAGTTGTATTAGGCATTAGGATGTCAATCTTTTGGTGCAATGATAGTCACTTGTGAAAAATACCCTATATGGAAAAACCCTTCCCCTCTTCTCATGTGTGCATGATACAAATTTTAAGTGATTTGGAAGAAGATTGAAGGATATTTGTTCATTCATGCACTCAAACCTTACAAGTTGTCAAGTCACAAAATCTGCATTTTCTCATCAATAGATGAAGTTTCAAAACTCTCGAAAGACATAAGCTATAGACTAGTGACCTCAAGCTTGTGAAATTAAAATTTAAAAGTAAGATCCTATTTTGGGGAACATCACACCCTAGACTTCCCTTTTCAACCTCAAATTTTCACACCAGGTGCATCTATGTCTACCCTCTATATTTTTAGATCTTATTTTTATCCTGTTGCATCTGGTTTATCAAAAATCATAACAAACTACTAAATTTTCATAGTTTTCATATTTCGATCATTCATTCTAAAAATTAGTCAATCAATAATAATCTAAATCATATTATCCCACTCCTAAACACTGGATTACATTTGTGATCTACCATTCTAGCTCTCCCTAATAGGTTTGTAGCCAAGTGGATGTTGAGGTCACCTTTAATCCAACCAAAACAATTGGGAAGAGTGTGGTGATCCTTTTCCCAATAAAAAAAATGACATATGATGTAATTGAAAATTTCCTCTTTGTTTGGATAGAAGTAAGTTGATGCAAATTGCCACTTAGTAGTTGTGTCTAGTCAATATATTTTGCATCTTTTAATATTTTTTAAATAAATTTCCATATCTAGGTGTGGTTTAACCTATAATCAAAGAATGAACTATTACTATATTTAGTGAAGTGATTATATCATAAATTTCCCCATGGAAGATTGATCTTGTTAGGTTCTTGGGATTCTTGGTGATTACATTTAATTACTTCATTAACCATGAGTTATTTAGGTTCCTTACATGACCCTTTTCATCTTTCTCAAATTCTACCTAAGCTTTCTCTTCTATTAATTCTATCAAGGTTTCCTTAAATGGGAGATAAAAAAAAATGTGTTATGAACCTAAGACATATGAAAAGAGGGTCCTATACATGAGGAATAGAAAAAAACCTATGCAAGGGCCTTACTAGGCTTAGGGATAGATATGAACAAGAAATAATGAATTAATCATCCCAGTTCAAGGTTGTCTTTTGAATGTGAGATTCAAAAGTGTAAAGAGGAAAGTTGTAAAGTAGATCAAGAACTTTGAATGTATGTTCCATGTTTTGATTATACCCCAAGGTTTGACAAGAAATAAGAAAGTGATGGTGGAGAGAGTTTTGGAAATGGGTTCTTATTCTTTAGGTCCTTGTTTCTTGTTTAGACCTGTTGTGTAGTTTTGCACACACACCCCACTGAAAGCAGGGGTCCTCTTTTGCTTTGGACTTGGATGATTTTGATCATTTGATTATGGAAAATTTGGTTTCTTTGAGATGTGCTTGAATTATTATCTTTCTTGTGCAAATGACCCTGTGAAGTAATTCTTTGAAAATCCTAAGTTTCCAAGTGTTTTTCGAGTTTTCCTTTGGTTTCGAGAATTTCCCCTCTGGGTGGAATTCCCTGGTTTCCATCCTCACCTTGGAAACCCAACGTGGAATGCTATGCATCATGCTTTGGGGATTTTGGCTCTTTGCTGAATTCCATGTCTTCTAGAATTTCCCGAAATCCTTCAAGTCTTCAAATCCCCATAATTCCTTCATCCCCTTGGATCCCCAAAACTCTTTTTGGGTTGTCTTTTCACTGCATTTATATTTTTGTACGAGATTTTCAGATTGTGTTTAATGAAGTTTAAGGGAGTTTTATGCTGTGAATTGATGTCATTTGTCTTACTTGGAATTTTGAAGAGGTTAACCTCAAAGTGTTGTGTGTGAATCTTGCGCTTGGCCTTTGGATTGCTTGCTTTGGTAACGTCTTTCTGGTACCATTTGCATTTGATTGAGTTCAAAGATTCTTGCCAGTCGCTATCTTCATGATTTGATCTTCATCCATGGTATGTTTATGATGCCTTTATTTTCAACTGATGAGTATCAATGGATCTATGTTGTTTTGGATGTGATTTGAATTTGGATTTTAGTGTGTTGAGGGTCTGTAATTAAATTGGGGTTACATCCTTTGTTCTTTAACACCTCCTCTGAAATTGGTATGATCATCCTTACTAATTTGATGATTTGATTGCACCATCCATTGTTGGATTTCCCCCCCTGAATTTGATCTTGTGTGTGATTTTGATTTGGCCTAGGATTTTGATTTTGGATCCCTTGCATTCAATAGAATTGATGTCCTGGGTAGTTTTGAGCTGTTGATTTTCATTTGTACTCAATGACAATGTTGCTTTGAATATTTCAGAGGGATTTATCCTGGTTAGTAGAGGAAGAGAATAGATTGGGATTGAAAATATGCATTCATGGCAGAACCCTAGGGTTTTCATTTTGAATTCATTGCCAAGATTAGCCGAGTTTTCTTTGAGCAAGTCCTAGATCTAGATCCATTGATGAAAGATTTGAGACGAACAACATTTGAGCCCAATTCCCCAAATTCATGATCATTCGATCAATTTGGGTGAAATCGTAACGAAGTCAAAGATTTCAAGATTTTGAGTATCCAGCAGATTTCCATTACCTTAGGAATTTCCCAGATTTCCATTGCCTCTTCGTTTTCCTAAAAATGTGCATAAATGCGAGAATCATGTTGACTTCATGGAAATATGTTGTCTTAGGAAACCTTCAAACTTTTGTTGCTCCTTCATTTTCCCAAAATGTGTGAAGTCTTGCCTATTTCAAAAATTTCCATCCCCTATGGAATTCCCTGAAAACCTATTGGAAATGAAGAATTGAGGGAATGCATGAGTTAATAGCTAATAATTTTGCATCACATGATTGATCTGAGTGATTTAAAAGATGTATCATGGCCTTTATTAGATGATGATGATTGAATGACTTTTGGATGCTTATTGTGCTTTCATTGCTAAATTTCACCTGGCTCAAAATTCCCCGAAATTCCCTTCTGGCTTGAATTTTGTGAATGGGTTAAAATATTGAACTTTGAAGAAAGTATGCTTTAATGATATTTCAAAGGGATTTTGATCATTTTTTGGATTTATTTGAATGATAAACATGCTATTTGTGATCAACTAACTTGGAATCTCATGTTGTAATGGATATTTATTGTGTTCTCTTTTTGAATGCAGGCTGAATCAAGCAAGGCCATTGCTGGTAGGGTTAAGGGAAAACAAATGGATCCTAGTGTTGAGGGGGATTCCATCTTAGAAGTTGAAAGGATTAAATTGGATACCAAGAGCAAGGTTACTGAGAGCAAGCTGACTTCCATTTTGTTAGAAGTAACATATAAAAATGTTGGAAGATGGGATTATTAAGAATTCATAAGCAAGGGCAAAATGTAGGAAAGACATTAAAATATATTTACAACAAATTTATTCCATTCTTTGAGATCAAGATTGGGATGAAGAAGGTTGCATCTAAGCATATGAGCTTAGAACAATTAAGGAAAAGGTGTCATGAGGTGTATGCCCCAATTGATGATGGTCCAATTGCAACCCACCATTTAGATGATGCATCCACCTATGTTATTGTCATGGAGAAATATCAAGATCTCAAGGTGGAATGGGATAAGGTCATCAAGAAATCAAGGGAGGAAATTAAATCTATTGAAAGAAGATTCAAAGTGTTGATTACTCCACCTTTGGCCGATCTAGAGAGGATTTTCCTTATGGTGCAGGATAAAATGGGTCAAGATAAAGACAAGGGGACAACTAATGAATAATTGGTTCAAAATTTGTGCTTCCCATTATCCCTCCTTTGTCCTTTACATGCATTGGACTGAGCTGCATTAGAGATTCCAAGCCAACCTGGAAAGGAGCCTCAAGAATTTAATGCAATATTATATTTTATTTTAGGAAATTTCTGGGCTGACTCGTTTTGTGGCCGACTTTCTTTGTAACCCTATTTGGGCCAACATATCATGAGATCTCTATAAGTAGGGCATTTTTCCTCATTTGTTAGGGATAGATAATTAGACATTGAAGTGAGTTAAGTGATAGAGAAAAAAGATAGTGCTAGGAGTTAGTTTTATTTTGAAGCAAGTGTTGTAACACAAAACATTGGAATTGTTGCTATCATTGGATGATTCAATACAATTGAAGACATTGTGCTTTGGTGATCTCTCTTGTGTTGATTTATCTTGCATGGTTCTTGTTGTTCTATTTTTTGAGTTTTCTTGAGAAAAATTGGACATATGTTAGATTTAGAATTATATATGATTCAATGGTGTTTATGGTTTGATGCTTGAAGTGTTTGTAGCAATCCTTTGTCCATACTTTTTACAACTGGCTGATTGTGAGTTTCTTTTTAAAATTAGCCTGTACCTCATATTCATTGTGCTTAGTTCAATTGTGAGTATTTGTTCATTTCAATTGCAATAGGGTTGGTTTGAACTAATGTTCATGATCTAAAAATATTTAATGCCTTAGAAGATTGCAGATGAAATCTGGGTTAAGCAGGAATTAGTTTTGTGGGATTGGTCCATTTCAAGTATTTCATCATTTGCATTGTTGGTCTTAGGGGTAGTTTTAGTCTTAGGAATTTATTTTAAATGCTTATCTTTTTCTATTTCTTTTATTATCTAGGTTAGATTTAGGATTTAAAGTATCAATACATTGCAAAATCTGATAAGTTCAAACATCAAACATTTTTTTGTAAGGTCCCTTTGTGATTACCAACATTTTCACATTTATCACTAAGTTGTTTTTGTATTGTCAAGACCTGAGATTAGAGATCTTGGGGTTATCTCTTGAGGCTTGCTAATAGAGATCTACGTTTCAAGAGAGATAGGATACCTGTATCTTGTCTAAGTTGTTGCTCTGCAGAAAAAACATCAATAGGACCCAAGTCCAAAAAAAGGAGAAGGATACATATTATGGGTGCAAAAAATTGACTTGGAGAGAAACCTTGAAGTCACAATTTTGAAACACCAAAATATTAGACCATAGACCATATGAAGAGAACATAATATTAGTTTAAAACATTAATCCCTTCACATCCATGCTTACAAGTATAGAATAAATACTAGGAACTAACATTAAAATAAATAAATAAAATAAAAAAGACCCTAGAAAATAAATATAAACTAAAAAATCACTAAGATACAAAAAAAATATAACACTAAACACTAACTACAATAAAATTGTAAAACTATGACATACTTTGCAAAATAAAAATAAAGGAAAATAGATGAGGGAAAAATATCTCAAAATACAATGGAAGAGGTGAAGTGTGGGAGGCCACTGATTGAGAGAATGGAGTGATGAAGAGGAAAAACACCACACATGCACAATGAGATTCAAGAGAAATGAAATTAGAAATATAAGATATGAAATTAAATCACTTACAACACACAGAGAAGATATGGAGGCAACATTGATAAGAAGGCTTCAAATTCAATGTTGAGTGTGAAAATGGGGAGGAAAGAGTATACTTTTTTAAAGAAATTTACACACATGCAAACTATAAATAAAAGGAACAAGGCGGGAGTTATGTGGTAGGATAAAATTGGAACCTGGAACTTAGGTTCCTAGTGAAAGGAATTTGGGTGAGCGAAAGAAGCTTGCTACACTAATCTAAGTAGGGGAGAGTTACAAAAAAATATTTTAACACCTTAAATAGCCACATCTACAAAATAATAGACGCACATTCAAAATATATAAAACAGGTAAACTATGCAAACCAAAACACAATGATTATGTGGGAAAACCCTTTTTGGAAAATCCCACACTCCAAATATGTAGTTCAATTGTATTATCAACAACATAGTTATAATATAAATCAGAGATTTACTCTTCAAGAACCTTCACACCACAATAAGAATTTGGAGTAATTCTAGTAGCATAGTGACATGTAAAAAATCTCCAACATGTTATCATAAAATTTTTCTAACTCAACACAAATTTATAGATGTGAAATATGGGAATCCAATACTATCATGTGTCACCTCCAAAAATCACCACATGCATGAAAAAAAGATGGAGAACATGCGAGTAATCCAACTTCACCTACATATGTAATTGTCATAATGCTAAATATGCACTTGTCATCTATCATTAATTACTATGCAAAATAATAGTCCTCTAAATATGCAAGGCATGAGAATTAATGTGAGATATTATCCTCATTATGCAAGGTTCCTACAACATGCAAGACTCACAATTGTCAATTACTCACTAGTCTTGATAAGATAGATGTCATAGTTGACTCTTATGACTATCATAGAATGCCATGGCAAGTTGTCATAGTCTATCATAGTGCACATGAAATAGAAAATTTTGAAAAATTCCATGAATCTAGCCTAGAATAAAGGTCCTCCAAAGTGGATTCCTACCTCCACAAAAATAGCTCACATATTTTACAAGAAACCTTCCATGTAGGATGCCACCTCACCGGTGGCTCCCAAAAAGTGAAAACATATTTGGTAGGAAAATTAACTTAGGAAATTGTAGTGTCCCTCCAGTTGTGATACTCTGTCTTAGTTTTTTTCAATTTGGTTGATAGTTGCTTATGATACTATGCTGTTTATTTTTAGTTATGACTCCAACATTATGCTATTTTTATACTCTGTGGATGATACATTTGACATCCTGATCATCTGGTTGTGTTTGTGTGATGATATTGAGATAGACACGTATGTGATATGGTTTATGTTGTTTGTGATTTTTTATGGGGTTATTATGATGTATTTGATGTTTATGATATAATGATGCTTGTCAGTCCTAGTGAAGAAGACAATGTAGCACTACTCACTCGTGAGTACCCTGCTACATTGCGACTCTTCTTCACGATGTGTTTTCCGATATATGATGATATGTTTAACAATTGATGTTTTATGCGGTTACAGGTACCAGGTATTGGCTCCACCTGCTTGTCAGGTCTGAGCGTACCCTAACCCAATGGAATTATGTTGACTCAGAGATGGTGTCAGGTCCTCATTTTAAGCCATCGTTCTTCATTGAACGAGTATATGTTTGTCACCCATTGTTGTTTGTCGTTTGGTCCTGTCGTGTTGATCTTGTTTGTGCTATTTTTTTTGGGAATTAATTATTTATTAATTTAGTTAAATTACTCATTTGTTAATATATTTGATTAAATGTAAATTTGATTATATATTAGAGTAAATTTTTATGTTTATTTTTATGGTTTAATTTATTAATTTAAATTAAACAAGTTATTTAATTAAAAGATAATGTTTTTGAAAAGGAAAAAATAGGTTTTACAGGGACCTGAAGCCACAGAGTTAAAACTTACAAAGATAGAGCAAAAAATTTTGAACAAATAGACTACTGTCCCAAAAAAAGGAAACGACAGCAAAGAGAGACAATAGGGCCCAAAAAAGGACTGCCAAAAAGCCATAAACAACTGTTGAATTAAAAAATAATGTTAATTTTGTAAAAGGATTTAATTAAATACAATTGTTGAATTAATTGTACAAATAGGATTTATATGAAAGATAGATATTTTAAATGAGATAGTTTTCAACATGTTACAAAATTTGGATTTGGAGTTGAAAATGTGATCTAGAGTTAAATGGTCAAGTTAAAACTGATTGATCAGTTTTGGAATGCATGATTGGCAATGAGTTAAGTTTTGTAAATTTGAGTTAATTAAATGCATTAAAAATATTTTGTGGGTGAAATTTTCATTCACAACAATATTTTGGAAGAATTTTCACGACAGTAGCTTTTAGGAAATTTTTGCACGACAGTTGTTCTGGAAAAGTTTTCATCTCAGATTTTGATTGCAAGCGTATTATTGGGTTGGATTGTCTTAGATTTCAATAGCCAGTGTTTAAAGTAGGATTGACAAAAGCTTCATATTTTGTTTCTAGCCAGCCACCAAACTTTAACAAGTTTTCTTCTTTGGTTTTAAATTCTTGTGTTAAATTTTGAGAGCATGATGTTGAATTTTGTTGCTTTGAAAATAATTATTTCTCTAAACCTGCACATTTAATAAGGAAACAATTAGGGGAAAATTTTCAATATTAAAAGAAAATCATAGCAAAACAAGGACAAGAAAAGAATTCAGGGAATTTTAATTACACTCTGCAATATATTAGATGAATATACCTAGAATCATTCTTCATGATTAATATGGTTTTAAATAAAATTTCAAAATATAGAAAGCAGTAAGTCAAATACTATAGAATGCATATTTTTAGATCTAAACCTTGAGTATGGCTGTGGAGATTTATTTTTAGATTGACACTTAGATAGGGTAGAAGATATATGTATCTGTAAAACCTTAGTTATCTCTAAATCATTAATATATGAAGCCATTATCTCATGTTAGGGTTGATGGTTTTCCCTTTGTTTAAGAAGAGATAGAATTCAAAAAACATAGTATAACTATTTTTATCTCATTCGCCATATAACCTTGTGCCTAACTTTTTCTAAATGTCTGAATGGTAGTGGATTTGCGCCTAAAACTCTAGATGGCATTGAAAAAATCTATTTACATAAGGGATCCATTTTGAATGTAGATAATGAGTGAAATCTGATTGCTCTTAAATTTTTTTTCCATCCCATACTTGCCTTTGTCTAAAAACTTTACTTTTGTTTTGTATTGGCACCGTAAGCTATATTGGGTTAATTCAGTGAAAACCTTTATTTGAAGATCAATTATATTCTGTTTTGTTGAAAATATATTTGCTAAGTTGTAAAGTTTATAAATTGCGCCAAATTCTAATCTACGCCACCACTATACTTTGAAACAAATCCAAAAATTATAAGATGAATCCCGTTGAAAATCATCTGAATTCATCTCCATCTCTCTGTTACAAATTTCCTTATATGTGTAACTCCGTAGTTTTATTGGAAAACCGCCGTTGCCTTTCCCATGTTTTTTTTAAATAGATATTTATTCCTGTTAATTGAATCAAGGTCGCTGTGTAAAGATAAGTCAATTCAATCTTTTGAAATAGATATTAAACCTGTGGATTGAGTTAAAGACATTGTGTAACTGTAATTCATTCACTACTTTTCATTGATTATTTCTTGATTACCAAATGATTGGTTTGGGTGTCTATGTTTTATATTTATTTAGAGTTTAAGTCTCTTCTTTGGTTCAGCGCCATGCATTCATGATGTTGAGTTTTTCTTTCCTTAACTAAAATATTATAGTGGAGTGAATTCTTAATGCATGATATATTAAGATTTATAAGTTAACTAACACTTTACTGTGAGTTTAAATATGGGTGCTATGATTGGCGTGTTTAACACATCCTTTGTGGAGTAATTCTTGCCTACGATAGCGACCTTTCTAGTTGGATGTAGAATGCTATGTATTTATGTCTTGCTATATATAAGTATTCATTATTTTCAACTTAATTTTGAATCATCAGAGGTAGAAATTTGATCTTGTTAGTTGGATGAGGTTGGTTATACTTTAAAAGGGAGTATTGATAGTTATTAAATCATGCAAGCGTGTTTTCCCATACACATATCACTACCTAATTAGAAATTAAAATACGTGTTTTATAATGAGTCTTGATGTCTTTAGAGGTCTTCTATGTGAAAATAGTTACATGGTATTTCCTTTATAATATTCATAATGTAATAGTTTATGATGAAATTAAATTGATTATTTTATGAAGTTTTGATGATAATTTATGATGAACAATAGTTTATTGTTTATAACCTTGAATTTTTTTTTGGGTTATGAGTTCTTTTGCTTCTAGAGGCTAGGTGTGTGATGTTATGGTGTTTGGCTAATTATGTTTATATCTTAATATTCCATAGCAGTGTTATGGTTTGGGACTTAGTCTTGCACAAATTGTTGTTACCTTGAGTGTATATTGGAAATTAAATGCTTGTATTGTGTTAGTGATATATACATTTGTGATTTTGTTCTTCAAGTGCTTGGTGACTATCCTTTGTCCTTTGATGTTGGGTCATGTTATATGAAGAGTGGCTTGTGATAGGGGCTGAAACCCTAAGCAGTTGCCAGGGTAACCTATTGTAGGTTTTGTAATCCAGTGGAAACCTAACTAATATACTAGGGGTTGGGTAGTATTTAACATTAATTTAGATAATTTTATGCCTTGCCTTTCACCTTAATGCTTGCTTAGATTAAGGTAAGGCTAAGAAGGCTTGGAATGGCTTAGTCACCTATCTTTTCTTCTTGAAAGATGGAATGAATCCACACTAGTTTGTATAGACGCTGAGAATTGGTAGAGACTTCCAAGGTAACTCTTGGAGAGGGTCGATAGTCTAGGAAGATTCACCAGGGTAACCTATCCCAAAATGTGTGATGAAACTCTTTGCCTATTACATGATTGTGGTCTCTTGTGGAGAGTTATCTTTAGTTGTGTTTTTTCCTTTGGGAGTTTGTTTGTTGTGGTTTTGACATCGTTATGTCATTATGTGAATGTAAGCCAAGTAAATGTCTTGTTTTGTCTGCTTGTTTGTTACTCTACTAGACTGGAAATTATCTCCTACCACGGAGGGAGTGGACCTTTGGGTTCCACGTGTTTGGGAGGAAACCGTGCTATTTCCTCCATTGGGTCCTTTTATAGATATTGCTTTACATGGATAACTTTGTTCGTGGGACAGGTTCCTGTTTCCTCCTTGATCATGATGTTGATCGCTGAACATGTTCATGGATGTGGATGCTAAATATGATAAGATCATTATCTTCTTTTATACTTACCTCATATGTATGAGTGTACTCATTGTATCGACATTATGATGTATCAAGATTTATTATAATCTCACTTTATGTAATTTGATTTTGTAACTTGACTTTATAAAATTTTATGAAATTGGACCATTCATGAATATGATATGTACTTATGTTTTTATAAATTTAGTGTTATGATGTGATGTTCTTATTTGTAATGTTTAAGTAATTTCATCTTGGAATCCTTAAAACATTTGTGTAAACAGATGACTTTTAAAAAAAATAATTATTTGGTTAATTTGTACTTTATACTTTGTTTTATTGGATTCTCTAGTAGGGTGTTATAGAAGTAAATAATTACATAAAATAACAAAATTTAAATGCTAGGAATCTAAGGTTAAGATATCCTAATCCCAAAATTCTTCCACTTGTGGAAGACCTTTCAAGAGTCATCTGAAAATCAATTTCCTATGGCCCAAGGCCCATGGAAGTGAAACACCACATGAACTTCTTTGTACTCACTAGTTTTATTAGTGCATTTGCAACATTCACCAAAGTGTCCACCTTCTCCAAATTCACCTTTCCATCTTCTAACATATCACAAAAAAAATGTAATTGAACATCAATGCTCTTTGTTTTGGCATGGAAAGTAGGATTATTTTTTAAGAAAATGGCACTTTGACTGTCACAATAGATAGTAATTTTTCCTACATCTAAACCAATATTAAAACATGTTGAACACATAAAAGTACTTAGAGGGGGGTGAATTAGTACTTAATCAAATTCTTTTCATTCATCAAAAACTAATCACATGAAAATCATGACAAGTAGAAGAAAACATAAGCATGCAATCATAACGCTAGATTTTACATGGAAAACCCTACAAGGGAAAAACCACGGTGAGAAAGCTACTTGGATCTACTGCCAAATCCATCACAAATGAAAATATAATTTTAAAACAAGTTTTATGGCTTTTGTAGTGTTGTAAATTGTCACCCTTGAAAATTTTACACTATGTTTTATCCCCCATAAATTATTGAGCCTAATTGAACCCCTAATTTCCTAAATTATGCATTTAGGGGCCCATTTGTACCTTTTTTGAGAAAGTGCAAGCATTGAACAAGTCTATTTAGTTGATATTTTTCCCTTGACACTTAATGTCTTGGAAAATAGGGCTAGGACCTATTTTCCCTAGGGCGTATGGGTACCCCTATTTTTTTAGGGACCAATTTTGGACATGTCAGTGTCGATATTGTAACATTCAAAATTCAACTTGCAAATGTCAGCTATCAAGATTTAATTTTTGGGAAATTAGAGAAATTCCTATAAATACCTAGTTATTACATCATTTGAAATCTATCTAGGAAATCATTGAAGCAATTATTGTCAAGAGCAACATTTTAGAGCTTTATTGAAATAATTCAAGATCTTA
The DNA here is from genome assembly GCA_007258455.2 of Sequoia sempervirens. Taxonomy (NCBI): domain Eukaryota; kingdom Viridiplantae; phylum Streptophyta; class Pinopsida; order Cupressales; family Cupressaceae; genus Sequoia; species Sequoia sempervirens. Next base: position 318,917,774 of record VDFB02193867.1, read on the forward strand.
ACATCATGTCAAATCCTATGTGAGTTCATGTGTGTTTATGTTATCATTATTTGTGAAGGATAACCCTTGTTGTAAGTCTCCAAGCAATTCAAGCAATCAAGCAAGTAAGATCCAAGACCTTGAAGTGATGTGCATGACTTTATGTTGGTTCTCAGTTGTGATCATATGGTTTTTCCTTGATGAAAAAATACCTTTCAGTTGATTCTACTTGTTGACAGTTTTAGATTGGTTTCTCATGCTTTATCTTGGTACAATTTTGTCTATATGGTTTACTTTTCTTGGCATTCAGTGGACAGTTTACATTCAGAATTTTAATATCTTATGGTACTGATCAGTTTGAGCTTCATGCAGTCTCTGGTTACCTTATTTGTAGATTGTTTCTGTGACGTAAAAATAACATTTCAGCGTGAAAATGCTAGGGTCTCCCCAATCCGTTTTTATGATAAAACGTCTATGTTTCCTTTTGGCAAGACATTTCTGATGTCATGACGATTTGATTTTACATACAAGCAGCTTTCAGCGTGACATTCACGTGGTTTTGGCGACAAAGGAAAGGTCTATCGGCATGAGTATTTTTCACTGGGGAGAGGTCTTTCCGAATGAGTCGGGTCTCACCAACTAATACATGAGGTGGTTCATCGGCATAAGAAATCCCTATCGGCATGTTGTTTCATCGAGCGCTTTGTGTCTTGCCAACTGACACAAGAAAGAACATATCATAAAGAGTTGTGGCATCAATATAATGTCTTAGCGAACTCATCATTGTCTCACTGACCGAAGGAAAAGGAACATATCGGCAGGAGTGTTGTATTCGGTATGTAGTCTCACCGAAGACATATTGTCTCACCGATCATGCACCAAAAGGTTTTATCGGCAAAGGTTGTGGCTTCAATGAAATGTCATAACGATTTCATGGTGTCTTACCGACTTGTGCACACAAGTTATATCGGTATGAGTTAATGTTATTCAGAGTGATGTCTCAATGACTTTGTTGAGTCTCGCCGACATCACACAAGGGGTTTCTATCAAAGGCTCGTCAGTGAGAGATATTTTCTTTGGAGTATGGTCTTAGTGAAGTATATTGGGTCTCACCGTTGGAACACAAATTGAATTTGTAGGCATGAAGATTAATTTTTCTTAGCGACACACAAGATGGTTGGTGACTTTCGGTATGACTCATTGATCTCTTTGGGACCTCTCCCCGATTTCGAAATGTCTTGGTGAAAGTGAATGGGAGATGCTTCTCAGCGAGAGTTTGCTCTTATCTCAGTGACTCAGGGTGTATGAAGTAATCTTAGGGAAACATAAAGTGATCTACATAGGGTCTCCCCAATATCTTAAAGCTATAGCGAAGTGGGTGAAACAAAAAGTGCAGTTCGATGAGAAACTTCTTGGCGACTGGGAAAACATTAAGGGCTCTCGGTGAAACATATTGAGATCGATATAATATCTCTTCGACAGTGGAAAGTCATGGTGAAGGCGAATAAGAAAAAGGAGCGACTGATGACATAATTGTTTCGGAATGACATAGTGTGCTCTTCGAGAGGTCTCCCCGACATTGATGTCTCGGCGATGCATGAAACAAAAGGAACATTTCGGTATGACTCATGTGCTCGAAGAAAGGTCTTGGCGAGTTTGAATTCTTATACCAATCGACAACATAAAGGTATACATCTTGGTAAGAGTTAGGGTTTTCGGCGTGAGGTCTTGGCGAGTGACCTCTGGTCTCACCGATGGAATATATATGGACCTTGTCAGCATAGGCATTGATTTGTCTCAGCGAACAGGAATGATCACGTGGGCTTTCGGTAAGACATAGGATGCTCTACAAGAAGTCACCCCGACTATGCATTGTCTTAGCGAAGGCGGATGAAGGACACATCTCGGCGAGAGTGTGTTTTTGTCACAGTGACTCAGAATGGATAAGGTTTAAGTATTTCGGTGAAACACAATGAAATCTACAAAATGTCTCCCCAATTATGGATTGTCTCAGCGACACCAGATGAAAGGATGACTTTTGGTAAAACAAAGCATCATCTACGAAACATCTCCCCAACAGCAGAATGTCACAGCAACACATAAGAGATAAAAGGGCTTTCGGTGAAACATAATGTGGTATGTGAGAGGTATTCCTGACTTTGATGGATCATGGCGAAAGCGATAACTAAGGGGAATGATTGGAAATTTAATTGCCTTTGACATGACTATCTGGTTGTCTCAGCGAATGATTAACGAAGACTCAAACACTGTGGCCGACATGGGAATTTCTAAATATAGTTGTAGGCCGACATCATTGGTTGGTATTGAATCTCAGAATAGTTACATGGCAAAATATTCCTTGAGTTTCATTTTTGGATAGTCATGGTTTTGAAATAATGGATTATTTGCAGCCCTCTGGACAGGCGTTACATCTAATTTTTAGCATCATCTACAGATTATCATTATTCAGCTTCATATTCTAAAATCAACAAGTGAGTTTCAGATTTCTGTGAAAGGCATTTGTAGTTTCAAAAAGGAACTTTGATTTATGATTGTCAGTTTATTAACAGCCTATTGCACAACCGTTACTCTTGAAGACAGTTACTTTTCTGGCATCCTTTTTCCTGAAAATAGAAATGAGGTTTCTGCTCTCCTTTGACCTTGAATCTCTTTGAAGACTACACACTGGAAAAGAGGTATAAAACACAGTGTTGTGAATACTGAAAGTTCGGTTGGATAGAAATTCTAAGACAGTTATTTTGGCTGTATCAAGAGATGGATTGGAAAACTCTGTAATACAAAATTTGGAAAACATGATGCATAACAGAGTTGTAATTCTTTTCTATTTAATATTTTAAGGATTCAAAGAGTTGGATTCTTAGGGTATTAGGTAGATAAGAGTGTTGAATTTCTTGAGCTTACTAGAAAACAAAGAGATCCTATGATATTATTATTGTTCAGAAATATAATTTGAGGGGTTGGTGCTCCTTGAGATAGATATCTCTAAATGAGGGGTTGGTGCTCCTTGAAATTGGTGTTTTCAAAATGAGGGGTTGGTGCTCCTTGAGTTGGTGCTCAAAAATTAGCCTATAAGGCATTGTTAATAGTGGTTTTTGAAGATTAAGCCAGTAAGGCAGTTTAGGAGTGGTTCTTCTACCCCAGGAGGGTTTTCCACTCGGCAAAATCTTGTCTCTTTGTTCTTCTGTGTGCTCACTATTTTATAGTGTTGTTGTTGTTTCAGTTCACTGTTGGGTTTATTACTTTTCTCAATTCTGTTTATGAATGATTACATTCAACTCATGAATGCATTAATCAGAGTAATATTGAGATCAAATCTGAGCTATATGTTTATGAATTTTTGAAAATTGGTCAAATTAAGACACTGATTCACCCCACCCTCTCAGTGTCATTTTAACTCCAACACTTTAGTCCTCCAAGGAATCCATTGAAGGGTGGTGAGTTGCAACACTTTTTTTATTCATCATTTCGTGCTATCATTTATCTATTTTATCATTGCCATTGCCATTGTGGAAGTGGAAACACTAACATAGGATTTGATCAAGGCAAGCCACTAAATGGAACATTTGTTATATTTGTGAATGTGTAGGTCTTAGGCTTGAAGAGGATTGAAGGAAGCTTGAAGACAAATTGTTCATTGTTGCAATTGAAGCCTTACATCTTGTCAACTCACAAAAAATCACTTGCATAATTATTTGACTGCATTTTGAGGACTTTACAATAGAAAATGGGAGTCTTAGATTTGCCATGTAAGAGGATTGAAAAAATAGAGCAAGACACCCATACAAGGACTCATATGACCTTGGGTGAATCATTCCTCCTATGTACACTAAAACCAACTTTTTAGGATAGGTACACATCACTCTACCCTTCCCAGATCTGCCTACAATTCACTATTTTAGTTTACCAGTTATTGGTATCTTGCATTTTTCATGTTAGGGCACACAGTCTAATTAGGTTAATCAAGGAAACTTATTCCAATCCATTTACTATCCCTAAAATATGTAGATCTAGGTTTTATTGGCTCACCTTCATGGCTGAAATTCAATCTAAATACCTTGTTGATCTTCATATTAATGAAACCAAAGAAAAATTCCTTGAATCCTATTGTTCTAAGAATTAAGACATAGGGTTCTCTTTTTCTATGTTTCAGCTTCAACCAAAGGTTGTTTGCAACTCCTTACACAACAAAACACTTAAAAAAATGGCTACAACATCATCATACTATAGGAATATTTCAACACTGATTTTGGTACACTCACACATATATGTGCTTAGAAAACTCTATTGCCTTTGGTTTATTGCCTTTAACATACATTCTCATACTTATATGCACACATTCTTCTTTACAGTTTCACAAACACTCATTCTGAGCACTTTGAACTGATCCTTAGCATATTTCATTATCAATAGATATTCCAAAAATTCTTATTCACATATTACCTTCTCAAAACATTCTCCACACTTCACACTTTTTCCAAAAGTTTTGATATTCTATTTGTTTCCTCTAAAAGCTTCAAAAAGTTTCTCCTTGTCGGCTAAAACATAAGACATGCATTAGTCACAACAAGTCGACCCCAAAATCATCTAGGATAGAAGGAAATCACATGCGGTTAAAGCTAAGATATAGTCAAGACCTATTTACCATAGAAAACATCTTCAAAATTGGTGCACACTTCAAAACAATTGGCACAAGAAACACATGTCAAGTCGAGCCATCAAACACTTATCCTTCATATTAACTCTAGACCAAGAGCGATACAGGAGGACCAAATCTATTATCATGAGGATCATGTAATGAATGCACTATACCTTTCCAAACACTCTTGTACACCCCATTTATCTATTCAGATCATTTCATGCTAGTGCAAACAATTAGTACTCAAGATATTGATTTCAAAAAAATTCCAATACAAGAGAAGGTCAAGTATTAACTTGTAGATCTTTCAAATAACATACTAAGACCCAACTATGCTTCCCATAACTTCTTTACATATATTTAGGCAAGCAATTGGTGCAAGTCATTAGATCATCAACAAACCAGTCACCCATAATACCAAAACACATACAACACATTGTCAACTACAAAATTACTAGTGGTGCACTAAACCATATAAAACTTGAATTGACATGCACACAAATGCCATGAGTATAAATGCAAAACTGAAATACAAGATATGATGATGTAGTGAAGTGTAGAGTCTTTTTTTCCTCCCTTAGTCAACTGCTTATAGGAACTTAACTTGTTCTTACTCTATTTACAATGGAAAGCTTTGCGTTAACACTTATGCTTTGAAACTCAGAACATGCATACCTTAGAGTTGTGTTGAGCTATCCTTTGAACCACAAGACCACATTTTCATCTATGGGGAAATGCAGAGTATTTGATATAGCTCCTATGGTGCAAGTCTTTGTGCCTTTAATACTTTGGAGACTTATGCATTTATCTTCATACCCATGTGAAGTATTTCATTAGGAGCATCAATCAAATCACTTTAACATACAACCATGAACTTTAGAAGATAAGGTACAACTATGTACCAATGACAACATTATAACCATTCATCAAGGATAATGTACATGCAATAGTAACATAAATTGACATCAATGACAACACACTAATAGCAAATTTTCTAGCAATATCCCCTTTTTTATTGATGGAGACACTTACTAGATATTCCATTTTCTCTCCCCCTTTGACATCAAGGGAAAAGGGAAAGTGGTATTCCTCTATGCCTACAAAAACTTATAGGCTCCCCCTATCTATACAATATTTACTAGTTCACTCCCCTCAAGAAGTAGCCTCGATCACACCAAAAAATTTCTTCTAGATACATAGATAATATATATAGTTCCACGTATTTACACATCAAAAAATTATCACAAAAACATGTTTTGTATCAAGACTTACTCATCTCTAACTTGATGGAAGAATTTTTTTGTAAATTGAATTTAGTTGAGTCAAAGTGCTATCCCACTGATTCTTTGGAAAGGTCAAGATTTGGACTTGACTTATCAGTTGCACATAAATATCTTCTACTTCTTCCAAAGAATATGGTGCATGGTTCTTTTGTATAACACCATTTTCTTCAGTTAGAAGCCTAGTTAGAGAGGCTAAACTTAATCTTACTACCTCCCACAATTGTTTCACTTGTTCTTTGATCTTCTCCCTTTGATATTGAACTTGTTGTATCTGGAAGTACAATTTCTCCACTTGTTCCCTTTTGGTGCCATTATTATCTTGCATCAAATCATATGTAGCAACCACATTTGTGGTTTGCATTCCCATAACATTTATTTGATCCTTGAGGTTCTTTATTGTTGCAAACCATTATAAACAGAAAGGGTATAATACCTTTTCTTCCTCCATAATTTTTTGAATATATTTTATGCTTTATTTTAGTTTGTCATGTGTCTTTGCACACTTTTAGAGGCTTCAAACAATTTTCTATTTGTGATCTTCAATTCAGCTTGCTTCTCAAGATAGGAAGAATGTGTTTTGAAAGAATCCATCAATTGTTTTATTTGTTGAGTGGGTGGTAGAGAGGAATCCTTTTTAGCATTAGGAATTTTTGACTCCAAAATTTTGATTAACTCCAACAATGTTTCTATTTCCACCTTTTTTTGTAATATCTCTTCCCTTGCTGAAGAGTGAAAGGTGTCACCAAGTTGTAACTTTTGTAGAGGTGAGATATTGGACATGTTGAATTATCCATATAACTTTGGAAATTATAGAAACTTGTAATGTCCCCTTCTCAAACCCGTTCATGTGACCGTTGGCCTTTTTCTCCGAAACCCAAGGCTAGTCTAAGGTAAAATTAGGGTTTCCTATTTTGAGGAGGTCATTGCCGTGAGATGGTGGATTCAATGGCGGATTCCTTCTAGGTTTTCAGAGGGCTTCGCAGTGGTATGTCTATCTCGGCATTCGAGACTTTTGGAATTTACTATTTTTAGTAAATTCTATTTTGGCAGCTTTCCAGATGAGTTCGCTCGGTTGACTTCCTCGCTTCAGCTTTGGTCATGTTCAAGATTGGCTTCTGTGGCACCTTCGGAGGGATAAGCTAAGTCATTTAATTAAAAAAAGTCACGTTTAAATATTATATTTTAACGATGACCATGGGCCTAGATTAATGACTTAAAGATGTTTTTAAAAAGGGGTCTTTGAGGGTGGCGCCCTCATTAAAAGAATATTTTAATTATTGCAAAGTCAAAGCAAGGATATGAAGGGCGAAATTATCAAAGCATGATATTTATTTAAAATATCAAATCTTAAGCCATAAAGGAGAAGTACGCCATCTTGAGGAGATTAGGGTTTCTGACCTAAAAGTGGATTTTAGGGTTTTGAGAAGTCAACTGAAGATTTATAAAAAGGAGTCTTGAGCATCATTTGGGTATCTTTTGGATGACTATACTGTTATGCTGCCGGATTGGCTCTGGGACTGCTTCGAGGAATGAAGGCCTCCTAGCTTGGGCATCACTTCGTGTTTGGAAGACAACATCTAGTGGTGAATCATTGTACTGTGAGTGCATTTAGTTTGAGCATTGTGTTTAGCTTCTTGCATTGTTAAATCTGTCTTGGGCATTTTAGTGTTTCAGCATTTTAGCATCATTTAATACAGCAGATTGCATGTTTTATTCATATCTTGAAAAATACAAAAATAGTCCTTCTGGGTATCATCTCATTCTCTTTGTTTGTCAAGGGTAATCATATTCTCCAGTTTATAGATTTTCTAGTGCTTGCATTATTTTTAAAAGTGAAATCGCCTTTCTCAGCAAGGCCGTACCTTTTCAGCCTTCTTGGGATTCGTGCATTAAACATTCGTTGCATATTGAGTCTGGGTTAAGTTGCTGGGGTGGGCGCCATCATCATATTAGTCTTATGCATCTTAGTTTGGGCAATTTGAGTGAGTTATAAGGGAGATATGAGCATTTGAATCAATTCATAGGCTGCTGGTTTTAATTACAAAATACAGATTTGAGGAAAACAGAAAAAAAACAGAATGTTAATTACAATCCATGTAATGATTTGATGTGGCTTCTTGAACTCAGCCAAGAGAGATATTATTGTATTGTAATGATTCATATTTCCAGCTCTAACATCTTGACAGGCGTATGATATTAAAATTGTAAACTGACCAGTAGTACTGGCAGTCATTCTTCAGCTTGTTAATTTGAATTTGTAATGCTCAATTTCATTTGAAGTTTGTAATAGATAGATCTCCGCCCTATGGTAGCTACTTTCCCATCTTGGGTCAGCAAGCACATTCTGGGTGTCGAGTAGTTTCATCTTTCAGCATTTCTTTCTAGCATTGCTTTTGTAATTCACTCCGTCATATGGTCGCCCCTCACTCCGCATTGGATTGGGTAGCACATACTTGACGTTGAGTTCTTTCCTGCAATTAGAATAGAAGATCCTCTGACCAATGCTCGCCATCATCGGCGCCATTCTGGTTAGAGTTGCTTTCTTGCACGTTTTGGTTTTCTCCTCTAACCTTAACGGGTACACTGTTTGTAATCTGCAATTTGAAAAACGAAAAAAAATTGGCTCGGAATATTTCAGTGGTATCAGAGCCACGCATCCTGCCATCCTGTGAAATCAGCCTTCTATGAGTGACAGAGAACAGAGGTATTTGGCAAGAGTATACAAGAGGGATACAGTTCAGACACAGTTGTATCAACCTCCAGAAGGTCAAACAGCTTCAGAGATTTTGAGGGCTAATTGGGAGCCTTCACAAGAAACAGAAATGGGGGATAATGAAAGAAATGAAAGGATTCTTGGTGGCGGTGAAAGAAGTTCTGGCAACAGAGATGACAGTGGAAAAGGAAGAGAGAGATCTACGAGTCCCGGGAAGGAGTTTGGAAAAAAGATGGATGCCTTGATGGACATGGTATCTTTCATGATGGGGAAAATGGGGCAGAATAATGTTCCACAGAACAACTCAGGCCACAGAGGGGAGCATAGTGCTTCCAACCAGCATGATGAGCATGCAGCCCGGACAGTGTCAAACAACACTTACATCTCTTCCAGACCATTCAAGCCCACTTTTTTAGTTCCTGTAGTCAATCAGCCAGAACCTGAAGAGAATGCTTCATGGGTGGAGCAGTTGAGGGTTGGCCGTACAGAGTATGACTCTCTACCTGTCGACATCAGGATGGACATGTCCTTCAATGATTTCATGGATCATAAGAGGAAGAACAAAGGGCAAGGAAGAAACTTTGATCAAAGAAGGCCATCAAATCAAGGAGACTTGTACCAAGCTGTCAACAAAGTTATACTTCCTCATTTTGATGGGAGTGATACAAGTTCAGCCCGAGCTTGGATTCAAAAGCTGGATAACTATCTAGCTCTCAGACCAATGGCGGAAGAAGAAGCGATCAAGTTCGCTACGCTACACCTTGATGGGGTGGCGCACGAGTGGTGGTACCATGGCCTCGTCACTCTAGGCCATCGGTCTATCACAACATATGATGAGTTCACCACTAGGCTCATCGAAAGGTTTGAGAAAAAAGATCCTGAGATCCATTTCAGAGAGCTTGCTCAATTGAGACAGTATGGCACAGTTGAAGCCTACATCGCGGAGTTTCAGAGACTCTCAGTCATGGTGACTGGAATCACGGAAAGGAGATTGGTGATTCTTTTTAGTGAAGGGTTGACAGAACCCCTCAAAGGCTGGATTAAAGCCTTTGATCCTCCAACACTGCAAGAGGCCATGAAAAAGGCAAGAAACATGGAGTGGGCTGCTCCTAAGGCGAAATTTCAGTCAAACTCCCCCTTTCAGAAAAGGGATAAAGGAAAAAGGCCTCAGCATAAAAATCATTTGAGACCTCAGAACAAGGAGTTCAAGAATCGCAATCCACATGTCACCAGGTTGGATCAAGAAACCCTGAATGAACTCAGAAGAAAAGGGTTGTGTTTTCGGTGTCAGGAAAAATGGTCTCAAGACCATGTTTGCCCTAAAGGGGTCAAGTTCAATCAGATTGAGTACTATTCTGCTGGGGAAAGTAGTTCTGATTTTTCCGACCAGCAATCTGATTTTGAAGGAAATGAAGAAGATAGAGCTCCAGAAGAGTCCGGAGATGAGAAGGGAAGTGGTGGAGTTTTAGCTCAACTTTCCAGTTTTCAAAGAAACGAATCATTCAAGGTTCGTGGGATGGTCAAAGGGCAGCGAATCGTTGCTTTGATCGATACTGGAGCAACTCATAACTTCATTGACGAAGTTGTGGTAGCCAAGAAGGGGCTGCAAACAGAGGAGTTCGAAGGATTCAAGGTCATGGTTGCCGATGGTTTTCATATTACTTGCACCAAGAAAATATCTAACATGACCATGCAGTTGGGCAACTACGAAGTCAAGGATGACTTCTATGTAGTTCATATTGGGGATACTGATGTCGTTCTAGGCATTCAATGGCTGCGATCTCTTGGAGAGATCTCTTTGAATCTGCAGACTATGGAGTTGAAGTTCCAATCAGATGGGAAGAAGATAGTTTTGAGAGGCATGTCCAATGGGGGTCCTCGAGTAGTGTCATTCAAAAGAATGGCAAAGCTGATCCGTCACGATCAAGCTGAGTGGGTTGCCGAATGCATGATACTTCCTGCTAGTCCTGTTGAGACTAAACGTGACCAACCTCCTGATATCCAGTCACTACTCACGAAGAAGAGCAAAGTCTTTGCAGATTTGCCTCCTGGACCACCACCTGAACGGGGTTCAGAACACATCATAGAGCTCAAAGAAGGAGCCAAACCGGTGATCACAACTCCATATCGGTATCCGAAGAGGCAAAAGGATGAGATCGAGAAGAATATTCGGGAACTTTTGGAGATGGGTTTCATACGCCCAAGCAAGAGCCCTTTTGCATCTGCAGTGGTTCTTGTGAAAAAGAAGGATGGTACCATGCGCATGTGCGTGGACTATCGTGCTTTGAACCAAAGCACCATCAAAAATAGATACCCCATTCCCAGGATAGATGAGCTCATTGATGAGCTACATGGGGCTAAGTTCTTTTCGAAGATTGATCTGAGGTCGGGTTACCATCAGATACGAATGAGGGGATTAGATGTGGAAAAGACAGCTTTCAGATGCCACTATGGCCATTTTGAATTCTTAGTCATGCCATTTGGGTTGACTAACGCTCCGGCTACCTTTTAGTCTTGCATGAACCGTGTCTTCCAGAATCAGTTACGAAGGTTTGTGCTGATATTTTTTGATGACATTCTGATCTACAGCAAGACTTGGGAGGATCACCTCAAGCACTTGGAGGAAGTGCTTAGTATCATGGAATCTGAGAGCTTATTTGCCAAAGCTTCCAAATGTGAATTTGGAATGGTGGAGTTACTGTACCTTGGCCACATAATCAGTGCTAGGGAGTGAAGGTAGATCCAGAAAAAATCAAAGCAGTAGTTGATTGGCCACCCCCTGAGAGCTTGACCCAGTTGAAAGGTTTTTTGGGTCTTTGTGGTTTTTATCGGAGATTCGTAAAGGGGTATTCACAGAATGCTGCTCCCCTTACTGATCTCACCAAAAAGGGAGCCTTTGCTTGGTCAGAAAAGGCTCAAATTGTTTTTGATAAATTCAAGAAGATCATGAGTTCGTGCCCAGTCTTGGCTATCCCGGATTTCTCCAAGCCATTCGAGCTGCAATGTGATGCTTCAGGTGAAGGAGTGGGGGCTGTCCTGATGCAAGACAAACACCCTATCGTGTTTGAAAGTAGAAAGTTACGGGGTGTGGAGAGGACATACTCAATCTATGATAAAGAAATGCTTGCTATTATGCATGCATTAGCCAAGTTCAGGCAGTACTTGGTGGGGAACAAATTCGTGGTTAAGACTGACCACAATAGCCTCAAGCATTTTATGCACCAGAAGGATTTAAATGAGAGGCAACAGAAATGGGTGAGTAAGCTTCAAGCTTACGACTTTGACATTGAATATGTCAAAGGGAAAAATAATGTCGTGGCCGATGCTCTCTCCAGAAGGCCTCATCTTAGCTCATTGTGTGAGCTTACTGCAGATTGGAGAGACATGTTGCTTGCTGATTATGCCAAAAATCAGTTTGCAACCAGCATTCTGGAAGGTACTTTCCATGATGAAAGGTACCAGGTGGTTGAGGGATTGATCCAGTATAAGGGAAGAATCTTTCTAGTGGCTGATTCTAAGCTCAAGAAGAAGATTCTTTTGAATTTTCATGACATTCCAGTTGCTAGTCACCAAGGTTTTTTCAAGACCTATAGGCAGATCCGAGAAAGGTTTTCTTGGAAAGGTTTGAAGAGAGAGGTTCAACGCTACATTCAGGAATGTCCTGTTTGTCAAGCAAATAAAAATGAGCATACATTGCCAGCCGGTTTGCTGCAACCACTTCCAATTCCCAATCAAAAATGGGAAAGTATTTCGATGGATTTCATCACGGGGTTGCCCAAGGCCTAAGGGAAGGATTGTATTTACGTGGTTGTCGACAGATTAACCAAATTTGCTCATTTCTTTGCCATTACCAGCACTTTCTCTGCAGCCCAAGTTGCAGATTTGTTTTTTCGAGAAGTGTTTAGGCTGCATGGGTTGCCAAAGAATATTGTAAGTGATAGGGACAGCAAGTTCCTAAGTACCTTTTGGCAGGAAGTTTTCAGAATGAGTGGTACTGTGCTCACACCAAGCACGAGTTATCACCCCCAAACTGATGGGCAAACAGAAGTGGTGAACAAGTGGTTGGAAGGCTACTTGAGAAATTATGTGTCAGAACAACAGAAAGCTTGGGTCAAGTGGCTGCATATAGGCGAGTACTGCTACAACTCTACTTTCCACATGTCGATTAAGATGTCTCCTTTCTTGGCACTTTATGGGTATGAAGCACCCAACTTTGCAGATTTGGTGTTTGGTGACAGCAAAGCACCTTTAGCCAAGGATTTGTTGCAGCATAGTCAAGACATAATGAGATCCTTGAAGGATAATTTGCAGATTGCACAAAATCAGCAGAAGTTGTATGCTGATCAGAGGCGTGTAGAGCGTTCTTTTGAGGTTGGGGATATGGTCTATCTCCGCTTACAACCTTATAGATAGTCTACTCTCAAGAAGAGTGGAGCTGAGAAGCTCAAACCTCGCTTCTACAGACCATTTAGGGTCATCAGAAAGGTTGGGGCAGTAGCTTATGAATTAGAGCTACCTTCAGATAGCAGAGTGCATAACGTCTTCCACGTGTCTCACCTCAAGAAGGCACTTGGACACAATGTGGTTGCTTCTTCATATTTGCCACCGTTGGATGAAGAAGGACAGTTGGTTCTAGTTCCTGAGGAGATACTTGATGTCAGAGAACATTCCTTGAGGAATAGAACTATCAGAGAATGTTTGGTAAAGTGGAAGAACCTGCCTATGGAGGATGCCACTTGGGAAAGTGATGAGATATTGCAGCATCCTAGTTTGCGATTGCTTGAGGACAAGCAATCTTGGGGAGGGCGGACTGTAATGTCCCTTCTCAAACCTGATCGTTCATGTGACCGTTGGCCTTTTTTCTGGAAACCCGAAGGCTAGTCGAAGGTAAAATTAGGGTTTCCTATTTTTGAGGAGGTCATTGCTCGAGATGGTGGATTCAATGGCGGATTCCTTCTGGGTTTTCAGAGGGCTTCGCAGTGGTATGTTCATCTCGGCATTCAGAGCACTTTTTGGAATTTACTATTTTTAGTAAATTCTATTTTTGGCAGCTTTCCAGATGAGTTCAGCTCGGTTGACTTCCTGCTTCAGTTTGGTCAGATGTTTGGCTCAGTATTGGCTTCAGAGCACCTTCCGGAGGGATAAGCTAAGTCATTTAATTAAAAAAGTCACGTTTAAATATTATATTTTAACGTTGACCATGGGCCTAGATTAATGACTTAAAGATGTTTTTAAAAAGGGGTCTTTGAGGGTGGCGCCCTCATTAAAAGAATATTTTAATTATTGCAAAGTCAAAGCAAGGATATGAAGGGCAAATTATCAAAGCATGATATTTATTTAAAATATCAAATCTTAAGCCATAAAGGAGAAGTACGCCATCTTGAGGAGATTAGGGTTTCTGACCTAAAAGTGGATTTTAGGGTTTTGAGAAGTCAACTGAAGATTTATAAAAAGGAGTCTTGAGCATCATTTGGGGATCTTTGGACGACTATACTGTTATGCTGCCGGATTGGCTCTGGGACTGCTTCGAGGAATGAAGGCCTCCTAGCTTGGGCATCACTTCGTGTTTGGAAGACAACATCTAGTGGTGAATCATTGTACTGTGAGTGCATTTAGTTTGAGCATTGTGTTTAGCTTCTTGCATTGTTAAATCTGTCTTGGGCATTTTAGTGTTTCAGCATTTTAGCATCATTTAATACAGCAGATTGCATGTTTTATTCATATCTTGAAAAATACAAAAATAGTCCTTCTGGGTATCATCTCATTCTCTTTGTTTGTCAAGGGTAATCATATTCTCCAGTTTATAGATTTTCTAGTGCTTGCATTATTTTTAAAAGTGAAATCGCCTTTCTCAGCAAGGCCGTACCTTTTCAGCCTTCTTGGGATTCGTGCATTAAACATTCGTTGCATATTGAGTGTGGGTTAAGTTGCTGGGGTGGGCGCCATCATCATATTAGTCTTATGCATCTTAGTTTGGGCAATTTGAGTGAGTTATAAGGGAGATATGAGCATTTGAATCAATTCATAGGCTGCTGGTTTTAATTACAAAATACAGATTTGAGGAAAACAGAAAAAATAGAATGTTAATTACAATCCATGTAATGATTTGATGTGGCTTCTTGAACTCAGCCATGAGAGATATTATTGTATTGTAATGATTCATATTTCCAGCTCTAACATCTTGACAGGCGTATGATATTAAATTGTAAACTGACCAGTAGTACTGACAGTCATTCTTCAGCTTGTTAATTTGAATTTGTAATGCTCAATTTCATTTGAAGTTTGTAATAGATAGATCTCCGCCCTATGGTAGCTACTTTCCCATCTTGGGTCAGCAAGCACATTCTGGGTGTCGAGTAGTTTCATCTTTCAGCATTTCTTTCTAGCATTGCTTTTGTAATTCACTCCGTCATATGGTCGCCCCTCACTCCGCATTGGATTGGGTAGCACATACTTGACGTTGAGTTCTTTCCTGCAATTAGAATAGAAGATCCTCTGACCAATGCTCGCCATCATCGGCGCCATTCAAGTTAGAGTTTCTTTCTTGCACGCTTTTGGTTTTCTCCTCTAACCTTAATGGGTACACCGCTTGTAATCTGCAATTTGAAAAAGTAAAAAATTTGGCTCTAATATTTCAAAACTACAAAGAAATTGTAGGATGAATCTTTTTCTACTGAGCTAGAAACTCCTTGATGGAATCAATAGGAGAAGCAAATGAGGATGACCTTATATTTTCTTGAGCACTTTCTCTGGAAGTAGTTGTATCTTTCCCCAAATGTTGATCCTATTGATCGGTGTTATCTGGATGAGGACTATTATGCACACCATGATCAGGAGAAGCATGATTTACATAATGTGTAACTTTATCTTCTTGCTCCTCTTGTGGAAATTGTTGTTTAGTATTGTGTTGAAGAGACATATGTGGTTGTTCCACATTTTTACCTTCTCTCACTTCCTCAAAATTTTTATTGGTTACTTCCTCAGTTTTCTTCTGTATTTTGTCTCTATATTCCTTTGACATACTTGTAAGAATATTCACTCTTTGTTTTGTCCTTAATTCCTGAGCTTTTCCTAAGATATTACATCTTTTTCTTCCTGGGAAATAGAGGATCGTGCTTTGTCAAGAGCTTCCTTCCTTAGTTCTTCATCCACTTCAATGGATTTTTCTCTTTTTTTGCCTCAAATCTTGTACTAAAATCTTCAAAGCCTTTTCAAGGATGTCACTAAGAGTCACATTGTATTTGATCATATACATGATTATTTCCCTCTCAATAGTCTTTTGATACATAAGAGGTACATCTAGATGTAGTTCTACTATTTCCTATAGGAAGCCATGAATAACAATTCCATTGAAGATTTCCTCTAATTGGAGAGGCTGATGAAGAGGTTCCACTAAAGAAGTTTGTTTAGTCTGCTTCTCTTTCTTCTTCATTTTAGAGGCACCTTCCTCTCCTTCTTCTCCTTCCTTTTCAGCTTCTTTTGTTTGGGATTTTTTTTTTTTCATGATGCTTAGGTCTTGCATGCTTCTTCTTCAATGTTTTTGATACAAATCTTCTTCCTATTGAAACAATATGATATGAAGTTATGGTTTGTGGAGGATTAACAGTCTCATAACTTGATCTACTAGATATTATTGGCACTTGCTTTAGGATAGCCTCCTCAAGGTCTGAGGGGATGTTTTACGAAGTATTGGAAGAGGTTTTAGGTGTCTTCTTCAACAACTATGGAACATTTGATTTCTGAAATAACCTTTTTTCTCATCGTTTCACTAGAATCATCCACCTTTTTTGAATAATTTTATCCATGATTTATCTATAGGTGCCAAATCTCTCCATAGATGGATCCTTTTCCTTTTTCAACAAGTTTTCAACATAAGCTTTTATCTCTTTAGGTGAAACCTCATATGAAATTTTTTGAATCCAAGAGGTTCTTGGATCCACAACTTCTATATAGTAATAATATTTTTCCATTGTATCATAAGAAAAAGGGAACCCTAAGTTTAATGTCTAAACCTAGGATTAATTTTTGCTCCTTTTTTAAAGGTACATTAGGATGCAAATCCACAAGGTGTTTTGATTGAATTTCAACCATCAAGGTGAGTCAATCAGACTTGGATTTGATCCTTTTGAGCCTTAAAAATGAAATGAATTGATTTTCTATGATTAACCAAACTCAAATATGTACCCTAATATGAAAAATGTAATAAATAAATGATTAACAGACTAAAACAACAACTTGTAGGCAGATCTGGGAAGTCTAGAGGACTGTGTACCTATCCTCGAAATTTGGATCTAAGTGACTTAGAAGGAATGGGTCACCCTAGGGTGAATGGGTATTTGTAAGCCTTTTTTGAAACTTTAAATTTGATCATGGAGCTCTCTGTCCGCTCTTTGATGTCTGCCCTACAAAACTTTTTCATCGGATCCAAACCTACAATAAATATGAAAAAGAGATCGGGGGTGGCTATAGAGGAGTTTTCCTCAGTCAAAACCCTAATTTGGTATTTCTACCTCCACAATAGCCATTAAAATTGATTGATAAAAGTGTGTACCCTAACCGTAAATGTATCTAAGGTTTTTATGAGCTATAAATACCTAAAATCCTACTCAAATACATTGGATAATGATTCCTATATGAAAATGATAAGATCCACCTAAGAGGAAGTCAAAACACCCTTAAGAAATCTGAAATATAATGATACCTTGCTTTAGGCTACAAATCATATGAAGCTTGAAGATGAGAACACTAGGAAACAAGTCATTAGTTTGAAGGAAATGGCCACATGCATCTCCCAAACCTAGAATCCATCATGCTCTTTTATTGGCATCAACCTTCAATCATGACATAAGGCTTGATCAAAATCTACAAATGATCTTGAAAACCTACAAATTCAAATGTGGCAGAATGATCTCTTCTCTTTTCTTCTCTTATTACTTTCTTCTTTCATTCTAGTTTCAAATGGTGAAAAGATTGTATTTATAGTCATTTCTCTAATTTCCCAAAAATTAGATCCTGAAAGCCGACCTTTGAAATTTGAAATTTAAATATTAAAATGGCCACTCTAACATATAAAAAATTGGTCCATGACAAAATAGGGGACCCATTCTCCCTTGGGCGAAAGGGTCCTAGCCTTGTTCTCTAGGAAATTAAGTTTTAGGAAAAAAATATTAATTGGGTGCATTTCTTCAATGCTTGCAATTTCTCAGAAAACAATAAAATAGGTTTTGGAATGTAAAATTTAGGAGATTAGGGCCTAGTTAGGAGGTGTTGAAAATGCATAAATGCAAGGGTCACTAAAATAGGTCTGTAGTGTAGGAAAAGTATCCCTTTTTCACACTTAATTTGGGAATAAATAATTAATAATGAAATGAGCTTAATGATGCCTTAATTTAGTATTGTAATATGTATTTTACATATTCACATTAAGTTTAGGGACTTTTAATTAAAATGGACTTAATTGTGACTTATTTTTGGTGTTGCAAGGTGTACCTTTACACTTTCACACTAACCTAGGGATTTATTAATTGAGGTTAATTTTTCTTAATTGGCCCCTTTAATTCAAATCCAAGCCTAATTATTTTCATTTTTTGAAGGAGAAAACCCGACATTCATTAATGATATAACATACCACTCATCCTTGAAGAGTGTGTCCTAGGCAAGTGACCTAGGACCCATTCGCCATAGGGTGAATGGGTCCTCACTTAGGCCTAGGACCTAAATGTAAAATATAATTTTGGTGGTTTTTCAATTATTTCAAATGTGTATTCACATTTCAGCTTGTGATATTTGAATTTCAAGATATAATGTTAAGATATGTACAAATATAAGGTCATTTCACTTAGTTTCATCCTAGATTTTCAAGTGTTCAAATCCTAGAGAAAAGTTTATGATTAAGAGCATTTCAAAAGCATTATTAAGGCATTTAAGAGCAGATTTATTGAAGATTATTGCAGCAATCAGGATATTATCATCATGTCAAAGTCTTCTTGCATCATGCATGTTGTTTGAGCTAATATGTTAATGTAGAGTTCAAGATCTATTCAATTATTCAAAGACATTGTTCCCAATCAAGTTTCAAGATCAAGATCCACATCCATTGAGGCCACTTCATGCTAGTTGTAGATTTGCATTCCAATGTTTAATCAAGGGTTTGGTGAGTTGTGACATTGCTTGTTCATTCATCATTTCCTTCATGTTATTTTATTTCATTTCAAATTTTAAATACTCAAACAAGGTTTGGCCAAGGAAAACTCCCCATCACCAAAAACAACATTTTTATCCTCTTGTGTTTGTGTTTGTAGGTTTTAGGTGGAAAATCCTTTGAAGATAAAAATTCAAGAAAGTTGCAAAGTTGTCAAAGTTGCAAGGAAAGTTGTCATTTCATAGAAAATATTCTATATGATTTATTTCCGGTTGTCCGACGGTAAAAATCAAGAATTTGGGAGTGTAGACACAACAAAAGAGAACCCATAAAGGATTTTTGCAGAGCCCTAGCCAAGACCCATTTGCCATAGGGCGAATGAGTCCTCAATGAGCTTCAAAAAGGCACTTTTGGTGACTCATACACATCATTCTCCCTTTTCCAGATCAGCCTTTTGATTGTTGTTTCCATTAGTTTTGAATGCAATCTTAATTCATTTTCATTTTATAGCTTGCATTTTGGAGTTTATTTGATGGTTTTAATCTTTCTTCCCAAAGTGTTATTTTACTCATACCCCCATCCTTGCATAGAAAGAAAATTTGCAAATTCATACCTTGATTTGACTCACCTTTTGGTTGTTAGTTCATTCTTGGTGTGAATCTCATTTTCTTGAATGAAATTGAGGGAAAATAGGTCCTTTGTCATCAATTCATTGTGGTGAACCGCCCAAAACCCCATTTTTTGTTGTTTCAAGGTCCAAACTAAGCATTAAATTGCACTATCACCTACAATAGAGTATAATTTCTAACACTACATTTAGCCCCCACATTAGTGGCTATATCACACTATGTGCATATGTGAGCTAAAATGCTAAAAGTAAATCATGTTGTACAATAAAGATACTCATATAAATATTATGAGTCATTAATGAATGGGATAATGAAACCCCCAATGTAGTCATCTATAAAACCATAATGTTAGGAACCACACCCTACAAAATTGATTTTGTTAGGTATTCAAAAATCATCTTAAATAAAATATATCTTCTAGGAAGAACCAAATTCAAGGGTAGATGTATGCCCCTTGATTTTGCTTGCTTTATGGTGGTGGAATTAGGGTAGCAATCTAACCACATCCAATTTCTGAGCTTGGTGATGGAAAAACTTGTGATAAGGTCATGAGATCACAGCACCAACTATAAATTTTTTTTGGATATGAATGGGAATGAAACTACAAATAAAAAAAAATAGACGACATTAAAATCAGAGTTTGCTAGCCCCCACTATGGTGAATTGGATGAGATATACAAGTACAAGGTTTTACTATATGTTAGTGCAAAATCATCTTTTTGACTATTATTTTCACTTTTAATCTTTGAAGGTTTAGAGAGAGATACCATTGCATTGAGGAGTGAGGATGTTGATTCAATGACCATAGTAACCCCCAATTGAGGTCTTGCAAGAGGAGGCTACACGAGGTGTAGTGGCACCAAGAATGAGTTATTGAATCCTTTTCTCTATAATTTATTTCATTATTTTGTATATTTTTCAAGGTTTTCTTAGAAAGCATGGAGTACCTATCCAAACTAGGTGACTATGTCCACTTTAGGCATCCCAATCCCAAAGTGGTGCCCCTATGCTAGGATGGCGCCCCTATCCCAGAATGACACCTATGTCTTGCATTATAGTTACATTACTTTTGAATACTTCATTACTAACTTTATTGTATGAATGATGATTCCTATTGTTTGTTATTGGTCCTACCACACACTAAAAAACATTTAGGGGACACTTGTTTTCACTACTCTGAGAGCAAGTTACCCGACTACCACCAAATAAGGAGGAAACTTTACACACTATTGGACTATTTTTTGGGTATATTTCATTCCACCGATGAGATATCATGATGTTATGCTAATGGAACTCATCGAGCAATGGAATGGAGATACTTCCACCTTTCATCTCCCAACAGGGGAGATGATAGTTACACTTGAGGATATATACCATATCTTTAGATTGCTCATGCGAGGTGAAGCTATTTATTTTGATGATTTTCAAACTTCTCAAAAAATGAGGGATGATATCCAGTATTGCACTGGTCACTAGATATCTCCTACTAACCCTAAGAAAAAGGGAGCCCTAATTTTAATGTCTAAGCCAATGATTTATTTTTGCTCCTTTCTTAAAGGTACACTAGGATGCAAATCCACAAGTTGTTTTGGTTGAATTTCAACCATAAAGGTGAATCAATCAGATTTGGATTTGATCCTTTTGAGTCTTAGGAATGAAATGAACTAATTTTCTATGATTAACTAAACTCAACAATGTACCCTAATTTGAAAAATGCAATAAATAGATGATTAATGGACTGAAACAATAACTTGCAGGTAGATATGGGAAGTGTAGAGGATTACACACCTTTTCATTGGAAGTTGGATCTAAGTGTTGTAGAAGGACTATGTCACCTTGGGGTGAATGGGTCTTTGTAGGCCTTTTTTGAAACTTCAAATTTGATCCCGTAGCTCTCTATTTTCTCTCTGATGTTCACCCTATAAAACTTCATCTTCAAAACTAGAACTGTAATAAATATACAAAAGAGATGGAGGGATGGGTATATAGGAGTTTACCTCATTCAAACCCCTATTTTGGTATCTCTACCTCCACACAATTCAATAAAATTGATTGATAAAAGTGTGTGTGTCCTAACCTTAAGTGTATCTAAGGTTGTTATGAGCTAAAAATGCATGAAACCCTACTCAAGTGTGTTAGAGAAGGATTAATATATGAAAATAATAAGATACACATGTATCTAAGGTTGTTATGAGCTAAAAATGCATGAAACCCTACTCAAGTGTGTTAGATAAGGATTACTATATGAAAATAATAAGATCCACATAAGAGGAGTTCAAAACACCCTTAGCAAATCTAATATTTATTGATACCTTTCTTTAGGTTGAAATAAGATGAAGCTTGAAGATGAGAACACTAGGAAACAAGTCATTAGGTTGAAGGAAATGACCACATGCATCTTCCAAACCTAGAATCCACCACACTCTTCTATTGGCATCAATATTCAATCATGACATAAGGCTTGATCAAAATATGCAAATGAACTTGAAAACTTACAAATTCAAATGTGGCGAAATGATCTCTTTCTCTTGCTTTTCTCTTTTATTCTCTTATTTCTTTCTTCTATCAATCTAATTTCAAATAGTGAAAAGAATAGGTATTTATAATCATTTCTCTAATTTCCTTAAAATTAGATCCTGAAATCCAACATTTGAAATTTGAATGTTAAAATGGTCACTCTGACATATCAAAAATTACTCCCCAGGAGAATAGGAGGACCCATTCACCCTTGGTGAATGGGTCTTGGCCTTATTCTCCAAGGCATTAAGTGTCGAGGGTAAAATATTAATTAGATGCATTTGTTGAATGCTTGCAATTTCTTAGAAAATGATAAAATAGGCCTTGAAATGCATAATTTGGGAGATTAGGGCCTAGTTAGAGGTGTTGGAAATGCATAAATGGAAGAGTCACTCAAATAGGTCCAAACTAAGTGTGAAATTGTACTATCACCTACAAGGGAGTATAATTTCTGACACTACATCTACAAGGAAGGAAATTTCATCCTTGTACTTTCTCACCAAGTCATAGGGAATTCTCTCCCTATCTTGCATCTCTTGTAAATTTTTAAAGATGGCCCAATACATTGTATTGCAAGCTTGTCTATCACTAAATCCCCTCATGTGTTTATTTGGGAAACAACCAAAATGTGTTGTTTCCATACTTTTCCCTTAAACCCAAGCAATTCATTTAGAAGATATAAAGTTAGAGAAATGATTAGAGACCCAATATTGAAGTTATATCCAATCTCCTTGGTTCTCTTGAGATTGTAAATCAAATTTTCCCTCAACAAATCACAAAAATCAAAGTCCTTTCCTTCTTTAACCATTTGGTATGCAATGTGGATTGTGGTACTAGTTGCTAAACCTTCTCTATTTGTGTAATATACTTTGTATGTAATTCCCATGGAGGCATACTTAACCCCCCAGACCAGTTATTTTATTGATGCTTAGGGTTCTCTTGTCAAACTTTGCACTAGTTAATTTTATAACCCTCTCATTCTTAATTTCTTTCATCATTGGAACTGGTCTAGTAGAAAACAACCTAATAACAACCCTAATTGCATCCTTAGTGATCCTATAGAGTTTATCCAAGTAACTAAACTCATCATGAATTCAACTCAAGATAATTCTTACCCATTCAAGATTATTGTAGAAGTCTAGGAAACCTTTCCATACATCTAACCCTTTTGCTGGCACATGTACAAAATCTAGTTTGTATTTGGTATCATCATCCAATAGGGTTTGCTACAACTCTTCAAAATTCATGTGGCTATTTTCCTTTATGGGGGCATGAATGTAGATTCTCACATCTTCTATATATACCACATTAGCATGTACCTTGGAGAACACACCATCCTTATCTACCTCCATTACTTTGAAAGGATCCTTCTTGTATTTCAACCTTGGTTTCTCAAGAATATCTACCAATTAAGGAGTCACCCTTACAATCCTTCTCAAAGCTTCTAAAACTAGGTTTTATGAGAAATTTTAAAGAATACATTTGTGTTCTATTGCTAGGGTTTCACTTTTCAACACAATTCCTCTTGAATTCAATTTTTTTTTAATGTCTTCTTCTCTTCTTAGCTCGAGATACAATTGATTTGGATTTGAATGAGCCAAGATTGTGCAAATGAAGCATATGTAATCCAAATTCACCCTAAATTTTCATAATTAATGCACCTTTCCCTTGTTAGGTGAGTAACTACCATATTGCTCTATGCATTCACAGAGATCCAAATTCATTCTGAAGTCCTCCACAACCAATATTTTTTCTCTGGAAATTCAATGTATATATTCTAACTTAGTAATAAACTTCTTCAGACCATTTATTACTAATCAACTTGCATGATGTAACATTAAACATTTTATCCTTTCCAAGAGGATAAAAGGTTTTTCAAAAGGTAGCTCCCCCTAAGACAATATTGCATTATTTCAATCCATCTTAAGATTTTGTGCACAATGCACAAGCAAAGTGTCATCCTTCATTTCATTATCTTTCCCTTGTTTCTTATCCAAAATTTTGTAACTTCCTTCTTTTCCTCTATCTTCTTATGTTGAGCATGTGGTTTCATAGAACCACTTTTTTAGAATCTTGCTTTGTGCCCAAAGTTATTGCATTTGTAGCAAACAATATTATATTAAAGGGTTGAACCATTTATCCTTACTTTAATTCTACAATCAATTGACTTGTGACCAAAATTATTGCATGCATAAAAATAACCATAAAATGAATTAAAAATCCTAGCATTATGTCTTGGAGGCACAAATAAGTCCTTGCTCATGTAATCATTTCCTCTTGCTGTATATCTACAATTAATAAAATTAGCAAACAATATTATATTCAGGGGCTGAACCATTTATCCTTACTTTTATTCTATAATCAATTGACTTCTGACCAAAATTATTGCATGCATAACAATAGCCATAAAATGAATGAGAAATCCTAGCATTATGTCTTGGAGGCACAAATAATTTCTTGCTCATGTAATCATTTCCTCTTGCTGTATATCTACAATTAATAGCATTATGACCAAAATTATTACATGAGTAACAATAACCATGAAAGGATTGAGAGAACATGGTAGTAGTATTCTGTCTAGGGGGAGCCTCTTGAAGCCCTTGTTCTGATTGTTGACCTTTATAAAGTCATCATCCAATTCTTACTTCTCATCTTTATTCTTTTTAGAGTCTTTAGGATAATACTTTTCCTTTTTCATTTTAAGGATATCAATATTTGAACTTTAACCCTTTTCAAATACAATACCACCCTTATTATTTAGAGGTCTTGGACAACTAATTATTTCGTCAAGGATGTTGGTACTCTTTTTGAGCTTCAGGCCTTTGTCTACCTGATCCTTAGATTTCTCCAATTCTTTCCTTAGAGAGATAATTTCTTCTCTAAGTTTGGAATATTCAATTAATTTTTCATTGAGTTTAGCATTTATACAATCTACAAATCTTTCACCTTCTTCAACTTGAACTTTCAAATTGATGATTATCTCTTTCGATTCTTGGAGCTTGATCTTAAATTCCCCATTTTATTTTCTTGTTGCATTCAAATCTTCCAATGCTGAAATAAGTTCCCGTTCAAATTCAACTTCAAATTATTCTTCATTAAAACCTGTCATGTCTTTATGCTTATCATCTTTTGAATGAATCTTTTCATTAATTAGTGCTTCAGTTCCCATGTGTTCCACTCCAAGATCTACCTTAGCTGTTAGGCTATATAAAGGAAATTGGATTTGATATCAATGTTGAACACCTAGAAGTATAGAGAGGGGAGTGAATATGTACTTAATCAAATTATTTTCATTCATCAACAACTAATCACACGAGAATCATGACAAGTGGAAGAACACATAAGCATGCAACCATAACACCATATTTTATGTGGAGAACCTTACACGGGGAAAACCATGATGAGCAAGTTTCTTGGATCTATTGTCGAAATATAGCCTCACAAATGAAAATAGAATTTTACAACAGGTTTTATGGCTTCAACCAAAGGAAGTTTACAACTCCCTACACAATACAACACTTACAACAAAGGTCACAACCTCATCATACTACTGGAATATTTCAGCACTACTTTTGGTACACTCACACATACATCTACTCAACAAACTCTACTACCTTTGGCTCACTACCTTTAGCACACATTCTCATACTTATATTCACACATGCTTCTTTACAGTTTCACAAAAATCCATTCCTAAGCACTCTAAACTAATCCTTACCACATTTCATTATCAACATAGATTATACAAATTCTTATTCACACATTACCTTCTCAAAAAATTCACCACACTTTATACTTTTTCTAAAAAAATTGATCTTCTATTTGTATCCTCTACAAGCTTCAAAAAGTTTTTCCTTGTCAGCTGAAATATGAGACATGCATCAGTCACAAGTCATCCCCAAAATCATCCATAGTAGAAGGAAATCATATTGGGTTCAAGATGAGAGATAGTCAAGACCTATTTTCCATAGAACACATCTTCAAAATTGGTGCACACTTCCAAAAACTTGGCACAACACCAAATGTCAAGTCGACCCATCAAACACTTATCCTTCTTCATATTAGCTCCAAACTAGGAGTGGTACCAAAGGACCAAAACTATTATCATGTGGATCATGTCATAAATGAACTATACCTTTCCAAACATTCCTATACAACCCTTTTATCTATTTAGATCATTTCATTTTGCCACAAACACTTAGTACTCAAGATGTCAATTTTAGATAGATTGTGATATAGGAGAAGATCAAGTATTAAATTCTGGATCTTTCAAAGAACATACTAAGAACTAACTATTCTTCCCATAACTTCTTTGCATAAATTTAGGCAAAATACTTGATAGTGCAAGTCATTAGATCATAAAAAGACTATTCTCCCATGATACTAGAACATGTATACAACACACTGTCACCTATAAAATTACCAGTCGTGAACCAAACCATATAAAACTTGAACTGAATGTGCACATAAATGTCATGAGCATAAACCCAAAACCCTAAGATAAGATATGATGACGCAGTGAAGTGCAAAGACTTTTTGTCCTCCCTTAGGCATCCACTTATAGGAACTTAACTTTTTCTTACTTTGTTTACACTAGAAAGCTTTACCATAACAATTATGATTTTAAACTTGGAACATACATACCTTAGAGCTATGTTGAGGTATCATTCGAATCACAAGACCACATATTCATTTACAAAGAAATTCAAAGCATTTAACAGAGCTCTTCTAGTGCAAGTCTTTGCGCCTTTGATAGTTTGGAGTCTTATGCATTTCTCTTCATACCCCATTTGGAGTATTTCATAAGGAACATCAATCAAATCACTTTTACATCCAACCATGAAATTTAGAAGAAAGGTACAATTTCCTACCAATGACAACATTGTAACCCTTCAACATAACTCTTCAATAAGGATAATGTACATGCGGTAATAACATAAGTTGACATCAATGACAACACACTAATAGCACATTTGACAACAAAACACAATATATTAAGAAAAATATCTTCCTTACAAGCATGAGTAGCTTCCATGTACTATGATTTTGTAGTGGAAAAAATGATTATAACCTATTGCTTACTCATCCAACTAATAGCACAACCAAACCTCATAAAAACATAACCAATGGTGGATCTTCTATTGTTAATGTCACCTACCCAATTTGAATCCATATATCAATAAATACTCAATGAATGTTGAGATATAGTAAGATAACCATGAAAAAATAGGAAACACTTGAAAGTAACCTACAAGTACCTAAACACTCTCTTCATAGCATCCCAATGTACCCATCTAGGATTAGCCATAAAGCAGATAATAATCCCCATTGCTTGGTCAATTTTTGGCCTTGTACAAACCATAGCATACATTAAACTACCAAAAAAAAATGCATATGGTACTTTGGTCATGTCCTCTATATCATTAGGATATTTTGGACAATCTTCTACAAAAAGCTTTCTTTCTTTTATTACATGAACAACTAACTATTTGTAATTTTTCATGCCAAATATCTCTAACACTAAGTTCACATACTTTAAGTTAATCAAAGCTTTCTATTAGCTATATCTCTTTTGATTTCCATTCCCAAAATATACCTAGCTACAAATAGGCCTTTCATCTAAAACTATATTGGCAACTAAGACTTCAAATATGAAATCATGCTTTTACCATTTCCAATAAATAACATATCATCTATGTGTAAAACAATAATGAGAATATGACCATTATCAGATTTTTAATACACACAATAGTCATATTTAGATCTTAGAAATCCCAAAGACAACACATAGGTGTCAAAATTTTGGTACCACATTTTAGGAGACTATTTCAAACCATACAAAGACTTCTTCAGTTTGTAAACCATATTTTCTTTACCTTTAACCATGAAATGTTATGGTTGTGACACATAAATCTCTTCCTCCAAGTCATCATGAAGGAATGCTATCTTCACATCCATTTATTAATCTTCTAGATCATATGCTATAGTGAGTAATTACAGGAACTAGATAGATACCAGCTTCACAACATGACAAAATATCCCATAGTGACCAATCATGCCTTATGCTTCTCAACACTATCATTAGGACCTCTTCTTGAAAACCCATTTATAACTAATGGTTTTACATTCATTAGGAAAGGGTACCAAATCCCAAGTATTATTTTTCTTCACTGCAACCATCTCTTCATCCATGGCTCTCATCCAAGAATCTATATCACTCATATCCATAACCTTTCTAATAGTCCTAGGCTCATCAATGTGAGCAATCAAAGCAAAAATGAAATTGGAATCGAAAAAAGAATAACCTAACCTTTTGGTTGCCTCCTAACATGTGTAGACCTCCTCAAATGTTGAGGTTGAGGTTCTTCTTATGATTTATAACTTTCAAAGCTACTCAAGATCTCCTCATAATCAGGTCCAACTAGAGTGTGTATTTCACCTTTCATCAAAGTAAGTAGAATTTGAAATAAATTCTTCTCCTATTTGTTCTCTTTCTCTAGTTGTAGCTCAATAGTGAAAGGTTTGATATATCTAAAAATTACACTTTTCTATAGAGAGATTTTTGGGCTACTAGATCCCAAAGCTTGTACCTCTTCATAACAACAACATAGCCGATGAAGATACATTGAACCACCTTGTTCTCCAATTTAGACATTTTCTCAATTGAAATATGAGAATAAGCTTCACAACCAAAATATCTAAGATGTCCCATCAAAGTATTTTTACTAGATGATACCTCCATGGGTGTCTTTCAACAACAATTGATATAGCAGATATGTTCATCTGATAACATATAGTGGCTACAACTTCATCCCAAAACTTCTTCTCGAGGCTAACATCACTTAGTATACTCTTGGCCCTCTCCATCAACATCCTATTCTTCCTCTCCACAACTCCATTTTATTGTGGGGTGTATGGAGTTTTCTTTTTTCTCTCAATATCATGCTCTTTATAGAAATCTTTGATTTTTTCCAAACAAAACTCATTGCCATTGTTATTCCTCAAAACTTAAGCTTTCCGCTAGTCTAATTTTCAACCAAGGATTTGAACTCCTTAAATCGACTAAAGACTTGATATTTTCTCCTAAGAAAATAAATAAATGTCCATCTACATTAATCATCTATGAAAAAACAAAATATATAGATTTTGATATTGAAGGAACATTTATAGGACCAAACACATCTACATGAACATAGTCCAAAACCCAAAAAGACTTATGAGAACTAGAACAAAAATAAGCATGATATTTCTTTCCATACACACAATATTCACAAAAACCAAACTTGAAATTAAAATCATCAAGGCCTTCAACAAGGCTCTTTTTTTTAGGGCTCTAAGACCCTTATCACAAATGTGACCAAGTCATTGGTGCCACAACATTATCTTCTTCGTAGGAAGCTTCATTTCTAAGGAATGAGCATCCTTAGTTACTAAAAATGCATGAGCATTGGATGTAGCTACTATAGACTTCTTCTCTGCATGATCTAATGGTGAGGATGAAGAATCCAAAGGTCTCTTCTTTAGTGTATCAGATGAAATATTACATTGAACCGTGCATGCATCTAGCTTGTACAAGGTGCCAATCCGAAAACCCTTAGCCAACACCATAGGTCATCTTTTCATCTTGCATACTCCACTCAAGAAAACAACTTGCACTATCAAATCATTCAATTTACTCATAGAGAGTAGGTTTCATTACAAACCTAAGATATGCAAGACACCATCAATCCCCTTCAATATTCGATCAGGGAATCTAATTTTGACTCTTCCATGACCAACAATGTCTAGGTGAGAGGCATCACCAAGATACACCTTCGGGACCATAATATTCTTCATACTTCAAGAATCAACCCTCTGTGAGGTCATGTGGAAAGAAGAACTCAAGCCTATCAACCACATATCTTCCAATCATGGGTTTCCAAGGATATAACCAATGCATCTACATAATATTGAGTAGATTTTGTAAGAGTTAGAATCTGAGAAAATATTTTTGCCTTCTTTTCCTTGCACTCTTTTCTAAAATTACTAGATTTTCCATAGTTCCAACATTTTTCCTTTGACTTGCTAGGAGACTTAGATCTCCCTAAAGATCTATATTTTGATTTCTTGTCCTTTTCTTGCGTTTATCTTTTGATCTTACATGAACAACAAGGGATTCCTTAGAAATATTGGATGATATCCTCCACATCTCTTCAAACAAAAATGAAGCAACTACCTCATCCATCTTTAAAATGGTGATAGTATGCCCAATGACCATTACTAGGTGATCCCACAAGTCCAAAAAATAACATAATAGAAGCATGCAAAGATCCTCATCTTCAATCTTATCTCCAATAGAAACTAGTTGAGCTATCAACATGTTCAATGCTTTGAGGTGATCTACAATGAATCCTCTATCTTCGATATTCAAAGAATGTAGTTTCTTTCCTAGGAGTAACTTGTTTACTAGGGATTTAGCCTAATAAACGTCTCCAAGTTTCTTTCATAAAGATGTAGTATTTTTATCTTCATGGACATTTAGGAGAATGAAATCACTCATGTAGAGTCTTATCAAACCCTTGGCTTTCTGATCCATCAAATCCCAATCTTCCTAGGTTGTATTAGTCATGATTTTACTAGATATTGCAGCCCATAGTTCTCTATCCATGAGCATATCCTCCATTATTAACTTCCATAACTTGGAATTTTCATCATTAAACTTCTCCCTTTTGATTCTTCTGGATGTTCTTGCCATACTTTTTCCCGCAACAAGGTTATGAAATATTCCTCTACAAAACTCCCATTGAAACAAAGATCAACTCAAAAAACCCTTCAAACCCAACAATGAAATTGAGGCTGGATAGGAATTGATACTAAAGGGAAGACAGGGGAGAATAAGCAACTTCCTACACTAGTCTCAATAGGGGAGAGTTACAAAATTTATTTTAACACCTTAAACAACTATAGCTACAAACAAATGCACATTCAAAATACATAAAATGGATAAATGATGCAAACAAAAACACAATGATTACATGAGAAAACCATTTTGAGAAAACCCGCACTCCTAATATGTAGCTCAATTTTATTATTAGAAACAACACAATTATAATACAAATCAGAGAAATTCTCTTCAAGAATCTTCACACGATGATAAGAATCTGGAGTAATTTTGACAACATAACGACATGTCAAAAATATTCAAACTATCATCATAAAACATATCTAACTCAACACCAATTTATATATGTGTAATATGGGTACCCAATACTTCCATGTGTCACTTCCACAATCATTAATGCAACAAAAGATGGAGAACATGCAAGGCGTATAACTTCACCTACCTATATAACTACCATAAATTCTCAACATGTAGGTAGTATGTCATAAATTATTATACAAAAAAATTAGTCCTCTCAACATGCAAGGCAAGAGGCTTCATGAAATTGATTCTCCTCATGATGCAAGGCACCTGCAACATACAATATTGAAAACTAAGCAATTACTCACTAGTCTTGATAAGGTAGTTATCATAGAATATCATGGAAAGTTGTCATATTCTGTCATAGTGCATGACATAGAAAATTATGAAAAATTACATCGATATATCCTTGAATATAGGTTCTCCAAAGTGGACACCTACCTCCAAAAAAATAGCTTACATATTTTATATTTCACTTTCCATGTAGGATTCCACCTCATTGGTGGGTCCCACAAAGTGATAACATATTTAGTAGGAAAATTAACTTAGGAAATAAATAATTACTTCAAATAATAAAATTTAAATGCTAGGACTCTAAGTTTGAGACAACCTAATCCCAACATTCTCCCACTTGTCAAAGACCTATCAAGAGTCATTTGAAAATCAATTGCTTAGGGCCCTAAGGCCCATGAATATGAAACACCACCAAAACTTCTCTATGCTCATTGGTTTTGTTAGTACATTTGCAACATTCACCAAAGTGTCAACCTTCTCAAAATTCAAATTTCCATCTTCTACCATATCACAAAAAAATGAAACTAAACATCAATGTGCTTTGTTCTATTGTGGAAAGTAGGAATCTTTGCTAAGAAAATTGCACTTTTTTTTTTAGACTGCAGGGATCAGGTAGCACGACCCCCTATAAACTGCAATGCACTTGGTAAATTTTTTAACATGACCAGTGGCACTGGCATGACACACCCTCTGGTACCATGGGGGTGGGGGAGACTAGACCTCGTGACCAACCTCCTGCAATAGGAAAGATTTAGCCAACCGCGCTAGGGCCCCAACCCCAAAAAATTGCACTTTGACTTTCACAACAAACAATAAATTTTCCTACATCTAAACCAATATCAAAAAATAATCTCTTAATCCAAATGGCTTCTATACAAGCATGAGTAGCTTCCATGTACTTTGCTTCTATAATGGACAAAGAGACTACACCTTGTCACTTACTCATCCAACTAATAACACCACCAAACATCATAAACACATTACCATTGATGGATCTTTTGTTGTCATTGTCACATACCCAATTTGAATCCACATATCCATTAATACTCACTAAATGATGAAATTTAGTAGGATAACCATGAAAACATAGGGAATACATAGAAGTACTCCACAAGTACCTAAACACTCTCTTCACTGATTCCAAATGTACCCATCTAGAATCAACCATAAACCAACTAAGGAATCCCACTTCTTGGGAAATTTATAGTCTCTTACATACCATACTATACATTAAAATACCAAAAACACTTGCATATTGTACTCTATTCATGTCCTCCATCTTAGGAGGAGATTTTGGACAGTATTTATTATAAAGCTTCATCACTGACATTATAGGTAAACAACTAACTATCTACAATATGTCATGTTGAATTTCTCTAAAACTAAGTTTATATACTTACTCTGCCTCAATCAAATCTTTCTATTAGCTTTGTCTCTTTTGATTTCCATTCCCAAAATATACCTAGCTACACCTGGGACTTTCATCTCAAAGTGTGTTGACAACTAGGAATTAGAATCTGAAATCATGTTTTTACCGTTCCGGATAAATAACATATCATCTATGTATAAAACAATAATGAGAATATGACCATTATCATATTTTTAATACACATAATGGTTAGATTTAGATCTTAGAAATCCAAAAGACAACACATAGGTGTCAAAATTATAGTACCACATTCTAGGAGAATGTTTCAAACCATATAGAGACTTCTTCAGTTTTCAAAGCAAATTTTCTTTACCTTTAACCATGACATGCTATGGTTGTGATATATAAATCTCCTCCTCCAAGTCACTGTGAAGGAATATTGTATTCACATCCATCTATTCCACATCTAGATCATATGCTACTACAAGTGATAATAGAAACTTGATATATGTCAAATTCACAACAAGAGAGAATATCCCATAGCGGCCAACTATGCCTTATGCTTCTCAACACTACCATCAAGAACATACTTTTTCTTGAACACCCACTTACAACCAACAAGTTTATGCCCATCAAGAAAGGGTACCAGATCCCATGTATTATTTTTCTTCAATGAAGCCATCTCTTCATCCATGACTATCATCTAGGAATTTGCATCACTCATACTCATAGCATCTCTAATAGTCCTAGGCTCATCAGTATTAGCAATCAAAGAAAAAATAAAATTGGAATCTAACAAGGAATAACCAAACCTTTCTGGTTTCCTGCTAACATGCGTAAACCTCTTCAAATGTTTAGGTTGAGGTTCTTCTTCTTCTTCTTCTTTAGAACTTTCAAAACTGCTCGAGCTCTCCTCATCTTCATATCTAGCTAGAGTGCATAGTTCACCTTTCATTGGAGTAGGTTGAATATGAACCACCACCTTCTTTTGTTTCTCCTCTTTCTCTAGCTGTAGCTTGACAGTGGAAGGTTTCATCTCTATGAAAATTACACTTATGTTGTAGACAACCTTTTGGGCTACTAGATATCAAAGCTTGTACCCCTTCACACTGAAACCATAGCCTATGAGGATACATTTAACTGATTTTTTCTCCAATTTAGACCTCTTCTCAATTGGAATATGAGCATAAGCTTTACAAGAAAAAACTATGAAATTCTCATTGAAGGAATCAAACCACACCTCTATGGATTTATTTTCAACAAGAGCCAGTGTAAGAGATTTGTTGACCAGATAACATGCATTGGCTACAACTTTAGCCCAAAACTTTTTCTTAAGGCCAACACCACCTAGCATACTCCATTTTTCTATGGGATGTGTGGAGTTGTATTATGTCTCTCAATCCCATGCTCTGTACAATTTTTTTTGAATTCTATCAAACAAAACTCATTTCCATTGTCAATCCTCAAACACTTAATCTTTCTACTAGTCTAATTTTCAACCAAGGATTTAAACTCCTTAAACTAACTAAAGACTTTAGATTTACTCTTGATAAAATAAAATTGAATGTCCTTATACTATAATAATTTATGAAAGAATCAACATATACATATTTTGATATTGATGGAACATTTACAAGACCAAACACATCTGTACAAACATAGTCCACAACCCCCAAAGGCTTATGAGGAATAGAATAAAAAGAAACATGGTATTTATTTCCACACACAGTATTCATAAAAGTGAAACTTGAGATTACAATCATCAAGGTCTTCAATGAGGCTCTTATTTTTTAGGCCTCTAAGACCCTTCTCACCAATGTGACCAAGTCATTGGTGCCACAAGATTATCTTCTCTGTAGGAAGCTTTATTTCCAAGTAATAAGCACCCTTAGGTCCCAAAATGCACGATCATCAAAGTGTAGCTACTAAAAAATTATTTGCATGATCTAATGGTGAGGATGAAGAACCCAAAGGTCTTTTCTTTGATGTATCATAGGAACTATTACACTAAACTATGCATACATCTAGATTGTACAATATGTCAATCTAAATACCCTTAGCCAAAAACATAGATCCTCTCATCATCTTTGATCCTCCACTCAAGAAAATAACTTGCACCACTGAATCACTCTATTTACTCACAAAGAGTAGGTTTCATGCCAAACTAGGGATATGCAAGACACCATCAATCCCCTTCACTCTTCCATTGAGGAATATAATTTTGACTCTTCCATGACCAACAATATTCAAGTGAGATTCATCATCCAAATACAACTTCCAATTGTCATATTATTCATACTTAAAGAACCAATCCATATACGAGGTCATGTGGAAAGAAGCACCCAAATATATCAACCACACATCTTCTAATGCATGGGTTGACAAGCTATCATAAATAAATATGCATCATCTTGAGAGGATTTATTAGAGTAGAGATTAATTGATACACTAAAAAGGAGACTTTTAAATATTTATTTATTTCTCTCATTTCTATTTGATTGATATTATTTTGAAGACCTTTATTTTCAACTTCTCAATTAATGGGAAATGAATCATATATGTGAGTTGGGAACCATAGTGGTCATATTAAAATAAATTTAATTTTAGAATTTTCACTTGGAGTAGAATCTATAACATCTAACATAAACTAACTTATGGATTTCTTAAGATGCGAAAAAGTTTTCTTGATTTTTAACATGATGTAGTGACATTCACACACAACCCTCTCTCAAAACCTCAAAATTTCAAAACACATAATTGTTGAATGCACACAAGAAAATTGAGAGGGGGGGTGAATCAATTGTACATTAAAACATAATAAACCCTCATAAACACTTAGATCCACATCAACTTAATTAACTCTTAAACTGTTATACTAATTAAGCATGAAAGAAAACAACAAAAACTAAAATACATCAAAATCATGCATAATAGAACACTAGTTTTACTTGGATAACTCAATAAGGGAAAGACCATAGTGAGGATTCTAGCTAACAATATAAAGTAATTGCAACAAGGAATGCAATAGGCTCACTATTGGAGGGCTCACTACCTAGAAGAAAGAAGGGATAATTGCCAAAGGATCACTACTAGATTATAGAAAAGAAAAAAGAAGAGTGTTACAATGATAAATCCATCTCAATGCAAAATAAAAGATTCACCATAGCATCACCATCACATTCATAGTCCTTTTGAAGATTGTAGACACCTTTTGCTCACTGCTTCCAGTAGTCTAACTCATTAAGCTTGCACTACACTTCACAACTTTTTAATTTGCATCACACACTTCATGACACAATTCTCCATCAACTCATCACTTATTTATACCATCTTCAATCTTGAAAAAATTCTCCAAGGTCAGCTATACACCTCAACTATGTAGATTTAAATTAGGTTAGAACAAAGAATTCCCTCTATGGAAAGGAATGAAAGTGGACCACACCACATCTTAAATTAGACCCGAAACATACATATACACTACACCACACTTCTAAAACTACTAAAGAAAATCCCTAATTAGTATAAACACTCAAGGTCAACCAAACTAGTGTAAACACCATTAACATTTAAGTACACACTTCCTTAAATACAAAGACGAATAAAAATCCATACAAAACATTCAAACATAATCTAGAATATTCCACAATCACCTTGAAATCCAAAAAATTCCTTCACAACAAATTTCACCTAAAGAATGTACACACCTAGTATACTCATGCAACCTTCCATACACTGTAACTCAAGAAATCAACTTGAGAAGCACCAAACCATGAACAAATTTGATTGAAGATAGATGTAATCATTATCAACACACTTTCAGAACCGCAAGAATAGAAACAAAACTGAGGAGAAATGCAAAGCAAAATAATTCCCCCCAAAACCACTAAAACATAGTTCACACATTGGTGAACACAACTTATTTTGCACAATGATCCAGACCAAGAAATTCTAGATAAAGAACCTCTAAACACCTCTAACCAACATATCCAAACTGCACTAGAAAATATTCAAGATAGAAGAAATTCAGACCAAAACCATAACACCACATTGGACACCAGAACACCTCTTCAACACACCGTTTTCCTCTTTTATTCAAAATTTCTAAAAAGCACTTGGAAACCAAGCACCAGAGACATACTAATCATATTTAGTACTTCCTCATCATCACTAAACCAACAAGATCCACCAATAGAAGCTTATCAAAACAACACTATAGGTTGACACCATTGGTACTTACTAATGGCAACATAATGAAACTAATCAAAGCATCAACACAACTTCTAAAACATCACTAGTCATTAATGATAGCACAAAAATAAGCCTGCAATAATCTCCCTCAAGCTTGTTGACATCAATTACAACACCAACTAATCATACTTCCAATAATTTTTTCTTTTTTTATTGATGGGAAAATATAATGTGAAAAGCTATCAACAATAAACATAACAACTTTGATCATTACCACACCAAATTTATCTTTCTTTGTACCCCTTACATCATACTCTCCTTTTTTACATTAATCTCTCCCCCTTTTACAACATAACACTTTTCACTTTTCTTTCTCTCCCCCTTTTACATCAATGGAAAAGAACAACACATTTTCACCCCCTTTGATATCAAACATATATACTTTCTCTCTTTAATGCTTTGCATACTCCCTCTTAGGAGCACACAACAAATTGTACCAACTAGCAACCACTGTACATATCCTTTGACACAAAGGATAAAGAACACCAACCTATACCAACACTAACTCCCCCTAACTGCAAAAACCAACAAGGAACTACCTACTCCCCTTGAGAGGTAGCCTCCAATATTAGTCCAAAACACGGAATGAATCTTGAAATCCACTGGACTGATGCATATCCTTATACATATAGTTCAAATAAGGAGGGAAAATAACCCCTAACTTCTCCCAGAGATACTCAAAAGTATCCTTAGGAAGAGCCTTAGTGAATATATCAACAACCCGATCCTTTGTAGGCACCAATTTGCATCCAAGAAGTAATACACTACCACTTATAATTTTCCTATCATCAACACATGCTACCCAATCCACATTTGTATAGACACTCAAAGAGAAATCAATATCCTTTGGATACCACAAGCCATGATCCAAAGTGCCATTTAAGTATCTGAATATCCTCTTCACTACTACAACATGTGACTCTCTAGGATCTTCTTGAAATCTAGACACAAGACAAACTGTATGCATGATATCCAATCTAGTAACAATTAGATAAAACAATCCTCCAATCATTGATCTATATTTTCTCCAATCAACCTTAGGAGATTCATCATTCTTACTTAGCTTGCAACCACTAGCCATAGGGGTACACACTGGTTTAGAATCTTCCATTCCAAACTTCTTCAACATTTCCTTGACATATTTTGACTGTGAAATGAATATACCTTTCTTTATCTGATTAATTTGCAGCCCAAGGAAGAAATTCATCTTCCCAAACATAGACATCTCAAACTCTTTTTGCATCTCTTATGTATGTTTCTTGCACATAGATTGATTTCCTAAAAAAATTATATCAAAATACACAACCATAATCAAGATTTGATCTTTTTCAACTTTGAAATAAAAATTACTATCCGCGGTACCTTTACTAAATCCTTGTTGTATCAAGTACCTGTCCAACCTTGCATACCATGCTCTAGGAGCTTACTTCAATCCATATAATTCCTTTTATAATCTTCAGACCATATCCAGTTTGTCTAGTAATTGAAATAATTTTGGTTCTACAATGTATATCTCTTCTTCTAACTCACCATTCAAGAAATAAGACTTCACATCCATTTGATATACTTTGAAATCTTTGTGTGCTAGAAAAGCCATTTTTTTTTTATAGCTTCCATTCTTGCCACTAGAGAAAATTTCTCCTCAAAATTTATTCCTTCTACTTGTGAGTAACCCTTACACACAAACCTTGCCTTGTTTCTTACCTCTTCTCCATTCCCATTTAATTTGTTTCCAAATACCCACTTAGTTACAATCACATTCTTGTTTTTTGGTCTTGGGACAAGTTCCCAAGTTTTATTCTTCTCAATCTACATTAGTTCTTCCATAGCCTTGATCCAAAATTCATCCTTGCATGCTTCAATCACTATTTTAGGTTCAAATTTAGAGAGTAAACATATATTTACCTATTCTTCAACCATAACAACTTTTCTTCTTATCAACACACCCTTGCTTTTGTCACCAATGATTTGATCTTCAAAATGATTCTTCTGCACATACTTAGGAGTCTTAGGGATTCTTTCTAGAGCTTCTTCCACTTCAATATAAACTTCTTTTTCCTTATCTTCATCTCTATCATTTTAATTGCAAGAGGACTCATCTAATTCATGTCCATCTATCACCATAAAATTCTTCTGTAAATATTCATCCACTTTGACATTTACACTTCCA
Organism: Sequoia sempervirens; assembly: GCA_007258455.2. Classification (NCBI taxonomy): domain Eukaryota; kingdom Viridiplantae; phylum Streptophyta; class Pinopsida; order Cupressales; family Cupressaceae; genus Sequoia; species Sequoia sempervirens. The sequence goes on from VDFB02193867.1 coordinate 318,956,955, forward strand.
ATAATCTTATTCAATCTCTTGTTGTAGCATCGATAAGCTTTGATTCTTGTAGAATATCCAAGGAAGATACCTTCATCAGATCTTGTATCAAAATTTTCTAAATTTTCTTCATCTCTTCTGATATAGCACTTACTTCCAAACACTCTAAAATATTTGATAGTAGGAGTCCTTCTATACCACAACTCATAGGGATTCTTTGCATAATTTACTCTTGATTTAACTCTGTTAAGAATGTAGAAAACAATATGAATTACTTCTCTCTAGTAGACTTCTAGTAGGTTTTCCTCTTTCATCATTATTCTTGTAACTTCTTGAATAATCCTATTTTTTCTTTCAACCACTCCATTTTGCCGAGGAGTCCTACGGATAGATAAATACCTCTTTATCCCATGATTCTTTTAAAAATTATTAAACTCATTGGAGGTGAACTCTCCACCTTTGTTAGACCTTAAACACTTGATTTTCATATCCATTTCATTCTCAACCATAACTTTGAGTGCTTTAAACTTATCTAGAGCTTCTAATTTTTCCTTGAGAAAAGTAACCCACATCATTCTAGAATAATCATCAATCAATAGCATGAAATACTTGTCACCTTGAAGACTTCTTACTTTGATAGGACCACAAAGGTCTATATGCACCAGTTCCAATAGTCCGATAGTAGTTTGGTCTTTTACTTTGAAACTTCTTCTTCATTGCTTCCCAAATTAATTCCTTGCAAACAACATTAATGGGCTTTGTAATTCTCGGTAGATCTCTCACAACTTGAACTGAACTAATCCTCATTAGGAAATCAAAATTAATAACATATCCTTCTATGCCATAGAAAAATCTCATTAATCTAAGTCGTAAAGTAGTGACCATCAACACCTTTGAGTTGATAAACATTTCCATATTTCCTTCTTCTAACAACAACCAGAGTTCCAGAGATTTTTCTATTCTCACATCCATCATCCTAAAACATAAGATTATATCCTTTGCTACACATTTGTATGAAACTCAAGAGGTTATGTCTCAAACCCATAACATGAATAACAACATCTGTATTATGCTTGCCATCAAAACTGATAGAACCTTTTCCACATATCTTAGTAGATGTATCATCACCAAACTTAACTATACATCCTTCATATTTCTTAAGTTTAACAAACTTACTTTTGCCAATGGACATGTGATTTGAGCATCTACTATTAATAATCTATTAATTCTTCTCCTTTCTAGCATGAAGAGTAGTCACTAGAGCATTGTGACCTATTTCTAGAGCACTTTCCTTTACACATCTCTTAGAGCTAGTAGCATTAGTTTCATCTTTAATAGCCATTAACAAGAATTCACTATTTTCATCATCCCCAAAGTAAAATTCATCATTAGATATACTGGCATCTTCTCTAACATAATCAATTTTCTTAATTGCTTTACCTTTTTTTTCCTTATTTTTATCATTTAAAGATCTATTTGGACATCTTTAAGCATAATGACCTATCTTATCACAACTAAAACATTTGAAAGGTAGCTTACCTCTATATTTTCTAGTACCATTTTTTATTTTACTCAAAAATTTTGCTTCAACATCATCAAGATCCCCCTGATATGATTCCTCAGTCTTTTTTGATTTTCCAACCTTAAAAGCAGTCTTAAAATTTTCACTACTTGTACCATATTATCTCATTCCAAAAGTAGATAAAGCACCATACAAATAATCTATAGAGAATTTTCTTCAATATTGAACCTCCTTAATAGCATAAACTTTATGACTATAAGATTTTGGAAGAGCTCTCAATACCTTCTTTACCACTTCTTCTTCTTCTTCAATATTTCCACCAAGAACTCTAATGGAATTGGCAATTTCATCCACCTTTTCCACGTAGATTCTAATGTTTTTCTTAAAAAATCTATAGGTTCTCAAATCATGTGATCTTTAGATTCCGCATCTTAGCTTGCTTGACCTTATCATCTCCTTCATAAATACTTTCCAACTTTGTCTAGATATCTCTAGCATATTTTTAACTCATAAGTTTCACAAGTTTAGTGTTAGAAAGACCACTCAAAAGAGAATACCTTGCTTTACCATTTTTCTCATAGGACTTGATCTCATCATCAATCAATTGGACCACCAATAGGCATAGTATATGCAGTCTCAATAGACTTCCAAACTCCAAATCCAAGAGATATCAAGAAACCTTCCATCCTTGACTTCTAGAAACCATAGTTTGATCCATCAAACAAAGAGTATCTCTCTTGTGCACCATCCTAGATATATCTCAAGCAGTTAATCTTTCTTCCAAGGAACCTTGCTCTAATACCAATTGTTGAATGAACACAAGACAATTGAGAAGGGGGAGTGAATTAGTTGTACATTAAAATATCAAAAACCTTCATAAACATTTAGATACACATCAACTTAATTAACTCTTAATCTATTATACTAATTAAGCATGAAAGAAAATAAAAGAAACTAAAACACATCAATACCATGCACAATAGAACACCAAATTTATGTGGAAAACCAAAGAAGTGAAAAACCATGGTGATGATTAGCTCACAATAGAAAGTAATTGCAACACCAAATATAATAGGTTCACTGTCGAAGGGCTCATTGCTCAAAATAAAGAAAGGGCTCACTTCTAAAGGCTCACTACCAGATTATAGAAAAGAAGAAAGAAGAGTGTTATAGTGAGAAATCTATCTCAATGCAACATAAAAGATCCACCACAACATCACCATCATATTTGTAGTATTTTTGAAAATTTTAGACACCTTCTGCTCATTACTTCTATTAGTCTAACTCATTAAGCTCACACTGCATTGCAAAAATTTGCACTTCGCAACTCCGCAATTCACATCACACTTCATGACACAATTCTCCATCAAATCATCACTTATTTATACCATATTCAACCTTGAAAACATTGTCCAAGGTTGGATATGCACCTCAACCATGCAAATAAAATTAGTTCAACACTAAGCATTCCTGTGGTGGAAAGGAATGAAAATGAACCGCACCACATTTTTACTTAGACCCAAAACATACATATTTGCCACACCATGCTTCCACAATTGTCAAAGAAAATCCATAATTAGTGTAAAAACTCAAGGTCAATTGAACTAGTTTAAACACAATTAAAATGTAAGTAAATGCTTCCTTAAATCCAAAGATGACTTGTAGGGCACACACAACATTCAAAAATAATCTAGAATATTTCACAAACACCTTGAAATCCAACAAATTCCTTTGCAACAAATTTCACTTGAAGAATGTACACAACTAGTACACTTAGACAACCTTCCATACATTGTAACTCAAGAAGTAAACTTGAGAAGCACAAAACCATTAAAAAAATTGACTAAAGGTATATATGATCATTATCAACACACTTTCAAAACCACAAGACTAGAAACTAAACTACCAAGAAATGTGAAGAAAAATCATTTCTCCCAAAAACCACTGAAACATAGCTCACACATTGGTGAATACAACTTCTTCTCCAAAATGATCTAGAATAATAAATTATAGATATAGAACCTCAAAATGCCTCTGACCAACATATTAAAACCACACAAGCATATCTTCAAGATAGAAGAAATACATACCAAAACTAGAACACCACATTGTACACCAGAACCTCTGCAACACACTGTTTTCCTCTTTTATTCAAATTTTCTCAAAAGAACTTGGAAACCAAGCACTAGAGACACATACTCATCATCTTTATTACTTTCTCATCATCACTAAACCAACAAAATCCACCAACAAAATCTTATCAAAGCAACACTAGAGGTTGACACCAGTAGCACTTACTAATGACAACATAATGAAACTAATTAAAGAATCAACACAACTTCTCAACCATCACTAGTTATTAATAACAAAAAAAAGAATCCTACAACAATCTCCCCAAAGCCTCTTGACATCAATGAAAACACCAACTACTCATACTTGCAACAATAATTCCAACAAAAAGCATGAAAAAAATTGTTTATTTCTTAGTGCACAATACAATAAATATGAAAATGGATCAATCTTGAAAATGAAGGCTAAGACAAGCAACTTGGATCAAATCCCAATCCAAAATCTATCTCAGAGCATTTTTAATATCACCATCAAAAGCCCTCTTTCATGAAGAAAAATATTAGACATAAATCCAACTTATGGAGGTAATTCTAATTTTTAATTTAAATTTAATTACCTACAACAACAATGAGAACCAATGGCTTCCCTAATTGCCAAACTATGCCTCTCCTACAAGACAATCTACAAGGAATCAAACACGAACTTCAAATTTTTTGAAAAATAAATTACAGGTAAGCCAAAACCTGATCATAATGATCTCTTTGAAAAAAAAGAACATGACTTCAAACAACCAAGATTAGATTAGAAATCTACACATAAACTCCTCTTCATTTCAACTGAATCTCTTGCAAACAACATAGTTCTACTCCAAACTAAAATTACAATAGTTGCAGCCTCTTGTGCTGATAAACATGAATTCAAATCAGAAATAGAAATGAACTATAAAAGATCCAATGGATGAGCATGAAAAACATACTTCCTCTTCCCTGAATCGACTTCTTGCACTTCAATTCTAGCTCCTGCAACCTTCAATCTTCAACAATAACATCTAAACCATGAATTCAAAATATTTTTTCTTCTATAGATGTCTTCTTATAGCTCTCACAAACAAGTTTTATGTAGATCCAAACTAAAAATTTATGCCCAAGGATACTACTTCAAATCTTAGAAAATGATTTCCTTAATCTGGGTTACAGTCTGCCTTCAACCTCTGACCTTCAACCTGCAAACTAAAAACCAAATAATACTAATTTTACTTTATTTTTATGAGATTATTAACCATGGATAACCATTGTGGTTACCACAAACCACCACGAGTAACCACTCCAAAATCCAATGCCATATTTGGGAGTTTTCAACAATGTTTTCCAAATTTGAAAATAAAGTCATTAAGTCACCAAATAGGCTCCAAAAACCCACACCTAGATGGAGTAGAGCTCAAGAATGGAATAAAATAATTAATTAGGCCACATGGGTTGTACATGGCCACCTCCACCAACAACCAATCAAATTGGTCAACTATGACCACTCCATAACTTCACCTAGAACCTAGAATATACATGTACTGACATGCAAACTTGGGCGCCCCATTTAAATCTACATAATATGAGGTATTCAAACATGTAATAAAATTCCATGCAAGATGTTCCTAATCCCCAAGATGGATGCCAAAAATGAATATTCCCAAGATATGCTTAGAAAGATAAATGAGCATATTTCTTTTTTAATTTGCATGGGTTTTATTTGAATGTTGCACAAAAATCCTATGATGTGTTTAGCAAGCTCATTCATGCAACATGATTGAGTGACATTGATTTTTTTCCCTTGTGATTACATTAAAAATATTCAATGCAACCTTAAAAAAAAACCCATGCAACTCAATTACATATGTACCATTAAAACCTTCAAATAAACTCCATACAAATCAATACATATATGTCATCAAATATTTCAAACAAAAGCTATGCAATCATTAGAGCCTAATGGCATACATGTCACTAGAACCTTCAAAGTAACCTAATGGTATCATGGAATTATAACCTTTAAAGTAACTACATACTTGACTCAATAAAGTGCATCACTAGACCTTCATGCCAATAAAACCTTCAAGCTTAATAACATGTCACTAGATCCTTCATGTAAAAGATATAAAACCATCATGAATAATAATAACTCTTTTGTTGATGGGTGTTTTTGCACCTTCTCAAGACAGGCAACAAACAATTATGCTACCTCTCTTGAAAGGTAGAAATCTACAAACAAGTTCTAGATCACTACCCCAAGGTCTCTCAGATGTCAGGTCACGACAATGCTTGGAATATCGTAGTTGGTTGATGTGTTTTGCTGATAAGAGAGGGTCAAACTTTGTGGCTCACAAAGCATGGAAAGTTGGGTTTGTAAATGGAGTTTCAAAGTGCTGTAAGTGAATGAATAGTGGCTACCCACTCAAAACAACAATTTAAAACCCACCAAGTTCTTCTGATTTAGCTTCATGGAAATGCTTGAGATCATACTCTAACAAGGGAGTTAAAAGAAATAGAAAAATGAGAAGGGTTAAGAGAGATGTCCTAAATACTAAGCTACGAATGAGTAGTAACAATGGAGGCTGCTGCAGTAGACAAACTTTCCCAAACTGAGTTTTGCTTGGCCAAGAGGAACCTACAATTACATAAAACTAGTGCAATCTCCTAAGGTATGCTAATTTTTAGGTTGCACATGCACATCATGAACATGCAATTGAAAAAAGTTGCAACAATTAAATAAATAAGCCCAGGGTAACTTTGCACAACAACTTGTCATCAACAAGTGTTAAAATTATAGGATGAAAGCTCATCAAATACCATAACAACAATGTCCATTATCACAACCATTCAAGAAACTACAAGCTAAACTAACTTGGAAGTTGAACCATGCATACATAATGAACACACTCAAAATAAACATCCATAAAATCATGCAATGCTCCTCTCTATTGCTGTAAAATGCCTTTACACCAGTTCTTCAATCATTTACAAATGAGGGGAAAGCCCCTATTTGTAGTTTTCTGAAGCCCAAAAGAATGGCTAGGATTAATTCACAATGTGTGGCTCAGATTCAATACAAGTTAGGGTTTCACCTACCCTCAATATTTCACAATTTTAAAATAGACTATTTTGTCTTGTAGCCTATTTTGTCATCTAGTGACCTTGGCACTATAGAAGTTTTGTCCTATAGTGGCTGCCTTTTTTGATGTAGTTGAAAAATTGTAGGAAGATGCCATTTGTCTAATATGTTTGCAACATTTCTTCATTGAATCTTGCTGCAGATTTGAGTCACTGAAAAGTAGCTATGCTGCTCCTGATTTCGGTGGATAACTCCTGACAATCATCATCATTTGGTGGAAAATAAAACAACTCCTTCTTGTTCCTTTGAAGGTCACCCTTTGCAGTTTTTTCATTGACTTCCTTGACATAGGCCTCCTTCTAATGCAAGCTTTGTTGATGGGTGCCAGGAGCAGAGGTGGGCATAAAATGAATGGTGAGAGGAGCAATGTGCTTTTCCTTATTCAACTTTCTCAATGAGCCTCCTTGACGGACTCGTGGTAAGTTCCATAAATCCTACATACATGAAGTGAAATAGGTGCTTTCATACGTAAATCAAGGAAAATGTTAACCAAATCCTATAAACTCATTGTTAGATCCATCCATGCATCATTACAAGATCATACTAGTCATATTTAGAGCTCATTTGGACCACAAACATAAATGTAGGTTCAGGGGTGTGGGCGCCATATGGAAGACAAATGGTGGATAGCAGATGACAGACAGTGGATGGACAATGGGTGGCAGTCGACGACCGATGGGTAAACGATAGATAGTGGATGACGGGTGGACAACAAATGGTGGACAACAGGCGACGAGAAAATGGAAGACGGTGGATGAACAACAGATGGGTGCGGTGAGTGATGGGATGACAACAATGATGAACAATGGACGGATGGTGGCCTGCAAGGAAGTTCCCGTAGATGGTGACAGAGGGATGGTGGCTCATAAGGAAGTTCTTCTAGATAGTGACAGAGGGACGACGACTCGCAAGGAAGTTCTCGTGGACGACGACGGAGGGACGGTGACTAGCAAGGAAGCTCCTGCTAACGACGATGGAGGGATGACAACCTACAAGGAAGTTCCCGTGGATGGAAATGGAGGGACGATGAATCGCAAGGAAGTTCCCACAGATGACGATGGAGGGACGACGACCCACATAAAAATTCCCGCAACTTCAAAAAATTTAGTAAATTTGATATTTTTTAATTTTAGCACGTGGGAAAAGGGGTAGAAAGAGTACCAAGACATATTTCCTTAGGATTTGACTCATTTTGACAAATGCAAAAAATTGGGATGTAGGAGCTAGAGGGTTCCCCGCCCTTTTGTAATGATAATGAGCACAGAGTGACCCACACACGACGACTCGTAAGGAAGTTTCTGCAATGTCTAAACACATGGAAAATTTGATCCAAAACCCTTTAGGCATGTGAAGACACTCACTTGATGGGTCCTAGATGATGAAAACTTGAAGTTTGTACCCTTTGTTGGAAATGCAGAGATTTAAAAGGGGGAAGCTAGAGGGTCCACACCCTTTTGAAAATGGCAATGAGCACACAACGACCCACACATGGTGGCCTACAAGGAAGTTACCTTGGACAGTGACAGAGGGACAACAACCAACAAGGAAGTTCCCATTGGATGGTTATGGAGGGACAATGATCCGCACATAGCGGCCTGCAAGGAAGTTCCTGTGGATGATGATGAAGGGATGATGACTAGCAAGGAAGTTCCCATGGATAGTGACAGAGGGATGATGACCCACATAGAAGTTCCTATGGATGGTGATGAAGGGATGACGTCAAACAAGGAAGTTCCCGTGGATGGCAAAAGAGGGATGAAAACCAGCATAGTCCCACGAACGGTGACAGAGGGACGACAAATTGCAAGGAAGTTTCTACAACTTCTTGAAACTCAACGAAACCTTGGTAGTTCACTTAGGAATCACAAAAACATCCCAAATCCATAGGAAACTTGTCCTCAAATTCAAAAATGGAGGAAAAAGTAAAGCAAGCGAGTAGGGACCAAGTCAGCAAGAGGAAGGAAGAAAGCAAAAAAAGGAAGGGGGACTTTGTTTCTCTCTCAATTTGAACGCCTCAGGTAAAATGAAAGGCAGGGAGCAATGTTTATAGGTCAATTTACACTAATGGAATGCATTGATTTCTTGGTACAATGAACTTGGGTTAGGTGATATGCGGGAACCCATGCTCGCTTGGATGCCTAGTCAAGGCTCAGATGGAGAAACTAAGTGTGGATTCTGCCATGCGGGCAGAAGTTGGGTGTTAGTTACTACTCAATGGTGAAACATGAGTGGTGACCCACATGAGGTAACCCACAGTTGTGGGTCCACGAGGCTTGGAGGATGTTGGGGCAATGGGCGAAGGGGAACCCGTAGGGGCATTTCTGCGAAAGCAAAAGACTTAGTGAAAATTAGGTGGGCGAATCTAGTCAAAGGGAATTTGATAATTCTAAGGCATGTGACCCACTTGGACTCTAGAATAGGGGCACACAAAGTGAGGTGAGAGAAAAAATGACCCAATAGGAGTAGGAACAAGCCAAAGGGAGTGAAAAAAAGGGGGTCCCTACCTATGGTGGGGTGTGTGTGCAAAACATGCACAACATCTTTCAGCCATGATATATAAACAAGAACATTATGTACACCATAGGGGTTTGATGCAACCTTCAAACAAAGTCCTTACAACTCAACAAGATGCATGTTCGTTAGACTGTTCATGTGAAATCTATACAATAATGATGATAAAAATTTAAGAAATCACTCAACCATGATGCATTAACAAGCACTATATCTACACCATATGAGTGTGATACGACCATTAAACAAACCAAATACAACTCCATGACATGCATGTTATTTGACCCTCCACATAAAATTTATATCATCATAATGCACAATAATGAATATTAATAACCATAATGCATGAATAAGCACACTAGGCATACCATATGGGCTTGATGCACACTTGTCATAATGCATAGTTCGTACAAAATCAATAACGCTCATAGGATACTATCATATATGTCAATCAACCTTGACCCACACCAAAGTTGCTATATGAGTTTGATGCAATATTCAAATAAAACCTATACAATTCAATGACATACATGTAATTAGTACCTTCATACAAAATACATACAATCATATAGAAATCAATTGCAGTCTACTATAATGTATAAACAAGAACATCAAGCATGCCATACAAATATAATGCAACCTTTCAACAAAACCTAATATACAAAAAAATGATATATATCACCATTTACTTCATGGAAATGTCATGTAGTCATGTAAAATCATCAATGTGACTCAACCATAATGCATGAATAAGCAACTTTCAAAAAAATTCCATACAAAATCATTTGAAACCATCAACTAAAATTCATACAACTTAGTGACATACACGTTATTAGAACTTCCACTCAAAAATTCATAATCAACATGCATGAATAAACACACTAAGCACACCATAATGAAAAGTAGTTATGATGTATACTTAACATAAAATTGAAAATTGGTAGGATGTTGTCATATATGCCATTCAACCTAACACATATGCCATACTCCATTCGAACAATCAAATATAAGAGTCAATGTCACTCAATTATGATGCATAAAAAATGCATTAGGCATGGCATAAAAGTTTGATGTATAATGGAAATATAATCCACACCATTTAACCCTAATACATGTAAGTGCACTAAGACTCATCATTGAACTCAATGGAATACATGCCATTAGACCAAACTGACATGCTTGCAGTGTAAAGTTGCAAGGTGATGTACTTTTCATTCTATTTGTCGTGCGACAAAACCGATAGTTCCAACATGTTTGGAGGGGTAGATTTACGTTAGGAAATGTCCTGTTTCGCACCCAAACATGCCAAAACAGTTTGAGCTACATTGCACTAGATATATCTCTTAAGAGACCAAAGTGAAAAAAGAAAACAAACTTTTATGAGTTATTACTCAAAAACCATGGCACTTAGAAACATCTCATCTATAGGTACAAGATCACATAGGGCCTCTCTAAAATAACCTCTCTCAATTTTTATATCTTTGAGCCATTTAGTTGTGGTGTCAAGTTTTCAATTGATGAAAAAAACATCAAATGCATGCAATGTAGCATTGCAAGGTGGTGTACTTTTTGTTCTGTTCATTGTGAAACCAAATCAATAGTTACAAAAAATTCAGATGGGTAGGTTTCCACTAGGAAAGGTCTTTTTGCACCCAAACATACTGGAACAATCTGAGCTACATTGCACTAGCGATATCTCTTAAGAGACCAAAGTGCAAAAATGTAGGAAAATTTGATGAGATATTACTTAGAAACCATGGAACTTAGAAATATGTCATCTGAAGGTATGAGATAATGTAGGTCCCCTTTACAATAACCTCTCTTTGTTTTTTATATCTCCGAGTTGTTTTCTTGAGGTGTCAACTTTTCAGTTGATGGAAAAAGCGTGAAATCCATGTAGTGTAATGTTGCAAGGTGGTGTAATTTTTGTTTTGTTTGTCATGTGACAAAACTGATAGTTCCAACATGTCAAGATGAGTAGGTTTATGCTAGACAAGGTCCTATTTCACATCCACACATGGTGGAATAGTTTGAGCTACATTGCACCGACGATATCTCTTAAGAGACGAAAGTGCAAAAAGGCAACAAAATTTGATGAGTTGTTACTCAAAAACCATGGCAGTTAGAAACATTTTTTCTAAAGTTACAGGATCATGTAGGGACCCTCTACAATAACCTCTCTTGGTTTTTTATATCTCTGAACCATTTATTCATGGTGTCGAGTTTTTAGTTGATGGAAAAATCGTCAAATGCATGCAGTGTAAAGTTCCAATGTGGTGTAATTCTTGTTCTATTCATCGTGCAACCAAACTAAAAGTTCCAACATGTCTAGATGGGTAAGTTTACACTAGGTAAGGTATGTTTCACACCCAAACATGTCAGAATAGTTTGAGGTACATTGCACTACGGATATCTCTTAAGAGACCAAAGCTTAAAAAAATACTTAACTTTGACGAGCTATTACTCATAAAATATGGCACTTAGAAACATTCTATCTAAAGGTATGGGATCATGTAGGCCCCTCTACAATAATGTCTCTTGATTTTTTATATCTTTGAACCATTTTCTCATGGTGTTGAGTTTTCAGTTGATGGAAAAAGAGTCAAATGCATGTAGTGTCAAATTGCAAGGTGGTGTAATTTTTTTTCTATTCATCATGCAACCAACTAACACTTCCAACACATTTGGATGGGTAGGTTTATGCTAGGTCATACCCAAACATGCCAGAATAGTCTAAGCTACATTGCACCAATGATATCTCTTAAGAGACAAACGTGCAAAAGACAACAAAAGTTGACAAGTTGTTATTCAAAAACTATGGCACTTAGAAACATTTCGTTTGAAGGTACGAGATCACATAGGGCCCTCTACAATAAAATTTCTCTATTTTTGATATCTCCAAGCCGTTTTCCCGTGGTGTCAAGTTCTTAGTTGATGGAAAAAGCGTCAAATACATGCAGTGTAAAGTTGCAAGGTGGTGTATTTTTCATTTTGTTCATCATACAAACAAGCCAACAGTTCTAACATGTCTAGATGAGTAGGTTTATGCTAGGCAAGGTCATGTTTCACACCCAAACATGCCGAAATAGTTTGAGCTACATTGCATCGATGATATCTCTTAAGAGACCAAAGTAGAAAAAGTCAACAAAATTTGATGAGATATTACTTAGAAACTGTGGAACTTAGAAACATTTTGTTTAAAGGTATAGGATCATGTAGGCCCCTCTACAATAACCTCTCCCAGTTTTTGATATCTCCCAACAATTTTCTTGTGGTGTCAAATTTTTGGTTGATGGAAAAAGCCTCAAATGCATGCAGTGTAAAGTTGTAAGGTGGTGTAATTTTTGTTTTGTTCGTCATGTGACCAAATTGATAGTTCCAACATCTCGAGATGGGTAGGTTTATGCTAGGAAAGGTCCTTTTTTGCACCCAAACATGCTATAACAGTCTGAGCTACATTACACTAGCGATATCTCTCAAGAGACCAAAGTGCAAAAAAGTGGAAAACTTTGACGAGTTATTACATGGAAACTGTGGCACTTAGAAACATTCCATTTGAAGATAAAAGATAAAGTAGGGCCCCTCTATAATAACCTCTCTCTATTTTTGATATCTCTCATCCCTTTTCCCATGGTTTTGAGTTTTCAATTAATGGAAAAAGCATCAAATGCATGTAGTGTAAAGTTGCAAGGTGTTGTACAATTTTTTTTCTATTCATCATACAACCAAACCAACAATTCTAACACGTCCGGATGTGTAGGTTTACACTAGGAAAGGTCTTGTTTCACATCCAAACTTTCCAAAACAATTCAAGCTACATTACCAAAACATGAAGCATGAAGCATGAAGCATACATATGAATACAAGTAATACATGTAGTATACACATGAAGCATGAAGCATACATGTGAACACATGAAGTATACACTAGAAGCATGCAACATAAATATGAATACATGAGGAGCATGAAGCATACACATAAAAACATTAAGTATTCACAAAAAGCATGAAGCATACACATGAATACATGTAATACATGAAGTATACATAGGAAGCATGAAACATACACATGAATACATGTAATAAATGAAGTATACATAGGAAGCATGTGAAGCATACAAATTAGGAGCATGAAACATACACATGAACACATAAAGTATACATAAGGAGCATGAAGCATACACATGAACACATAAAGTATACATAAGGAGCATGAAGCATACACATGAAAACATGAAGAATACACAAAAAGCATGAAGCATACACGTGAATACATGTAATATGTGAAGTATACATAGGAAGCGTGAAACATACACATGAATACATGTAATAAATGAAGTATCCATAGGAATCATGAAGCATACACATGAAAACATGAAGTATACATAGGAAGCATGAAGCATACATGTGAATACATAGAATACATAAGTATGTAAGCGAAGCATGAAGCATATATGTGAACACATGAAGTATACATAGGAAGAATGACAAATACACATGAATACATGTAATATATAAAGTATACACATGAAAGATGAAGCATACATGTGAATACATGAAGTAGACACATGAAGCATGAAACATACATGCTATGGATGTCTTTCTCAAATTAAATTATCTTCCTTTCATGTCGCAAGTTTGAGGGAATCACAACTTTTCAATAGTTACAACTCTTCATTATTGCATTTGGATACTAATAGTAATTCAATTTTGGATAAGTTAATTTGTTAGTGCTTATCAAACTAGAAAGCATTTCGACATACAATGTTTTTAATATTTTCATAATTTCTAAGCATAAGGTAATCATAAATATACATAGAGTAATCTTGTTGAAGATACATCCGGTCATGAAGCAAACACATAGATATGCATAATACATGAAATATGAGGCATACACATGAATACACATAATACACAAAGTATACATAGGAAACATGAGGCATACACGTGAATACACATAATACATGAAGTATACACAAGAATACACGTAATATATGAAAGGAACACTCATATAGAAATGCATTATTGGCCTACTAAAGAAGAAGGTTGAATAGTTTATTAAAGAAGCTAACAAGTTTATTAGTCTTAATTGTAGGAGTGTTTAGATAATTAATTATCAATTAATGATATCAAGTTTCCACAATCCATAATGTTGTTCAGTATTATTTTTGAATTTGATTATGTTGGAATTTTTTGCAACAACATTTCAAATCACACTCCGTGATCCATCATCATGATGGTGGAGAACAAGAAGAGAAAAAATGGTTGATTGCAAACTTAGACCAGTTTAATGAGAGAGAATAGAGGGATGGGAATAACACACAGTTCAGGGACCGAAATAGAGAAGGCAAAAAATAACAACACAAATTGAAAATAATACAAGTAAAAAAGAGAAAAAGTGAACAAATTAAAAATAATAAAAACAAAACAAATTAAAAATAAATAATGAAATTGATTAAATTAATAGAAAGGAGAAAAAACCAAAAGAAAAAAAATAGAAATTAAGCAAAATTAATAGAAAACCAAGTTTGAAAAAATGAAAAGGATAAACCACTTGATCAAAGTGAAAAAAGAAAAAATGTATAATATCAATATTAAAAAAGCTACTCAAAGAACAAAAAAATAACAATATATATAAAACAATATAAATAAAAAATAAATATGAATACAAATAAATCTAAAATAATAAATAAAAGATTTAACATGTATGAATGTATGTATATGTATGAAAATACATATACATGCATAAATACCTATAGGAAAGAAAAACTAATATAAAAAAAACCTTGCATCAAAAGATGCATCAATAAAATAAAAACAAAAATAAAAAAGACCAAAGTGAAAGAGGACTTATGGAAAGAAATAATTTAATTAATGAGAAGAAAAACTAAATCAATAAAGAACCACCAATTAATTAACTACTTAGTAATATTTGTCATGAATGTTAGAAAGCTATAGACACATGTGAAAAATTGAATGTAATAAAAACCATTGTTTATTATTTAAGCATCAAATGAATAATTGATGAATATTAAAAAATAATAATCAACAAGATGTAAACAATACCCATACCTACAACATTTAAGAATACTATTTACGCAATACACATGATAAAATCATTCAATAATGGCTATCAAAACAAGGATTTACTTAATCCTCATGTTGACAATGTTTAGGATAAAACTATATAGTTTGATAATAGTGGTAAAATAATATTTACATTAATCAAAAATCCATAAGGCTATACAACAATATATGTTGATAAAAGTATACAATAAAGTCATATATAGGCTTAGTACAAAAAATTCATATGGACATAAAATGTTAAATATCAATAGTACAAAACACATGTTCAAAAATGCCATGTAGGCATACAACAGACAACCCTAATACATAGTCATTTCCCACTAGGGGAGTAAATAGATCATGCATAGCCTTCGACTATCGGTTGGATGAAGTTTCTATTGATGATGTTTTCTTTTGAATGTGTTCACTCGTCTTCTCTTTAGTCATATGGAGTTTCAATTGATACAATAAGAAGTATAGGCATTAATATATAGAAATTAAATTATGGAATGATTTATATAACAAAATAATCACTTATTGCAAGAAAATAACCATCATACTCATTCACAATAGCAACACAATAACGATCTAGCATGATACACACCTATAGCAAGAATCAAGATAGAAATTAAACTACATGTAAGTATCATGAAAATTTTCAATAATAGACCATAGAAGAGAAAATATACTATTAAGTTTACTAATATGTTGCATACCTCTATCAAAGGATTAGAACTAGCTACTGCAGTAGCAAATCCATGTTCCATTGCTCCACAAACATTGCCAGCACTGTCTAATGTCAACATTTGGAAATGAAACACCAAATATGAAGTTTTTTATCACTTTTATTAGTCTCTTTATTTAATTAAAATATAAACTAGATGGAAATTGAAAATGTGTACACATTCCTAATGTATTTTTTTCCTATGATACTTCCACAAAAAAGTAGACTTAGATTCTTGCACTTACCCTCCCATAGGAAAATAGAGGAAAAAAGGCACAAAATTGATGCTAGGTAGAGAAATCCAAAATAAGTGACAATTGATAAGAAAATAGCCCCAATATGTAAAGCTTTGGAACTTGAAATAAATGTCCCCAAAAAAAGGGATTAATATACCATGAAGTAATTTTGAGGTTGCAAAGGCTAAAGATGCAAATATATAAATAGATGAAACAAATACGACATCGGTATGATGATAAAACCAATAAGCCATCAATATCAAAATAGATGAAACCAATAAGGCCATAGTAGCAAGGTAGTGAATTATTTGATAAAATATTGTGGTAGACATATATGAAAACTATGGTAGCATAGACAAGGTAGTGAATAGTTTAAAAAAAATTCCTTAAAGAAATGTGGTCTCATGGTGATGGAATGCCATGGTTTTATTATCATGGAATTCACCATGGAATTCCATCACCATGAGACCACATTTCTCTTAGGCCTTTTCTTCAAGAAATTCATTTCCTTGTCTATGCTATTGATTACTATTATGCTTTGATAGATTTTTTCCAAGCATCCATAGCTTGTTCGAAAGCACCTTTTTTTAGGATTTTAGCCATAACAATAAGGCAATGAACAATTTGATAAAATTATTTGGTAGAAATATATGAAAAATGTGGTATCATAGACAAGGCAATGAGCTGTTTGAAAAAATGGCTCAAAGAAATGTGGTCTCATGGTGATGTCATGACATTCCATCACCATGACACCAAATTTCTTTGAGGATCCTTTTCAAATAGTTCACTACCTTGTCTATGATATTGCTTGCTATTACGCTTCGATATATTTTTTCCAAGCATTCATAATTGTTTGAAAGCACCTATTTTAGGATTTTAGCCATTGCAGCAAGGTAGTGAAAGGTAGTGAATTGTTTGATAAAATGCTTTAATAGGCATGTATGAAAAATGTGGTACCATAGACAAGGTAGTGAACTGATTGAAAAAATGCCTCAAATAAACGCAGTCTCATGAAATGCCATGACAAGCAAATGAAATTGGCATTCGCTCCTAGTTATTAGTTATGCAATGTGAAGTAATTTCATAACTGCTCAGGTTGAATTTGTTAAAAACTATATTGTAATTGAAATTTTGTCATCTATTATCACTTAGTTATTAGTTATGCAACGTGAAGTAATGCTTTGAGTTTGAAAGAAGTGAAATGCAATGCAATCAATGATAGCAGCAAGGTAGTGAATTATTTTGAAAAAATGCCTCAAATAAATCTAGTCTCATGGAATGCCATGACAAGAAAATGCAATTGGCAGCTACTCCTAGTTATTAGTTATGCAATGTGAAGTAATTGCATAACTTCTTAGGTTGATTTCATAAAAATCTATATTTAATTGAAATTTTGTCATCTATCGGCATTTAGTTATTAGTTATGCAATGCGAAATAATGTTTTGAGTTTGAAAGATGTGCAATGCAATGTAATCAATGATAGCAACAAGGCAATGAACTATTTGATAAAATTCTTTGGTAGACATGTATGAAAAATGTGGTAGCATAGACAAGGAAATGAACTATTTGAAAAAATTCCTCAAAGAAATGTCATCTCATGGAATGCCATGACAAGCAAATGTAATTGATAGTTGCTCCTAGTTATTAGTTATGCAATGTGAAGTAATTGCATAACTACTTAGGTTGACTTTGTAAAAAACTATATTGTAATTGAAATTTTGTCATCTATTAGCATTTAGTTATTAGTTAATCAATGTGAAGTAATTATTTGAGTTTGAAAGATGTGCAATGCAATATAATCAATGATAGCAGCAAGACAATTAACTGTTTGATAAAATGCTTTGGTAGACATGTATGAAATATGTGGTAGCATAGACAAGGATATGAATTGTTCGAAAAAATGCCTCAAAAAAATGTGGTCTCATAGAATTCCATGACAAGAAAATGCAATAGTTAGCTACTCCTAGTTATTAGTTATGCAATGTGAAGTAATTGCATAATTTCTTAGGTTGAATTTGTAAAAAAAATATTATAATTGAAAATTTTTCATCTATCAACAGTTAGTTATTAGTTATGCAATGTGAAGTAATGCTTAGAGTTTGAAAGATGTGCAATGCAATGTAATCAATGATAACAACAAGGTAGTGAATTGTTTGATAAAATGATTTGGTAGACATGTATGAAAAATGTGGTAGCATAGACAAGGCAATGAACTGTTTGAAAAAATGCCTTAAATAAATGTGGTCTCATGGGATGCCATGACAAGCAAAGGTAATTGGCAGCTGCTCCTAGTTATTAGTTATGTAATGTGAAGTAATTGCATAATTTCTTAGGTTGACTTTGTAAAAGCTATATTGTAATTGAAATTTTGTCATCTATCAGCATCTAGTTATTAGTTATGTAGTGTGAAGTAATGATTTGAGTTTGAAAGATGTGCAATGTAATGTAATCAACAATATGAATATAAAGTACAAAAATATATTTTTTACAATTCATTAGTTAAACTCTTTAATAGGAAGGCAATGAATTGTTTGATAAAATGATTTGGTAGACATTAGCAACAATTAGAAATGAAATAAATCTATTTTTTACAATTCATTAGTAGAAAGACAATGAACTATTTGATAAAATGTTTTGGTAGACATGTATGAAAAATGTGGTAGCATAGACAAGGTAATGAATGGTTTGAAAAAAATTCTCAAAGAAATGTGGTATCATGGAATTCCATGACAAGAAAATGCAATTGGTAGCTGCTCCTAGTTATTAGTTATGAAATATGAAGTAATTGCATAATTACTTAGGTTGAGTTTGTAAAAACTATATTGTAATTGAAATTTTTTCATCTATCAACATCTAGTTATTAGTTATGCAATGTGAAGTAATGCTTTGAGTTTGAAAAATGTGAAATGCAATGAAATAAGTGATATGAGTATAAACAACAAAAATCTATTTTCTACAGTTTATTAAAGTAAAAAATCATACATGGAATTATGCTAAAAAGTACAATCATATACAAAGTAGTGTTTTTTCAATTACCAAAACTAGCTAATATTATTTTACAACACCATTAATGAATAAAGGTTGCATAAGTGGAAGTTATTTGAGGATGAGAATAGCAAGGTATCAAAGACGTAGGACCAATATCAAACTATTTTCCATCCAAAGCATGTTATACAAAAAATATTCATATAAGTTCAACTATTCACATGCAATAATTATTTATTTAATACTGATTGCATACCTTTGGACTCAATGAAAAAAACATATAGGGGTCTGAAGGAATGGTGTATGTATCATCAACACTTTGACCCTAAATTTTCATCATATTCATTCTACTAATTTAGTTTTTCTTAGATTTCAAAATATAATTTCATAAACAAAATTAAATGAACACACTAAAGTTTACCTGAGTATCAATGTCGAATGTTTCATTCAGCAAGGAATCTTTCACAACTATCTACTCTACAGTCGATGTATGTCATGTAGCTACATCCCAAGCACTCTCACCATCATATGTGCAAAAAAAACCACAATAATGACAATGGTGGACTAGAACTTTGGGCCTAGAAGTATCACCCACATTAGGTTCTACTAGAGGCCTCACACACTATAGAATTCTCTTAGTGAGCGAGCTAATCGAGTCTAGTGTGTCCACCTCAATACAATCCTTCACAATGGAAGGAACGATGACATGATCCACTACGTGTTTGGACAAGGCTCTCAATGCTAGCTACAAATTATGTCATGCACCCACTCTATCATGTGTGGAGCCCCCACATCTACCTTGAAAGCCTAGATAGTCAAAATAATTTTGCATCTTTTTGAGGACAAACTCATAATAGAGTTTCCTTAAAAAATATTGTGGGACCTCATAGTTATTGCATGGATGTTGGTCAAAAACCATCCACCAATTCTCCCAAAAGTTATTTTTAATGAATTCATGGTGGCACGAATGGATGATGAATCTCCTACATGCATATGATAAAGGTGCATTGGTTCTTGGATCTGTGAAAAGAGCACACAAGTTGACTTTGCTAATTTTTTCTTTCTTCGCTTGCATATTGGAAAGTCCACTAGCATAAAATTGTTTTAATTCCTCCATCTTATTTGACCAAAAATAATTTTTTTCACTTGTTTCTCCTACGTGAGTTACAATTGACATTAAGGATTCAATAATGCCTCTCCTATGAGGGTGGGTTGTATCATGTTCACTTAATCTAGTAATTAGTGCTTCAAGCTCTTTTTTGTTATTTTTTATTTGATTTAAAACATTTTCTTGAGTTCCTTGAGGATTCCTACGAATTGAGGGAGGGATTTGATGTTCTTGTTTGGGAGGGTCTTCATGAGGGGGTGATTGTGAATTATCAATGTTTGGAGGTGAAGACTAATTTTGCTAGAAATTAAAATGAAGTTTGATTAAAAAACCTATTTCAATCTAAATTTTAATTCAAATTTGAAACTAAAATAATAGAAATAAATACCTCTTTGACCTCTTTGAAATCTTGGTGGTATCCTCACAAAGAATCACAAGCTCAAAGTGCAAAAAATGATCTCCTTTTGGAGAGCGTGAGTTGCAGAGGCAAAAAAATGGAAGCACAAGTCGTAGATGGGAAAAAAATAGGGTTTCATGCGTTGTTTTTATTATTTACCTTTTCCATTTGGTGAGCACCAAATTTGTCACTCGCCAAATGCACTTTTTAGATTTTTAAAAATTTGGCACCTTTTTTGTGTCACAACTTGGTGCACTTACCCATGTATTATAACATAGTGAGTAATTTAAGAACTTGAATAGAAAATAATCAATTTAACATAAAATAATAATTGTAAAACATTAATAAAACTAATCATTGTTAAGTTTACATCATGGAATGTATCAACTTGTAATTTGAACACTCATTTACTACTAATAATATGTCTATTATGCTTATTTAGTTTTTTAAAATAAAAGTCAATATGACATTCAATTGTACAATAGGTCTTGTTATCTAGATTTTAGAACATTTTCTATTGACCATAAAACAATAATTATAAAAAATTAATGTAATTGATCACTATTAGTTTTACAGTATGGATTATTTCAAGGAGTAAAGAACATAGTCAATGATTTCTAGTAAAGAAGTCTTTATTTTTGTAGTGAAATAACATTTTTTTTGGTAGATGGTGAAAATACATATAATTATATTTGATGATAAAATATAGTGTTACAATGATTGTAAGTGAAAAATGTATCTAATGTAGGAGCATCTGGGTCCACAGGCGATCCCACATCACCCAAAAATATAGTTTCTTTTCATGTTCAATATTTTTGCATTTTTATGTAGGTTGGAGCCCCTTTGTGTTCAATATGACATCTTGTGTTCAATATGACATCTTGTGTTCAATGGGACTTCAGTTGGTATTCATCACATAGAAGATCCACAATAAAGTAAGAAATTCACTTTCAAGTGTTATAGGGATGGGAATGACATCTTATGTTTGGTGGGGCTTTAGTTGGCGTTCCCTCGATAGCCCAATGCAATACTTTAACTCTTTATCAAAATGACTCTTCATTGTTGGCGAGACCTCTCCCATAGTTCCCACAATGGCCGATAACACTTCTTGCGATGTTGTCATAATAGTGGTTTACAATTCTGAGAGAACAAATTTTAACTTTATGATATTTTAGAAAATATAATGATTTAAGCCTTACAAAGTTCCATTTTAAGAGTTCCATTTAGAAAGGTTTGATCAAATCACCTTAGATGGCCTCCTTGGCCTAGAACCTGCTAGTTTTTAAACCATGTATACCTGCTCATCGTCTCATACACCTATCAAAATGCTGATAAAGAATGCTTTTTTGATTTGCTTTTCAGGATCAAATAAATTCATTTAAAATTTATTTCAAATGATTATGGTATTCCTCAGAACAAGCTATCCAATGAATATAATTTTAATATGTTTTGGTTTTGTTATGTATTTGTTTTTTAAGTTTTATTAAACATAGGTTTTTCATCGAAAATGAATTTCTTTGTTCTTCACATGTAGAAAAATAGAAGATTATCAAAAAAAAAAAATTGAAAAATATAAGTGCACCAGATATTGAAGTCCTTGATCCAACAAAAATAAAAAATAAAAAATTGACATATACAAAAAAGGAGTTCGTTATCACGGTCATGGCGTACGGTGTAATTAGTTTGACTTTTGAAACTTGATTAAGGAAAAATATTCAATAAAAACTATCTAACAAAGTGGAATACTAGATATCAAAGTTACAAATCTCTTAATTTGAAAGAATTAGAATTTTTATCCTTCATGGAAAAAAAGTTATGCGTTATCACGGTGTGCGTCACTTTTTTAAAATGTTGTTTTCTGAAAAAAATCAATTTTCTTGGGAGATGGAAAAAGAAGTGCAATTTGATTCCAAAAATTTTGAAAAAAATATTTTTAGAATCTACAGACAAAATTTGATGAGACTCTAGTTTGCACCATCTTCAAATTCCTCACAGTTTAGCCGCTATAGGTGCACGAATGTGAAGATTTAGTTAAAAATAATAATTTCAGTGTCCAGTTTGGCCAAAAATTGTAAACCACTATTATGGGATCACCTGTGTAGGTGCTATGTATTCTGCTCGATAGAACTTATCCTTTCTCCCGAAAACTTGATTATTCTCTCATCATTGTGACTTGGCTATATGTAGGGCGTGCTTGTCCCAGCGTGGAATGATTCTCCCTGACAACCTGATTGTATTCTCTCATCTGTGTGACTTGGCTATATCAGCGAGACTACATGATTTGTCCCAATGATAGAATGATAACACTATCTCATCGGTGGAACACTATACTATTGGCAGAACCCTAACAACATTCTCAATGATAGATCGATAAGCCTATATCTGTGGGACTTTACATTGTTAGTAGGACTCTTTAGGTTGTCTCATCAATGGACCGATGTGACTGTTTACTCAGTGGGACTTTACATTGTCGGCAAGACTCTTCAAGTTGTCTCATTGATGGACCGATGAGACTATTTCAGCATAACTAGGTGTCATTGGCTAGAATCTATCTCGTGTATCTCTGATGGACTGATAGACTAGTGGGACCTGGGCTGTCAGGAGGGAAGTGATGGTTGGTGCAAGCCATGTTGAGTTGGAAATGGGGACCACTTTGAGCGGTAGGATCTTCATTGTTGTGACAATGCTATATCGGTGGGAGGACTTAACAAGTCTCCCCAATAGACCGATATGTTGAAGGTGACCTGGGATCCCACATGGCTATTTGATCAATGGTTTTATGGTGTGTGTATGTGTCTTCCATAGGTCATCTTGGCAATGAAAGTTATTGATGGAGACTATTTTCTTGTAGGGAAGTTGTAACGATTGTTTCCTGATATTGATTGAAGGGAATGTAGAATGATGGTGCTGGGAGATGGACGGTTGGTTTCACAAGAAGGGAGAGAGACACAATCTAGATAAAAAAGACACCATCTAAGAAAAAAGAGAGATCTTGAGAAGGAGAGGAAGAACTTGAGAGTGAGAGAGAGGAAAAGGGGCACAGTCAGGAAAAAAGAAGGTGGTGGTCATAATAAAGAGGAGGTGGTTGGAGACAAAAAGTGAACAAGGTAGCTAGAATAGGAAGAACGAGAAAAAATATTGAAGAATAGAGTGTAATTAGAGAACTGAAGCTGAATGCTCTGATCTACATGTTAGTAGATGTTTTGTGATCAACCATTGATGGGATGTAATGATGTAATGTCTTTTACGATTAATAAAATATATGATTTTTGTTTTATATTTCACTATGCAATCTAAGTTGTGTAGTGTGGATTTCTTGCATGATTGATAGCTTGATAAGGATCTTCAAACTCGACTGTGACAAGTAGTATCATAGCAGGTTTTCTCATGGAGGAAGTGTCAAAGATATTATGAAGTCTTGAAGGAAATTTTTTGTGGGAAAATGAGCAGAGAAAGAAGACCTACATTTACAGAGGACTTGCATAAAATGGCACAAAGAGGACATGGCAGAGGAAGAGGATCATCTTCCAAAATATTGGGTAGAGGATGGTGGTGAGAGTGTTGTAGGGAGTACCTGTAACTGTAGAGAGCATTAGCTCTAGAAGTTGTCTATGTGTACAGATTGAGAGAGTGAGGAGATGCCTTCAAATAAGAGGACGAGATGGGTCATGAGGAGACCGGTTATAATCCCATTTTGGGAAGAGTATTGGAAGGAAGTGGAGAATCAAAAGCTCCATGAAGAGTCGAAAAGGATTGAGGTGAGAATGGATGCTTTGGAAAAATATTATCTTTCTACTGATATTTTAGTCATAGAAAAGAACAAAGAGGAATTGAAGCAAAGAGCACTTGAAGCGAAAAGTGATGAGACAAAAGTGTCCAGAAAGGAGGAACTCAAGGAGACAATTTGGTCTCTTGATTTATGTACTGATGATATGTTAAAAAATGTGAATGTAGGTAGGGGGAAGGTCAAGAAAGAGACCTTAAAGATGATAGGAGAAGGGGGAAGAGAAGCACTCGAAGAAAGAATCGAAGTTGAGAATGAGAGGAGATTAGTTCAAGTGGTAGGCTCTAGGGAGAATGTGATAGGTGAGAGCAATAATAAGGTTGCAGTAGGTGAGAGATCAATGGTGGAACATCCATTAAAGGATGAAAAGAAGGAAAATGGGGAATTTGTGGTAGAAGAATGTCAAGGAAATATTATAGCAGGGGTATGCGACAAGGTACCTGAGTATAAAAATGATTTGAGGTTGAAAATAGAGTATGGAAAAAGAGCAGTAGTAAGGGGACAACCATCCAACAATGTGCAAAACAAAGTATGTATGGTGAAGTGTGTAGCAACAAAAGGATTATGATGTTGCAAGGCATGAAGATTTGGTGATGGATATGGAGAGTCATAAATTTGATGAGCAAAATGACGAAGGAAAGGATGCCACTTTATTGACAAAAGAAATGAGGAGAATCAATGAATTGTTGACAACTAAAAATGCAAAATTCATGGAGAAGAAGAAATTTGTTGCAGCAAGAGAAGATGGTGATAGTGGAGAGTCTTTGGAGGCTCATAATTTTTATAATCCCTTTTGTAATGTTTTGTTTACAGATAACAAAGAAAGTGTAGAAGGATGCCAAGTCTATGACATTGAAGCATAAATCCTTGTGCAAAAGGATAAGGAAAAGAAGATTGAATTGGAAAGAGTATGCCTGGTTGGGGGCATGGAGGAAGAGAGCAACACAAAAGTTGCAGTAGTTCATGATGGAAAAAATGAAGAACATAAGTCTTGCAAAAGAAAGACAAGTTGAAGTAGAGGTAAAGTTTGATTGTTGTAACTATGAAGAATGTGTTAATTTTCATTTATTTGAGTTTGAGAAAGTTGAATGTACAAAGATGTTGTGGGTTAAGGTGAAGCCCAAGAAAAGCCATTATGTGGATATGGAAAGAAGAGATATTGAAGAGGAGAACATAGGTGTAGAATATGGAGTAATAGAAATATTTAATTTCCTTGGTTTTGTTGTCACTACAGGCATGAGTTTGGTGAATGGAAATTGCAAAATGTTCTTGGAGGAGGAGGATGGTTAGTGGTGGGATAATTCCCACAAAGGTGGAAGAAGTTGTAGGAGGTGAAAAAGAAGTGGCTGAGAATCATTTGAAGGATACATAGGAGAAGGAATTGGCCACAACAAATATGCAGACTGAAGAGGAAGAAGAGGTCCTTGTACAAAAGGCTCTAGAGGAAAGGAAAGAAATTGCAATCGAGGTTGTAGAGGTGGAAGATGATTTGGTAATAGTGAATGAGTGGAAGGAAAAGTTTGCAGTTACAGGAAATGAAAATATAGTTGGGATTGTAGATGTTTCAGAAGAGGATGAAATTGCAATAGTGGAGGGAGTAAGAGAAACAAGGTTACAAGAAATGATTACAATAGTAGAGCACAATGTTGTGGCTAGCGAAGATGAGGAAATGCAAGATGTAGTGGTGAAAAAAGAAAAGGTAAATTTTTTTACTGAGAATATTTTTTTTTCAAATGCAATGAAGAAGATAAGAGTGTTGGAAAGCACGAATGTGTAATAGATATTGCAGATGGTATGGGGTTATGTATAGAGTTTTTTGAAAGTGTTATAGGTTGTTTTTGGTGGAGGTGGTCGGTTAGAGATGGGTTTGAACCCACGAAAGAGAGGAGAAGAGTGAAAATTATTTGGTGGAGGAGATCAGACTATGGTGGACATGAGTCCATGAGAGGAGAAAAGAATGGAGTGCAGAGTTGTTGGCGGATGATGGTGAATGTTCCGGTGAGATGCTGGAAGAGGAGGAAAAAGAAATAATTTGTAGGTACCAATTTTAGTGTGGGAGCATGTTGCAAGTTGTTCACAACTTGGAAGGGTAGTTCTATTAATCAACTCCATTTTGTGAGCCTATGATGACAAACTTCTTAGCCGGTGTGTCTGATGCAGGAGCATCTAGGTCCATAGGAAATTCTGCATCACCCAAAAATATATTTTCTTTTCATGTTTAGTATTTTTACATTTTGATGTAGGTTGGAGCCACTTTTTGTTCAGTATGAAATCTTGTGTTTGATGGGACTTCAGTTGGTATTCATCACATAGAAGATGTACAGAAAAGTAAATAAATCACTTTCAAGTGTCATAGGGATGGGAATGACATCTTGCATTCAGTGGGGCTTCAATTGGCATTCCCCCAATAGCCCGATGCAATGCTTTAACTCTTTATCAACATGAATCTTCATTGTTGGAAAGACCTCACCCACAGTTCCCATAATGGCCGATAACACTTCTTGTGTATGTGCTATGTATTCTATTGGTGGGAGTTGGTTACTTCGATGAGACCTTATATCTTGTCTCCTCGACAATCCGATTGTATTATCTCATCGGTGTGACTTGGCTATATAAGTGAGACCGTATGCTTTGTCCCAATGATAGAATGATAATGCTATATTGTCAGTGAGACACTATACTATAAGCGGAACCCTAATGATAGTCTCAAACATACATCGATAAGCCTGCATTGGTGGGAATTTACATTGTTGGTAGGAATCTTCAGGCTATCTCATCAATGGATCGATGGGACTATTTACTCGGTGGGACTTTACATTGTTGGCAAGACTCTTCAAGTTGTCTCATCGGTGGACTGATGAGACTATTTCAACATAATTGGGTGTCATCGGCTAGACTCTATCTCATGTCTCTTCAATGGACTGATAGACTGGTGGGACCTAAGCTATTAGGAGGGAAGTGATGGTTGGTGCAAGTCGTGTTGAGTTGGTAGTGGGGACCATGTGGAGCAGTAGGATCTTCATCATTGTGATAATGCTATATCGGTAGGAGGACTTAACAAGTCTCCCCAATAGACCGATATGTTGATGGTGACTTGGGACCCTGTGTGGCTGTTTGACCAATGTTTTTATGGCGTGTGTATGTGTCTTCGACATGTCATCTTGGCAATGACAGTTATTGATGGAGACCATGTTCCTGTAGGGAAGTTGTAATGACTATTTTCTGATGCCATTTTAGGGGAATGTAGAACGATGGTGTTGGGAGATGGACAGTTGGTCTCACAAGAAGGGAGAGAGACACCATTTGGAAAAAAAGACACCATATAAGAAAAAAAGAGAAAAAAAGAGAGAGATCGAGAAGGAGAGGAAGAACCCGAGAGTGAGAGGAAAAGGGGCACAGTTAGGATAGAAGAAGGTGGTGGTTAGAATAGAGAGGAGGCAGCTAGAGATAGAAAGTGAACAAGGCAGCCAAAATAGTAAGAATAAGTAGAAAGCTCAAAGAACAAAGAATAAGAATAGAGTGTAATTAGAGAGCCAAAGATAAAGGCTTCGATCTACATGCTAGCAGATGTTTTGTGATCAACCACTGATGGCATGCAATGATGTAATGTCTTCTTTGAGTAATAAAATATCTGAGTTTTGTTTTGTATTTCACTATGCAATCTAAGTTGTGTAGTGTGAATTTTCTACGTGATTGATAGCCTGATAAGGTTCTCCGATCTTGATTGTGTCAATATCAATGATTTTTAGAATGAAAGCCTTTATTTTTTTAGTGGAAGAGAATTTTTTTTTTCTATATAGTGTAAATAGTTATAATTATATTTGATGATAAAATGTATGGTGCTATAATGGTTGCAAGTGTAATAAATATTTGTAAAAAGGATTCTAGTCCATATAAACAATAATGGCTAGAAAAAAAGCACCTAGAACAACTATGCAAACCAAGAAAGGTATAGATGAGTGTGGGCATGAAAATAATAAAGATAAAAAATAGAAAAATATTGGGTCACTAATTTCTATCCTCATCACTGGTGACAAAAAATTGTTCACATAATAGGTAATTGAGCTTAAGGAAATCTATTCCTTCAATTGGAATTGGAAGAGAATGCTTGAGAAGCATACATAGTGCATAGAAAGAGAGTTTTTCCTTTTCTAGGACATCCAAATATAGAAGGTGATCATGACAATTGAGAGCATGTTTGAAAACTAGAACACAATCTTTTAACAACCCCTTCGAGAGGTTAGAGTAGATACAATTGAAAACAAAAGAGATAATTGATTGATTTAAAAAGATGCCACCAATATGAAAAATTCCCTCAGACACATTGTAGTGAGTTATGGCATGTTGGAACTGGAAATCATTAAAGACTGTGTGGACATATTTGCAACATAACACACATAACAAATATGAACATCTCAAGAGATCCATGACATTGGATAAGAAGGCAGATGAGACATCCGAATAGGAGTAGAAACATGTTGAATCGAAGAGGAAATCCACAAATGACTTGGAAAATAGATTTTCCTACTCGTTTGCAATCAAACTTAAAAACCTTCTTTAGTTTCTCTTTATCATATGCACCAATTGGAATAAAAGGTTCTTTAGATGACAGTGGATAAAAGACAATTCTATTGTTCAACATTGCTATTTGCACAAATGAGAATGGGGATGTGGAATGAGAAATCTAAGTACAAAGGAAGTATTAAAGTAATTATGGAACACAACTTAATATTATTAAGTTAGAAAGTAGAGAAAGAAGGTTCAATTAATGAGACTACGAAAAAGGGATTTTATTTAAATTGAAATGTGATCTGAACTTTGATATATTTGCAAAGAATTTATGGTACAATGTACAACTAAGAAAATTATTTAGGTTTGATGAAAATTGTATACACCTAAAATTGGTCATCACCTTTAATTAATTAAATACTATCTATTTAATTGATATTTCGACTATGTATAAATAAATTCTCAATTTATTTATATTGTTCATTTTCTAAATTCTCCAAATCTAAATCATATTCTTCTAAATTAATTAAATAGAAAATTTTTGATAAGCTTGTTTTATTTAATTAATCATCACTAATCTCGATTAGGAATTTGAGCACATGTCTACAAATTTTTGTGCCACCTCACCAAGGTCACATGAAAATAAATAACTCTAATTTTTAATTAGAATTATCTTCAACCAATCTTTAAAAGCACATGGCTCATTCCTCATACAATTCCACCAATTTTGGAGCACATGACTTATTCCTCTCACACTTCCACCAATTTTGGAACACATGGTCTTCTCTTCCCACACTTGAATCTTCCATCCAAATGGCATGTTGCCCATTGGTCAAGAGATTTTTCCATCCAAATGGCATGTTGTCTTTGGTCAAGGAGACAACATATTGATTTTCTTCATCTTCACCATCCATTCTTCTTGTTCGAATCTAGACCATTGATTATTGCCACTTCACTATATGCTTGGAAAAGGCTATAAATACAACCCTTGGGCATTGTATTTTGCATCCACATTTGAAGTAAAGTCAACATGCAAGTTTTATCATTGGAGCTTAGAGCATTTTGGAGTCTTATAGCTAGTCTTTACATCATGTTTTGCTTTGCATTTATATCTTAGCTTTAAATCTTGCATCATAGTTGCATTTTATGTCCCATCTTGCATCATAGTTGCATTTTAGATTGGTTCATTTTTAGTTTGCATTTGAGCATATGTAGAATCATATATAGATCATTCTAGTTCAATACCATAGCATCCACCTCCACTTGTTCATTTATCATAAACATCATCCTCCACTCATCATAGCATTCATCATCATTGTTTGCATCTAGTTTCATGTAGGCATTTAGTTGGCTTGCATGTTGAATACTAATCTCATTTCTTAAGCGTCATTCTAATAGCCTTTGTGCATATAGAAATCTGAGGGCCAAAAGGTTAAAAGAATCATTAAGAATAGAGGACAATGAGATGTTCTTGAAAGATTTAGTTTGTTGCAAATTAGAATGACTTGTTTGCTCTGAATCTTTAATATAAATCGTTTCATTAAGGTTTGTGTTGATACTAACTTTGCACATTTCACACACACAAAAATAATAGTTTGAGCATGCCTTATGACACTTACAATTGAGTGTTTTAATGTGTATGAGGAAAAATGATAAATAAAAATACATTATTAGAAATTTTGAGAGCTGATTAGTGATATGCAATAGATTGCATAAGACATATTAAGCCAGGTGTTTACAAGAGATCTCTAGGATATGATGCAATTGCATTAGGGAGACTTGATTTTCTGAATGCTACTTCATCATACTAAATTATCTTTATTTTGGTAGAAGGTACATCCTAGTTAGTTATTAACATTTGAATAAGAGTGTTGCTTACATGGGCTATAAATATATGAAGAGAGATAGTTAGATATAGTAAAAGACATAAGCATTTTTTAGAAAGATTCTTAAGTTATTAACATATGGAGAAAAATCAGGTGTCTAACTATAATTATCAATAATGTATAAGTATAATTATGCTATTACTAATATATATAATATTAATACTTTAATTAATAAAAAAATTATATAAATTAATATTATAGTAAAGAATGATAAAATTATAATATATATTTTTATATTAATGCATACTACTTTTAAATTATACAACTTATTATTTAAAATTAATTAACTATAAACTATTTGTATTTTAATTTTTTCCTAAAACACAACACTTTATATCTATGACTAAATATTTAATAACTATTAATTGTTAATTTATAACTATAAATTATTAAGAAAATAATACTATTATAATACAACACAATATCCTAACCCTAATGCATATGCATTAGGAAGTTTCACATCTGTAACCTAATTTGCTCACTTTTTTTTTACCACCCAAGCCATTCCATAGGTCACTGCCACCATGCTACTTCAAAGAACTCGTATCTATTGGTAGGGGAGATGCCAAATATTTAAAAATTGTTTTGACCTCCATGAGAGACACAGATCTTGCAAAATGGAAGGGGAAATGATGACCAGATAAGGTTTATATTAAAGCTAGTTTTTCCTGCCATGATTCCTATTAAGTGTTCTCACAATTTTTTTGGAATTGCAGGTCACTAATCCTATTTCCATGTTCTTGGTGGTTGAATGCTCATTCGATGGCTATGCATCCGTGTCTATCAATAGAATAAAAATATCTAGGGTTTGGAACTTCAGTAGTGGGTAAGGTCATTTCTGACCTTAGTGAGGTTGTGAGCCATTATTTTTGCTAGTTAGGGTTTTTAAGGTTCTTAAAAGTTGAAGATGTTGAATGTTCTTAATTTTGAGGGTTCTTTTTGGGCTTTACAACCAACTATTAACATGGAATTAAAATTTTAAAAGATAAATTCATTACTCTTTGAGGGTTCGTCACTATTCTATCTTCTCTATTTTGTGTTTTCAATGGAGGAAAAAGTAGTGAAGGTGTAGAATTCTTCATAGTTCTATGCAAGGTAGGGTTTTACTTTTCATCTTCTAAACACTCAAAAATATATTATCAATAATATTGATGTTGATTAATTTTTTGGATTTCAAGTCAACCAAAAATGGTCATCTCATTTGCCAACCTGCACACTAAACTAGGGGAGCAATAGATTGATGAATGTATCCTAAGCCAAAGTTATATTACTGGGTAATAATACAAGCCATAGTCCTAAAATCATCAATCCTATATTCTGAATGCTTTTATTTTCATTTGAGTTGAAATGATAGGATTTATGAGCTTGAATGGGGGCGTGTAGATATCAGGCTTCCAATGATGATATAAAAGTATTTTTCTATGTGGGGAAAGCTCTTGGATCAGAATATATTAATGCCACTCATTGGTACAACCATATTGATGCTATTTTATAACCAAGGTAGAAGGGTTTTTTTTCTCTTTTGTTTGATTTTAGTTTGTTCTATTTTTTTGATAAGGTAAGCAAGGCTTTGAAAGGACCAAGAACCTTTTATAGAGCTAAGAGAAGGACACTTCCAAATAGAAAAGTCTCAAAATTTTCCAATAGTACTGGCAGAGATACTGCCCTAAGAGAAGGATAAAGCTAAAATAGTACCAGCAAAGATACTAGAGTAGCACAACAAAAACACAAACAAATCCTAGTCAATAGAAACCAGGAGTATCAGAACACTCAGAACCAACAACAGTCTTGAGGAAAAGACATACTAACAACCCAAACTTGGCACCAAAAACAAGAGCAACTGAACACTTAGGACAAAAACCAGTCCTATTGAACCAAAAACCAACCCATAGTATTTCAGGCCCAAAAGAATGCTTGAAAATACCAAACCACAAATCACCCGCAAGAGCTGGATTGCAACAGACCTTCCGCTCAATTTAGTAAAAAATGAGCCTAACAGTTTCTTACCAGAAGAGGGGTAAGAATCACAAGTTGCTGAAATGATATGTTCAAAGCCAAAGAGCAACCCACCAATTAGCAAGTCCTAAAGACTACCATAAACAACCAAGCCACCTGTAGTAGTTGGACTACAATATACCTTCCACTCAAGTTAAAAAAATGAGCCTAATAGATTCCCACCAATAAAGGGGTAAGAATCAAAAAAATCAGCAGAGATATGTTCTTCAAAAATCACCAACCAACCATATACCAACCCTAAAACCACCTCAAAAGGATGGGGCTCCTCTCTATAGGAGAGGAAGAAGTGGGGACCATAATGACAAAAGAAACTTCCCTCTAGAGTAAGAAAAATCCACCTCAATAGGAACCAACAAAGAAGAGTAGCACTTCCCACCATATCTACAACCTCTAGCTCCACCTCAATAGGAGAGGGCTCCAACTTAATAGGAGCAATATTCACCTCTATTGAATATAGCGTTAGTAGAACATGGTAGCAAGCAAGAACTCCAGTAGAATAGGAAAACACCTCCCCCCAAGGCATCCAGGCAGAAGAAACAAAGGGGCCATTAAACAAGAATCCCAAAGGAGCTCCAAAACCAACCCCCATCAAACATGCCTACAACATGGAACTAGCATCACAAATCCTCCAACACAAACCATTCTATATCACACCAACAACAAACCCCCATCTCCCCAAAAGTGGGAAAAAGTTGGTCTTACAAATCTTCAACCCCAACAACAAGAGGAAAGTTATTGAGAGAAAAGAAGCAAACAAGATCACCACTCTATTGAGAATCTTAAACCAAGCTGCCACATAGCTTGCATCTTTCATAAACCTACCCTGAAGGCAATAAAATAATGTTCCCCATGAGGGGCTCAAACTAGAACTCATCTGGAAAGAAAGCAACAAGAGAAAAAAAACCCACAACCACACTCTCAAACACCACTGCCATAGGAAAGGAACTCAAAACCTCCAGGGAGATAGGGCATGAGCCCTAAAGCCACCACCTACCACAAGATAGAGAGAAAAAAAATTCCTTAGAGTAGATCACAAACTCCTAAAACCATAAAGCTAGACCAAGAGAGAAAAACGGTCACAGATCCACCAACAAAAAGTTGAAGCTAAAGAATCCAAAGAACTATTCCAAAACAAAGGAACACAACAACCATAGGCACCAAGGAAGAGAGAAAATACATCCTCTTCCACAACCACAAAAAACAACGCCAAGGCCCCTTCCAACAGGAACCCAAAAGTAGATCACTAACACGATAGAGAACAACTACCCCACCCCTAAAGAGGATAGACGAACCCCCAAATAGGTCATCCTAACCAACAACAAACACAGTCAGAGGAGAGAAGTCAGGCATGCCCCTACAAGCACATGATCTCCCCAGAAAAAAGGAGCACAACCTATGAACAACCATCTATGTCCTTAACACCACCATCACCATTGTCTTCTTCACCTAAAATTTCAAAATTTCTCCCAAAGCTCATCTTATTCATTATTTAATTCAATATTTTAATATCAGTTGATGCAATGCATCAAATAAGAAGGAAATGACTGAAACCATCAACCTATTATTTTAGTTCTAGATTTTCAACAGTGAAGCATTCTTGCTTAGGGATTTCTAGGGGATATTATCCTTTTTAACATTTTGAAAGTGTTGGTAGTAATGAGAACTTTTCCTAACTATGGCAACTACTTTCATGAGATTCATGTTTTCATTTATTTGTTTTCTTTGATTGTTTTTTTAAAGGATTTATAGGGTTATTTAAAAAAAATGTAATGCAATTTTGGAAAAAGGTACTTATTCTACCATGTAAAGTTTGGAAACCCTATTTTGAGCTCTAAGGTAGAAACATGTATTGTTTTGAAGGATATTTCATCTGGGTATAAAAGAGTCATGAGTAGCCACTTTCTTCTTTTAAATTTTCTATTTATTTTTCTTTTTTGACCATGTACGTGTGCCTATATTGAATATTTTACTCTGTTTTGAGCTTTGAGCTAGAATGCACTTGCATTTTTGTAGGTTGTTTCAATTGGGCATAAAAATTACCAATACCCCTTTTCTTCTTTTGTGAAACACATTTGTGTTGTTATTTTATGGCCTTGTACGAATGTTTGAATTTAGAGTTTTATCCTATTTTGAGCTATGAGATGTGATTGTTGGGTTTGGTGAAGCCCAAATGTTACTTCTAATTATAATTGACTTATTTTTGGCATATATTTGCTAATTTAGAAGTTAACCATTTTAGTGGATTTTTTCATTTTGGAGATGAGACTATATTATAAAAGCTGTTGCTGCTTGAATATTATTTATTGTACATTGAGAATTAATAAAAGAGATTCCCCTATTGAAAGTGGATGTAGTCTATAAGAAAAACCACTATAAAAATCCCGTGTTCTTGTTTGTGTGTGTTATTGTTCATTCATTTTATTTTATGCAATCTTTTTCTTTCGTTTATTTCTCTATCATTAAATTCAACAATTGGTATTAGAGCCATGGAAAAGTATTGAGTAGAGATGGAAAATGATTGGGTATTTGATCCTAGAGTTGGGGGTGATTTTATATAGTGAAGAGACAGGCTAAAGTGGGAGTTTCATATGATGATGAAGCTGATTCTATCATTGAAGAATTTCTTGGTAGTTTAGATTTAGTAGAAAGTAATGTGCAAGTGCAACCTAAAACAAGGCGTCGTGTTCATTGGTGGGATGGTTGGAAAAATGAGAAGGATTCAATTGAAGAGGAGGATGCTAGGTTTGTTTCCTTCTCGACTCTTGATGCAATTGTGGCTACCATTGGAAAAGAGAAAGAAGATAATGGAGAGGGTTTGAAGCAATCACTAGTTAAACAAGGAGAGACCGTGGAGTTTTCCTTCTGACATGAGGAGGATTCCTCCCAAGGAGAGGAGGATGCAGTTTGGAACTAGGCGAGTGAAGATGAACTTGGAAAAGAGGCTGAGAATCAAGAGATCTTACCTAAACAAAGAAGTTGTGATCCTAAATGAAGAGATTTTGATGCTAAGAGAGC
The DNA here is from genome assembly GCA_007258455.2 of Sequoia sempervirens. Classification (NCBI taxonomy): domain Eukaryota; kingdom Viridiplantae; phylum Streptophyta; class Pinopsida; order Cupressales; family Cupressaceae; genus Sequoia; species Sequoia sempervirens. The sequence continues at coordinate 318,992,925 of VDFB02193867.1, forward strand.
GAATTTTTTGTATGGAGAAGGAAAAAGACAAATTTGCAAAAGAGTGGGAGTTTTCTAGAAAGAAAAGAAATGAAGCACTAAAGATGGAAATGGATGTTGCTCCTGTCTATTTGGCCATCGAAGTTCTTATGAGTGATGTTGATCTTGATTCCCCGAGCACTACCCAGGCGAGGTATGTTCGGGAAAGGGCCTTGTAGGATTTGGGAGGAGAGGATTTTGACATGCTAGAAGACTTTAGAAAGGCCAAGAATAAGGCCTTTAAGGAAATTGGATTTCAAAAATAAAAAGAGAGATGATTTATTGAGGAAGATTGTAGAAGTAGAGGCAAAGTGGAATGCATTAATTGCAGGTAGTGCAAAAGCTTCTATAGGAAATACAAAAAACTCATTGTTTGAGATGGGGTTTGGTAATGTCATTGATGATGACATGGAGCCTGTTGGTGGGTCCCCCCACTGCGGTGGATATGACAGTGTAGTTGTGTTTTCATGGAAAGCGGAGACCCTTCAAGAGTATTGGTGGTGTACAAAAAAGATTTTGGATTGGGGCCATGGTGGAGGTCCAAATTTGATTATAATTTTGGATGTGGGGGAGGAAATGGAAAGCTTAAAATCCATGGAGGTTATTAAATCCGACATGCTTTGGAGGAGACTCATCCAAAGCATTCTTAAACAAAATTTGGCAAAGCTAAAATCTTCGTTGGGGCTGATGTAAATTCCTGCAGTAGGGAATATCTCTGAGAAGATCTCTCAAGAAATATTTGGTCTTCAAGTGGGAGATTTTTGGGTTCAGTGAAGCCTAAATATTCCTTCTAATTGTAATTGACTTCTTTTTGGCATGTATTTGCTAATTTAGAAGTTAACCATTTTGGTGGATTTTTTCATTTTGGAGATGAGATTAAATTATAAAAGCTGTTGCTACTTGAATATTATTTATTGTATTGAGAATTAATAAAAGAGATTCCCCTATTGAAAGTGGATGTAATCTATAAGATGAACCATTATAAAAAATCGCGTGTTCTTGTTTGTGTGTGTTATTGTTCATTCATTTTATTTTCTGCAATCTTTTTCTTCCATTTATTCTACTATCATTAAATTTAATATTGATATACTGGCTTTCATAGCTTATTCCATTCATTTTTAAATATTTAGCATTAACCATTTTCTTCTTTTGAAGTTTTTTCCAGAGTAATCCATTCTTTCAACTCTTGTAGGTAATATTGAAATTTCACATGTGACCTGTTTTTAGCTCCAAGATAGCATGAATTTAGTTTTTGTAAGTAATTTCATCCAGTTATAAAATATTTAGCAATAGCCATTTACTTCTTTTAAATTTTTCTCTTTAGTTTATAGTTTTCTCCTTTGTCTTTGTCCATATATGTGAATTCAATATTTTACCTTGTTTTGAGCTTTCAGTTGTGATGTTATTTGAGTTTTGTAGGGTATTCCATTTGGATTTAAAAGCTTTTTTAATACTTGTTTCCTTCCTCTATTTTAAGATTTATTTATTCTTACTTTGTAATTTTGTATACATCTGTTACCCTATTTTGAGTGTTGAGATTGTCTAAGCTTAGATTTTTGCGAGTCCTTTCAATTGTGAATAAAAATTTAGCTACTCTTCTATTTTAGAATAGGTATATGCTAAAAATCATTTGATAAGATGAAAATCGTTCCTATGAGGTCTAATAGTTAATTTTCTATGTGGTCCTCTAGTTAATGTTTTACTCTATTTTGTCTTCCAATTAATTATTTGTCTAGTTTTGATGTCATTTCGTACTAGAGTATAGCGTCAAGTCCCTCATAGTGGATTTTGGCATTGTTTTCCCATGTCGATCATATGCAAAATAATATGAATTAAGATGAAGTGAATTATTCTCATAACCTAGAACCTAAGTGAAGAAAATGTGTGATGTGTTGTGCAACCCCTTGGGGTCATGTTATAAGCATCCTAACCAATTATTCTAGCTCATTGCAAAAAATGAGACATATCCTCCCAGTTTGACATTTTTGAGGCACTACATTAACTATCTATTTTGAATATAAGAAGATATGCAATTTCTATAAACCTACAAACATCCATGACTAATTAAAAAATGTTAGATCAAAAAGAAAGAATCCTAGTTAGTCAAGGCTAACAGAATAGTTGGAAAATGGGTTCTTTTTTCTCATGCTAGTTTGGATTTTTAGTTCGACAAAACTTGCTTTGAAAAATCATGTAGTATAATTAAATATATGAAAAATAATACAATAGAGTGATAGAAACAAATTACACAAATAATAAATTGTCTCAAACAAATCTTAATAATTTGATCTACTCTTCGATACAATACACTAAAAATGAAGCAAGAACTAAACTGCAGATACTAATTTATAGATAAAAAGAAGCATATTCACTTTCAATACTAATTTTTAGGAAACACCAACATATTAATTTTTCTTCAAATATGAACGCCATAGAATGCTTCACCAACACAATCTTGCACACATACTTATTTGTCAACAAAGTGAAAATTTATAATATGTATGTCCTATGTTTGAACAGGCTTCAAGCCCAACTTCTCCTCCCAACTACAAAGGCTATAAATTAGGGGAAAAATTCTTGACTTAGCAAGTTAATCAAAATTCATAATATATGTATGAAATATTCTACCAAAAAAAATAAAAGAAACCTTCATATAACAAATTTACCTAATGTTTATAACTATTTGTTGTACTTTTTTTCTATTTGCACATTCACCTTCATTTGATACTCATATGAGAATTCATTTTTAATGCAAGTAAAATAGTTATTTGTAGATGAAGAGCTCTCTACAAAATTATGAACAAGAAACTATAAGCAAAAGATAGAAGACAACAAAAACTTGCAGATGCCACAACAGGAAAACCTACAAGAATTACCATCTGATAGACACAACTTTCAATATTTATTTCACTGTGTAAAGACTAGATAAGATTTCTATAGATTTCTCTAGACATTGAAAGAATTTTCAATCTCCATGTCTTTTCGGGTGCAACTACTGATTGCACATAGACTATGTTTGTCTGCCACTCATTGCACATATTAAATGTTTATGTTTCTTCTTTTCCTAAAATAAAATAAAATAAATTTTCTTATCTTACATTAGAAATATAAAGAGTATAGAATGATATGAATATATATTTTTTATAATTATTCCATTTATTTATTTCTAATATTTAATGCACATAGATTTCTCTAGATATTGAAAGATTTTTTCAATCTCCATGTCTTTTCGGGTGCAACTACTGACTGCACTTAGACTTTGTTTGTCTGCCACTCATTGCACACATTAAATGCCTATGTTTCATCTTTTCCTAAAATAAAATAAAATCATTTTTCTTATCTTATATTGGAAAAATATAAAGAGTATTGAACGACATGAATATATATATTTTTTATAATTATTTCATATATATGTTTCTAATATTTAATGCACGTAGATTTCTCTAGATATTGGAAGATTTTTTCAATCTCCTTGTCTTTTCAGGTGCAACTTCTGAGTGGACTTAGACTCTATTTGTCTACCACTCATTGCATGTATTAAATGCTTATGTTTCCTCTTTCCCTAAAATAAAATAAAATCATTTTTCTTGTCTTACATTGCAAAACTATAGAGAGTATAGAATGATACGAATATATATTTTTTTATAATTATTTCATATATCTGTTCCTAATATTTAATGCACGTAGATTTCTCTAGATGTTGAAAGAGTTTTTCAATCTCCATGTCTTTTCGGGTGCAACTACTGACTTAGACTCTGGTTGTTTGCCACTCATTGCACGTATTAAATGCTTATGTTTCTTCTTTTCCTAAAATAAAATAAAATCATTTTTCTTATCTTACATTGCAAAAATATAAAGAGTATAGAACGATACAAGTATATATTTTTCATAATTATTTCATATATCCATTTCTAATATTTAATGCACATAGATTTCTCTAGATATTGGAAGATTTTCTCAATCTCCATGTCTTTTTAGGTGCAACTATTGGCTGCACTTAGACTTTGGATGTTTGCCACTCAGTGCATGTATTAAATGCTTATGTTTCTTCTTTCCCTAAAATAAAATAAAATCATTTTTTATCTTACATTGCAAAACTATAAAGAGTATAGAATGATACGAATATATATTTTTTATAATTATTTCATATATTTGTTTCTAATATTTAACGGATGTAGATTTTTCTGGATATTGAAAGATTTTTTCAATCTCCATATCTTTTCAGGTGCAACTATTGCACTTAGACTCTGTTTGTTTGCCATTCATTGCACATATTAAATGAATAGATTGTATTTAGTTGACCCAAATGATAATGAGTATAAAAACTTACATATATAGGAAATGATGATGCAATCCACCTATGAGGTGAATTGATAAATGCCTCATGAAGTGGCACAAAAGAGTAGACAAGTGTCCTATAAGTGTCAACCTTAGGAACACTTGGAGTGTGTAAATTGACAACCTCTATGACCAAGTCATAAACCTTGTGTGCCAAGTGTTCAGTGACATTTGAGGTGAGATGGAAAGTCTTCCAACTTCAAAGGGTGTGTGCATGATGTTAACCAAATAACTTGGTAGCCTCTAGAGGTCTAAAAGGTTGCACATTCGGTTAGACAAGAAGTTATCTAACCTCATCAATCTAAGTACACTTAAATAGAGTGAATAGATTAATTATTCACACTAACACTTATCTTACATTGAAAAAGTAGAAAGAGTATAGAATAATACGAATACTATTTTTTGTAATTATTTTATATATCTAAACTTCTAATATTTAATGCATAGAGCTGAAGTTCACTGTGGGTTTTATTGTAGATTGATAAAGTTTACTGTCACATTTATTATAGACTAGTAAAAAAATATAAAATATGCATCGTTATTACTATTTGTACTCAAAGTTATTTATTGAGTTTTGAAATTTTTACCAAATATTACATGAAGTTTGAAAGTTGATGTAAACAGTTATTTAAATATGCATGAATATTACTGTTTTCTCTAACATTTATTTATTAAACTTTGAAAATTGACCACAATATTTCAAAAATTAAATGTTACAAATATTTGCCATGGCTGTCAATCAATTAAACCAATAGAAAGCAAGAGAATACTATTTTTAAAATTAATAAATAAAATTAATGATTTTCAAACTATAGAATTGTAACTCTACCATAATAAATTATGTAATATAACTTGCTCAGCAATCATTGCAAATTAAAAAAATTGCACTCAACAGATGCGAGAGTATTATGCCTTCGACAGAAACTTATAATACACTCATCAACTAAATTCCATGAGGCATTTAAAACATTAATTATCTTTTTAATATGGGCTATTTTTTATAATTTCATAACTAGAGTTGGCGTTGATCATCTTGATCTCATTCATTTAGGCCGATCTGTGTCACTATCATATGATGTAATATCAATTGACTTATTTTCTATAATAATATTCTTGCTGTCCGTTCGTTCTTTTCGCAGTCCTCCGTTCAGACTGCATTATTTTCTCATTCTATAAATGTTATGTTCTGGTTCTAAGAAATCTGATATAACAAATTCCATGTAGAACCCTAAAAGATTGTGGGCCATTTTCCTAAGACTTGAGCAAGAAATAATTTGTTCTCGGATATATGTGACAATATTCGAATTCTGGCACATTTGAATGCTTTTAGTCTTAAATAGCAAAGAGATAAGAATTTACATTTTAAGGTAAGAAAATATAAGAGTAGTATTTGTTGGGAAGCTTGTAATCGGCTAAGTTTCGGCAGAGGCAACGTACGTTTGTAATCAATTGTTGTTTTAATTTATTTTGTTTGTCTTTATATGGTAAAAGAAAGTGTTGGGCATTCAATGCACACATTATACAAAGAGGACATGTTATTTTACATGAAAGACTACTGTCACATCCCATGTAGCCAAAGACTAGGACAAAATGCCCGAGGATGAATTAAAGGGGAAAGCATGGGCATTATAAAAATAATATATATATGAGTATAAAAGGACAATCGGGATGGTGCCAACATGGGCACCACATGGAGGAAGAAGAGAGACCATAAAAATTTAATGAGGAATGGTGTAGGGATGGTCACACATTTATTGAGGAATGACATTCCTTCCCTCAACCATTCTTATTGGCAAGCTATGTGAAAAAAGGCATTTTTGGTAGTCTTTAAACTCCACGACCTCATAAACTATAGAGGCACGTTTCATTTTGGAGGAAGAAAATAGTAGAGTAGGGTGTGAAGAAGGTATTTCTAGAATGTGAGCAACTGAAATGTGAGAGGGAAGAATGAAATGTGTGGGAGACAAGACAAAGGAATGAAGAGTAAGGTGAGAATTTGGGTGTAGAGGAGGGAGAGAGGAGAGATATCCATGCGATATTCTAGAGGGAAAAGAAAGGCAACGAGCAACAGAGAGAAAATACAGAGGAAAAAGGAAGAAATGTGAGAGAGTAGGCATGAATAGAGGCTATTATGGTTTCATTGAGTTGTAGAGGTGTTTTGAGGAGTGGAAATAGGATGCAAAGGTGAATTTACAAGGGTAGTTTGAGGGTCTAAAAACCATAAAACTTGAGTAGGAGGATTCGAATAGGAAATGCAGAGGGAAGGGATTGTTTAGAGCATTTTTATGCTTAAACATGGGTTTGATTCTCCACTCCGAAGCACATTTAACTCCCGAGGTAGCTTATATTCTACATTGATTTTGTGTAGGGACAAAGGAATATTGATATTAAATTGGAAAAGAATCTTTGGAGGGAGAACATGTTTTAAATTGTTACTTAAGGAGAGGAGATAGACTTACTCAAAATGATCTTTTCCCTATAGTTACATAATAATATAAGGAACGATGGACTCATTTAGTGGCACTAAAACCATACTTTACAAAACCTATTTTTAACGTTAAAACTTGAAACTTTTTATAAATTATTAATACTTTCGTAAATACTTTATATGCCTACATGATATCTATCAACCTCTTAAATATAATAACCTTGATCTAGGAATTATTATATGGATGAAGGAAGGATATTAGAGTTATAGTGAACCAAAATATGATTGCATACTAAATGGAAGGAAAATATTATTGAGATTGAGTTAAGAGATAAACCTTATGTAACCATGTTATGCAACATCTCATGATACCTTATTGTTGACCATCGAGGTTGTATTTAGTATAAATGACAAGTACAAATAAATTATCCAATCTATGAACTAAGACTATTATAAGAATATAAGGTTGCACCATAGTGTAAAGTAAAGTAGAAGATTAAAACTATTATTAGTAAAATTACACTTGGGTTTATATTTTCATATGTTGGTCTAATGGATATACTATCACCAACTTTCTTAAGAAGCATTCAAGCATTGATTAGCTTTAAAAAAAGTTTATAAATACTATTGGATGTCCTTCAAATATATCTATTTACCCCTTTGAGCATAGGAACTTCTATACTGAATCTATTATGTGAATTTTAAATGAATGTACGGGTTTGTGTGAATAAGGTCATTTCGTGTTGACTAATGAGCATAGCCCCTATGTGATAAAACAATCCTTGGGGATGTTCAAGCTAGTTTATGAATAATAATGGGTGGAGTGGATCAAGGACATTGATATTATTGAAGGGGAGTGTTATTGTATAGGTTGCTAAATTGTGAATTTGGTGTTAGTAATTGAAGGAAATCTTTAATAAAACCTTGGACATGGGAACCTTTTTTGTTATAAATTTTCTTTTGTGTTTTTGGAGGAAGAGATATCAAGTTGGCTTTCAGAAGCCTAAAAAAAATATGCTCTTGACTAGCAGTAGGAGATAGTCCTCTCTTTTTTGAAGAAAATCTTGCTCACTTACTACGAGATGTCATACATACAAACAATGATAAAACATTAGACGAAGATGGAGATGAAGTTTGGAAACCTAGACCCTATTTAGAAAAGTATGGTATAAACTCCACTTGATCCTTTTTTGGTATGTGGTGACTGATCATGCAAATACTGTACACTCGTAACGTATTGTGGGGTTGAGGCAATGCCTTGAATTTTTTTTCGTTAACACGTCAAGGTTTTCTTGTTGACACATCTAGGTTTTTTTCATTGACACGCCAATGTTTTCCCAGTAACATGTCAAATAAAAAAAGACCTTGTAAAACCCTAATTCTAGAAAGTTCCAAAAAGCTTGTTATAAGTGGTTGGGATGTATGTTGTGGTGTGCGATTCACAAGATTGTAATATGTTTTGCACTAGATAATAAAATATTTGGGTGGTTGAGTTTCTATGGATGTAGCCCATGTTGGGTGAACCACAATAAATTTCTATGTTGATCTCTTTTGTGTTATTCTTCATTGTTATTTCTAGGTTATTTAATCTACATATAATTGTTAATGTTTATTGCTCCAATCTACCCGAATCCTAACATCCTTATTGTTTTGTTTCATGTTTGCATTATATCCATGTTTAGAAATAATTTTTTATCTAATCCCATAAGATTCTTCCAACTTTGATGAAGAAATTGTATCTACATTCTCTTGAGAAGAATTGTCTTTTTTTTTTTTTGAGCACACAAATCCTTTTTAAGTTTTTTAAACTTAGGTATCTTACACTCATGATGGATAAAAGTTAAAGAGCCTCCATCGCCATCATGTGATGATGCTTTTGAATATGTTGGTGTGGAACTAGGTTGGGAAAATGAAACACAAGACTCTTTAGGTTTAGATTGTGAGATTTTGTACTCTCATATAAAGGAGGGTGTAAAATCTAATGAACCCCAATCATCATCTAGGAGTTTTGTTATAGATGACATACAATCAAGATTATCATAAATTTTCATAGGTTCTTTGGAATTTAATGGCAAGTTTTTAGACTACCCTTTGAAACAAGGTGTAAAATCTAATGGTCCCCAATCATCATCCATTTAGATTTCATCATGGGCTCTACTTTTGAAGTTGGAATCAAAGTATTAAGAGAGTTGGAAGTATTATGTTCAACTTCAACTTGTAAATTATAACTTTGATCATATTCTTTAACCATGTATATCTTTATATTATATTCATACTTTGAATCTCATGATGAAGAGTAGATGAGACTCCCTTTCATGGGACGAATCCATGGTCTACCTAGGAGAAGTTTATATGAAAGAGGTCTTGACATAACATAAACAGGTGTTTGTAAAGTCATTGGTCTTACCTTGATGGGTAATGTGATCACTCCTAATGGTTTCTTATTAACTTTATCAAATCCATGAATCAAAAGATCATTAGGTTCTATAAGATTCTTGTCCACATCAATTTTATCTAGAAGCTCAATGCTACAAATTTTAAGACCTAATCCATTATATATGAGAATACACTTAATTCTAGTTTTGTCAATGACCACCATTATCATTAAAGCTTCATTTTTGTTCTAGATCTCAAGCAAGGGTAATTCATGTTGAGGGAATGTAATATCCAAAGTTTTCACTTGCATACAATCAAACAAGGCTACTACATCATTCGGTTTAATAGAAGTTGGGGCATCAATATTTTGCAAAGCCTCTTAGAGAATCTTGTGGTATGTATGTGATGTTTGAATCAAATCCCAAAGGGAAATCTTGGATGGAGTATTATGAAGTTTCTCAACAAAACAAAATCATATTCTTTACCACTATGATGAGGAATATTAGGTGCTGGTGGAAGGTATGGTTTGGCCAATGGAATGGATGTTGGTATTTGTTTTGCTTGTTTATTATTTTTAGTGTTATATGTGTGAGCAACTGTGTGATAACTTGGTTACTGTGACACATGATTACTAGTGAGTTGTTTTGCAAGGTTTAGAATATGGCCTTGAGGTTTAGGAGGTCCTATAATGAGATGTGACTTAGGGGGTCCAATAATTAGAGGGATTTTAGGAGGTCCAATAATTAAAGGAGTTTTGGGAAGTCCAATAACTAAAGGATACCTAATAGTCAATCGTGCATTCATAACCTTAATGAATTTAACTACTTGTTGATGATCTTCTATCGATGGGGGATCTAATATCACCTTAGCATCTTCATCTATATAATCAATCTTATTGTCTTTTGAAAAAAAGTATCAATGACTTCATCTTCTTGTTCCATAATATCTTTGCAAGTGGGAGAAGTATTGTTAGAGAAATAAATAAGATTCTCATGATGCTCAATGATTGGATCCTGTAAGAAAAAGATACCTTCTTCACTAGTAGGTGAGTTATCAAGAGAAGAATAAATATGATTGTCGTGATTGTACATGATTGTATCCTCTTGCACCAAAAAATTCTCACAAGTAGGAGAAATATTAGGAGAAGAACTAACATGATTGTTAATGTTTTCATTTTGTTTCCTTAGATTATACTCATAGGTAAAAAAAATATAATTATACAATCCATGTGCTACCATATCAAAACCATATCTTTGAAAAGGAAACATGTTGTTACTAGCCCTATGGATCTCAAATGATCAAAACCAAATAGATCTGAAAACAAGAATGCAAGTGTGCAACAATTTAAAAATGCTCACACAATAAAAGACAATTATAAATGCAATTTCTAGATCTATGATTTGGGTGATCCCACAATACCGATTTATAATTTTTGGCCAAACTGGACACTCAAATAATTTTTTCTAACTAAATCTCCACTTTTGAGCACCTATAGCGGATAAACTGTGAGGAATTTGAAGATGATGCAAACTAGAGTTTCATGACATTTTGTCTGTATATATATATATATTTCAAAATTTGTGGAATTAGATTGCACTTCTTTTTCCATCTCCCTCAAAAACTAGTTTTTTAAGAAAAAAACATTTTTAAAAAGTGACACTCATCGTATAACATATAAATTTTTTTCCATTAAGGATAACATTCTAATTCTTTCAAATTTAGATTAAATGTAACTCTGATATCTAGTGCTTCCACTTGGTTAGATAGTGTTTTATTGAATTTTTTTCCTTAATCAAGTTTTGAAGTCAAACCAATTACAATTCAAACATAGGTGGACCGTATAACATGTAACCTTTTTTGTATGTATTGAAATTCATTATTTTTTTGTTGGATCAAGGACTTCAATATCTAGTGCATTCATATTTTAATTTTAATTTTTTTCATAATATTCTATTTTTCCACATGTGTAGAACATAGAGCTTCATTTTTGGTGAAAAACTTATGTTTAATAAAACTAAAAAAAAAAAAAGACAATAAAACCAAAACATATTAAAATTATATTAGTTGGAAAGCTTGTTCTGAGGACTAACTGATTCTAGTTGGGTTTATGAATTCTCCTCCATTTTCATCCTCAACCCGAGCTTCGAAGGGAAAAAGCTTTGAGTTTTTTGGTGCTAGAGAGTAGAAAGGTGGGAAAAGGGGGGTTTGCTCGAACTAGGGGGTTTGAGTGAGCCCCCCAGGGGTTCTTGAAGTGAACCAAGGTTCATTCAAACCCCCTTTCAAAAATGGGTTTTCATTGTGTTTTTTGGTGGGATGGTGGGAACTTGCATTGATTGGGTTTGCTTGAACCCAAGTTCTAGCGAACTCTCTTTTGGTTCATTCGAACCTATTAGTTCCCTTGAACCCCAAAAGCGATTTTTTTAGGCATGGGGTCATTTTTTTCAACTTTTCCTTCCTCACTCCAATTGTAAACCACTTTTGTGGGTTCACCCATGCAACAATTGAGTTATTCTAATATGTTAAAATTTGAAAAATGATGTTGATTCCTTTTTGAAACAAAACATTTCAAGTTTTTCATTTTTTGGGCTATATGCAAGATTCCTAAATGAATGCAATAATCACTTTCAAATTTAAATGACCTAATGTAGATTTTGAAATGCAATTTAAATGTAAATTAGACATAAGATGACTGCAACTAACCCTATTGCAACCTATAATGCAATATGATGTGTAATTTTTTGAATTTTTATGGCTTTTATGATGTAAAAATGAATACCTAAGTGAACAATGCAATGCTAAACCTAGATCTAGGATGAATTGCTTAAAATTTTAGAAGGTCTATAATGTTAACATGTAAAGGTCACCATTTCCAAATTGAAACTGGTCAAAATTTCCAACAACTATTTCAAAATTGACACCATCAAGGCGCTTTGGAGAAAGGTGCTTCATGTTATAATGGAGTATATCACCTTGGATGGGAGATTCACCAGAGTTTATGGTCATCATTTTTCCATTCTTAACCACTTCCACCATAAGGTACGAATTTCTCTGCCTCATTATCTATTTTATTCGTTGAGTAATAGCCTTGAGGACCATAAGAAAAATCCCAAGAGATACCCTATTCTTCATCCTAGTCTTATTAGGTTAATATATGAACACTATCAAAGCTTGCCATCTTTATCCAAACCTGTTGCCTCCATGGCATCTGAGGACTATGACACAGACAGTGGGAGTTTGGAGAATCAACCTTACTAGGAGAGAATTGTTGAAGCCCACCCGCCCTCTGAGCTGTTTGGTAAGAAAACCTAGCCTAGAAAACCCCAGCTTTCCATAGTTAACCCTGAGACCTACCCCGATTGTGCAGTCCTTTTAAAGAATTCCACTCTCAAGGGCTCCCCTGCTAATAAGTTGGTTTCCTACTCTGTGGACTCTGGAGGACAAAGTTGAGAACCCTGAAGTTAGTAGAAACTCTGTGCCCTCCCCTCCTACCTCTTTTAGAGTTGATGGTACCAAATTTCCTAGCTCCCCCAACTCAGATGATGTTAACCTCATTTTAGATCGGGTTCAGTTTGGCGATATTCTAGCCTCTGCAAGAAATGATATTGGTGACATTTTCAGGGTTTTGAAATGGGCCTATCAAGAAATTAATGATCTTAATCAAAGAAAGAGGGCTCTGCATAGTAAGTCGGAGGAACTAGAATTGAAACTAGATGCTCTTAGCAATGAAGAAGGAAAATAGAAAAAGAATAGTATTGGAACAGGAGAAGGTGTCACTGAGGAAAAGTATAAGACTTTGGAAGCTAAAATTGTCAAAATAAAAAATAACATGAAAACTATTGTGGAACAAAACTATAAAATGGCTAGGCACAATGCCATCATCATTAATGCAATGTATGAAAAGTTGGAAAAAACGCAACAAGGCTTGCTAGTTGTTGACTTGGAAGAGGACAAGGATAAAAGCAAGAACGAGGACCAAGGTATATCGAAAAGGACCCATGCCAACCTTAAAAGGAAAGTGCCTCCTACTACCCAAATGGTTTAGATTTTAAAGAGGGGGGTTCAAGATATGAATGACTTGGAAGCTAAGATTGTGGAAATATTGAAGGACCAAATTTAGTTGGTTTTATCTAGTTTTTTGGTTCTGTGGCCTTCACCTACTTTTTTGGTGGCTGTGGACTTGTCTTGTTGTTTTTACAACCTTTCTGCTTTTGGTTTCTTTGACGATCTTATCTTTTGTTTGTAAACTTTGTGGTTTTGAGTCCCTATAAAACCCATTTTTTCCTCTTTCATAAAAATGTAAAGGTCACCAAAATGAAACATATAAAAAGTGAAACCCTAGGATTTTATTCTAGGATTGAGCACTTTTCCAAATGGTGTTTCATTATAATTTGAGGTAGCAAGCACTTGTTAAATTTGGACAAGATATAAGATAGAATTACAACCTAAAAGGTGAGTCAACTTTCCCTTGACCAAATATGAAATGAATTTAAGGATAAAGTGCAATGCAATGAGTAGAGTAATGATGCAAATTACTATTCTAATGAAAATAGAGAAAAAATAAAAATCCATAGACAAATTCAAACTATAGAAATGGATAGAGTAGGATACCATGCACTTGGAATATGAATTTTGGGTTGAAAATTGAGAACTAAGTCACCTAGGGTAACTATGTCATAGTTGAGCAATTTTAGATCTATTTTCACAATCCTCAGGAGCTAGATCATAGCCCTCTATTTCCACTTGTCGCACCATCAAATCACTATTTGATTTTTCTATAACTGAGTTTCCATTTATTTTCAAGGTGTAGGGTTTGATTGCAATAATGGATAATTGACCTTCAAACTTCCCTCAATCTTCTTTAGATCTAAAACCTACACATTCAAAGAGAGAAGAAAGGTTGTGTCATTTAGGGGCTTTCCTTAGTCAAACCCTGTGTTAGTGTTTCCACTTCCACAATGGCAATGTCAATGATTCAGAGCCTATATCCTTTTAAGGGATAAGGCTAAATGATAAAATGAATGATGAATCACCAATGGACTACAACTCACCACCCAAAAATGTCTTCCTTGAAGAATTGAAGTCATACAAATCTCCTCAAGGCTTGATTCTCTTGAAGACCTGCAAGGGTTAGATATCACAAACAATATGATAATATAAACATGAATAAACTCACATACACTTTGACATAATGCTTGGTTCTTGAATTTCTGCAATAAATCTTCTAATCGCTGCTCTTAAATTGCTTGATAATGCTCTTGACAATAATTCTTTCTCAATTCTTCACTTAGTTCTCAAATGGTGAAATGAATTAGTATTTATACACAATTATCTAATTTCCCAAAAAATAAATCTCAACAGTTGACTTTGGATATTTGAATTTTAAATAATAAAATATCAAAACCAACATATTAGATTTTGGAGGCAAAATAGGGGGGACTAATTCGCCATAGGTGATTGTGTCCTAACCTTATTTTGTGGGACTTAAGGTGTTGTGGGAAAAAATATTAAATAAATAATTAGGATTTCTAGTTGCAATTTGTTAGAAAATGATAAAAATAGGCCCCAAAACACATAATTTAGGAAATTAGGTGTATAATTAGGTTCAATAAGTTAAGGGGGAGAAAAATATAGTGTGAAATTGTCAAGGGTGACAATTTATGACACTACAGTAGCATCTCCTTGAGCTCCTAATACAATATTGTCATCTTGACATTTACACATCTCTTGGAATCACGAGTCTATAATTATGTTATTTTATTTACATTTTGTAGCTTATTTCTCTCATAGAAATATCTTGGACATATTAATCTATTTTAGATTTATAACAGTATTAGAACAATATTTTTCAATCCCTCTTTAGGTGCCTAAAACTATGAATATGCATCTAATGAATTCAAACTCAAATACAAAGTCTACCATTGTAGTATTCCATCTCCCTTATGAATGTAAATATAACTAATATAAGAGAACATTAAATAAAAATAGTATATCCATATATACCTTAGGTGTCCATGTACACCTTCCAATAGTTTTGATGACACAAAATATATAGAATTTAAAAGGTTAATGGCACCTCAATTCCAAATTAAGGACTCTACACAAGTTTAAAAAAACCAAGCTACCATAAGGCCACATCAAAATAAAACTATATGTTAAAATACAATATACATAAAAAAGAGGGTACAAAATAAATGTTTTGGAAATAAATAAATAATTTCATGTTAGTTATCAGCTAGGCAATAAACTCATACCACAAGGGTTGCATGCGTAGACTAACATGGCCAAAATTTTGAAAGCTAGAGGATCAAGGAAAACTCAAAAGAGGGCTTCCGCAATTTCCAAAGAGAATTCAAGGCATGTCATGCAAGAAATAATATGATAATATGACTACATTTAATTTGATGTCATGCCATTTTCTCATGTGTACATGTATCAAGATATTCCTCAAAATTGATCAAAATCTAAATAGGACAATGTTTTTAAGGGCATGCAAATTTAAATACCATATTTTTATATATAAAATTAAAATATTATATATTTATATATTTTTAATGTTTAAAATTAAAGAATTTAATACTTTGATATATATGCCAAATAAGGGACATGTTGGGGAAAAGTTTGGTAATGTACCCTATAATATGATGTGATAGCTAGTATAGAGGTAGCTAGTAGCAACTAGCTAGCTCATGGCATGCAACTAGCTAGTATCAACTAGCTAGCACTAAATACATAGTGGCATTGTTTGATGCTCCTTTAAGGGTCATGTATAGCTCATTAGCATGATGTTATTTTCTTTATGCTAAAATGATTTCATGGTCTCCTTGAGGATACCTTGGTCATTTTGTGTGTTGTAGATTGTCTTGGTTTTTTACTAGTCTTTATAACAATATTAGAATAATATTTTTCAATCCCTCTTCTAGTTCCTAAAACTATGAATATGCATCTAATGAGTCCAAATTCAAATACAAAGTCAACCATTGTAGTACTCCATCTCCCTTATGAATGTAAATACAACTAATATAAGAGAACATTAAATAAAAATAGTATATCCATATATACCTTAGGTGTCCACATACACCTTCCAAGAGTTTTGGTGACACAAAATATATAGAATTTAAAAGGTTAATGGCACCTAATCCCAAATTAAGAATTCTACACAAATTTTAAAAAACCAAGCTACTATAAGGCCTCATCAAAATAAAACTAGATGTTAAAATACAATATACATAGAAAAGAGGGTACAAAATAAATGTTTTGGGCATAAATAAATAATCTCTTGTTAGTTATCAGCTAGGAAATAAACTCATACCACAAGGGTTGCATGTGTAGACTAACACGGTCAAAATTTTGAAAGCTAGAAGATCAAGGAAAACTCAAAATAGGGCTTCCACAATTTCCAAAGAGAAATCAGAGTGTTTCATGCAAGAAATAATAGGATAATATGACTACATTTGATTTGATGTCATGGAATTTTCTCATGCCTACATGTATCAAGATATTCCTCAAAATTGATAAAAATCTAAATAGGAAAATGTTTTTAAGGGTATGTAAATTTAAACACCATATTCTTATATATATAAAACTAAAATATTATATATTTATTTATTTTTAATATTTAAAATTAAAGAATTTAATACTTTGATATATATATGCCAAATAAGGGACATGTTGGGGCAAGGTTGGTAATGAACTCTATAATATGATGTGATAGCCAGTATAGAAGTAGTTAGTATCAACTAGCTAGCTCATGGCATGCAACTAGCTGCTATCAACTAGCTAGCACTAAATATTCAGTGCCATTGTTTGATGCTCCTTTAAGGGTCATGTATAGCTCACTAGCATGATGAATTTTCTTTATGCTAAAATGATTTCATGGTCTCCTTGAGGATACCTTGGTCATTTTGTGCATGTTGTAGATTGTCTTGGTTTTTGACTAGTCTTTATACTCTCATGGCTTCTTCTTTTAAGAGTGGGAAGACTAAGAGGTGAGATCAAGATCTCAAGGAGAGTAATTTGATGGATAAGTGTAGATATATATGAAGGAACAAGTCTATGTAGAGAAGATGGTGGAAAATTTTGTTGAGTATATGGAAAAGGAGATTATAAATCTCAATGTGTTACAAGATGCATAAGATATGAGAACTAGTGAAGAAAGTTAATAGGTTTGTTATGTGTGAGGATTAGAGATGTCACGACCAAGTTCTTACTTTATCTAGATAAATTACTTTGAAGGAAATACATATTTGATGCAACCTAGTCCTTGAGTTATGCCTCTATGCTATCAAAAGTTGCTTCTACTTACCTTCTCCATGATGGTATTATGGAATTCATGAATGAATTAGAATCCTTCTTCAACTGTTATTTGGAGCACTTTCACTTTATTAAGGTTAGGAAATAATCTATTCATAAATGCCTACAAGTGATTGCTAATTTAATTTATATCAAATTCTCTAGTGATGCTAAGGTTGATGTCTCCAAATGTTATGATATTGAGGAAAGGGAGGACTTGGTTGAGATTCCTTCCCCTATAAAAATTTAAAAAATTCAAGAAATGTAAGAAATCCTTTGGAGCAAAGGTGGGGCCCTTCATAGTTTTCCTCGCGCCCTTCTTGTTTATATACCTTGTTGGATTCATAGTTAAGTGTTACTCTAATGACTGGGAAGATGGGGGGGCTAGTGTAATTTTCCCTCCCGTTTCATATATAATGACATTCTAATGGTTTTAGGCCCATATGGATAGTTGTTGGATGAATGGTTAGACCATATTGCATTTGCAAATAGGTTGCATTTTGTTATGGTTTGCATAATCAATACTATTATTTAAGTGATATCATATGCTAATGACAACTTCATTTTGGGTATAATGTTACATAACACTCATAATGGACAATAATATGTTCTCAATCTAATGTTAACACGATCTCTCTCTATATGTCTAGTTCAGTTTATCCTTACCAATTTATGATTCTCAAAAGAAGCTATACAATGTGAAACATTATCAGTTAGATTTTTAAGAGATTATAAAACTAGATTAATACATATTTATAAATAAGCTAAGTGAATTAATTATTACTCGGATCCAAACTTAGACTATTTTTATAAACCTAAATACCTAACCCAAATCGATTATATGAATAGATAGTATCATTAATAATATTTCAAATTAAATTCCTTTTGTACCGTATAAGTCGTACTTTTGTAAAACTAATGACAATCCAAATTAGATTTGCTAACTCTTGCGTAGGATAATATTAATGCACTCCAAGCTCTCTAAATGAATCTTCATCTTACACCACCCAAATAATAGTTTATTCTGTCGAAGCAGGATACGATCTGACAAATGCACATCTATGTGCAAATAATTTTTTCATCCCACGCTACAATAAGAAATTATATATTTAAATGCATACATAAGAAGATGGGCATAAGGCATCCGGCATGCTGGATAGACGCTGCTCGAAAGAAAAGCCTTTCATCTCAACGTCGTTCGCGATTTAACACTCACTGGGACGTCTCTGTCTTATCTTTTATGCTCTTCACACTTCGCTTCCTGGCGGGATGGATTGGAATCTTTCACTATGACAGCAAGGCAGTCTTGATTGCAATCAAAGCACCCATACAAGTTTTCAATGTGCCTTTGCTTTTTTCTCCTTTTTTCTTTTGTTTACTTAATTATCGTTTTACAATGTGATAAACAAGAGTGACTGTAAACATGTAAAATGTGTTGTGTATAGCGTTGGGCTATAAAAATGTTGTAGTGCAAGAGCAAAATCATCTTCAACTAGTAAAATTTCTGTTTATTCTCTGTTTCTTTACAGTAGTCTGCATTCCTGACCTATTGGAGCTTTATTCTGAAAACTATATATTATCATTTCCCTTCGACACCACAGCCAAATTCTTAAAGACTGGGAAATCTTAGCGGCTCTACTGATTCGAAGTTCGTGCTTAGTTGCTAGATGTAATGCATTCTAACAAATACCAGTTCGTCTTTCATTTATTTTTATGTTTTTATAGATCTAGCCGAATAACTGTTTAAAACTTCTCTATAACGGGTGAAAACAGATGGAATTTGAAAGGATAGGTGTGCTCTCACGAACGCCAGAAGGATATCGTTTGGCAACACTTGAAGAAGTAAACAAAGATCGGGACAAACTTCTCAAGCAAGGAATCCTCGACAGCTCGGAAGCATGTGTTTTAGATGGCGTGGTTAAGTCGTGTGATGCACCGAACTTAACCACTGCTGTGATAGGGGTGGATGGATACAGATCAACATTAATAGGCAAATATAAACTCAGCAATTCATGAATAAACACACACAAATAAAATACTTGTATTGAATTGCTTCACCAAAAATGGTTTACATCTGCTTCTTATATAGAGGACTTTAGATACATTTAGAATAATCTAGAATATAAGGTGACATATTATTTTACTTTTGCCGACATAAAATAAGTTTTTAGAATTTACCTAACCCTAAACTTCTAAAATTTATCCAACCCTAACCGACATAAACATAACTTCTAGAATTTACCAATTTTTACTTTATTCCTAATCTCTAGTCCAGCTGGAACCTCTAGAAACTTCTAATTTAATTAATATTTTACATCTCATTTGAGGGAGAAATTATATTTCCCAACACTCCCCCCTAATTTCAACCTCAAATGCTGCTGCATAAATTTCCTTGCTCTTGACTGCTGACTTTGCAAATCCTTTTCTTTGCTTGATATCTTCAAACTTGACAATGCCTTTGTCTTTGTCCAAGTCTTCAAACTTCAAACCATCTTTACGATCTGCAAATCTTTTTCCTCAACTCTTTTCAACTCTCATCCCACTGCTATGGCAGTGATTCAAACTTCAAATTTTCATAACTTCAAACTGGAAGTCTTCTTCTCTGCAAACTCGCTATTTGTAACTTTCCACCTTCTTTGATGTCTTGTCTTTCCATGATTGCTATCATCTTCAAACTTATTATCAATTATGCCTTTTGAAAACCTTGCTTGAATGCCATCAACTTTCACTTGCGAACTTTTATACTTAAACAAGTTCTTGAACATACCTATAATTTTCTGCTAACTCGATCCATAAACCCATCCACAATCCATTTTCATACAACCTACAATAAAATCCTTCTTGCACTCTTTGTTCCAACATCTCTTTTCAGAATGACTCTTCAAACCACAAATACTGCAAGGATGTAGGTCCCAATATCCATCCTTCGTATGTCCTTTCCTGTTACAATGACAACATTGCACACATTCCATTTCTTTAACAAATTTGGTTACACATGTATTATTTCCTTTACCTGTCACATATCCAAGTCCTTCATGTTTTGGCCTCATTATTGGCTTAATTGGCTCTCTCATCCCTTAATCATTCCTTCCTAAGCCTTTACCTTTGTATCCCATTCTTTCCATGATCTTTAAACCAACATTTTTTTCATTGCCACTACATCTAACAACATTAGCACTTTGATAGTTTTTATCACAAATTTCTTCAGCAAAAACACATTTATCAATTGACAAATTCAAATCCTCTTTACTACAAGAAACATCATGAACCAATTTTGACTTCAGACATTCATTGTTTGCAATAAATGATTGATTTAGCTGACTATTTTCTTCTTTCAACAAACAATTCTCCTCTTCTAGTTTCTTCATCTTTTCTTCGAAATCATCAACCAACTTCATTCTTTTTTCCAATTCCTCATTCCTTGTATTAATTTCATCAAACAATTTTAGTTTTTCTTCAAGCTCTTTATTTTTCTCTCTAAGTTTGCACAATTCCTTCACCTGCAAATTATTTATTTGTTCCACAAACTTTAACCTATCCTCTAGCTCTTCAATTGCCTCTGTATAATCACTAATTTCATTTAAAAGATTACATTTTTCTACCCCCATTTCTTTCTTTAATTTTTCCAATTCTTTTTCTAAAAAATCCTTTTCACATTTTAAACTTGTATTTTCTTTCTTCACCTTTATTAATTCTTCTTCTAAATCTTTTGTTTTATCTTTCTTTATTCTATCAACTTTTCCCATTGAATCAAACAAATAATCTTACCTTACTTTTATTTTGATTCTGATTTCTTCCTGATAAACTCAATGCTAACACTCCACCAAAATATTCTTGCTTCTTCCTTTCTCCAGCTGTATGGCCAATTTATATTTCACAGAATGATAACTTTTCAAGCACAAATGAGACAACCAATCTCATATTTGTCCCGTCCAATGTACTTGCCAAAAAATCATATTTTCCTCTGTATTGAATCATAACAGCATTACCAGAAATTACTGAGTAAATAATTTAACAGATTACTACTCTTAATCTGCTTTAGCATACACAACTTCTTATTTTGTTAACTGCAATTTTATTTATGCACACTGGCTATTGTAACAGTTGCAATATCTATAATCCTTTCTTAGCAACACAAAATGCAACGACAACAATATGATATTCATTTCCAGCAATCCTTACTAGCGGCATTATTTTCTACTTCAGGCTGACTTGTATCAACTTCCTCCTTGCTGAGTTTATTCTAAGCGATTTCATTCAATGCTGCAATACTTGTCTGATGACTGTCACAAATGGTGGCAGACAATTTTCAACCAATCTCTGAACCTGTGTTTTGATACCACTTGATAGGGGTGGATGGATACATATCAACATTAATAAGCAAATATAAACTCGGCAATTCATGAATAAACACACACAAATAAAATACGAGCTGCTGCTCCAAATACTTGTATTGAATTGCTTTACCAAAAATGGTTTACATCTGCCTCTTATATAGATAACTTTAGATACATTTAGAATAATCTAGAATATAGGTTAACATATTATTTTACTTTGGCAGACATAAAATAAGTTTCTAGAATTTATGTAACCCTAAACTTCTAGAATTTATCCAACCCTAACCAACATAAAAATAACTTTTAGAATTTACCAAATTTTACTTTATTCCTAATCTCTAGTCCAACTGGAACCTCTAGAAACTTCTAATTTAATTAATATTTTACATCTCATTTGAAGGAGAAATTATATTTCCCAACATTCTGATCGTGAAATTCAAGTCTATTCGATGCCAAAGAATATGATTGTCCATGGACAAACACCTGCGCATGTGTCAAGAATTCCTTGTAAGTAGTGAATATTTTTATTTTGGGTTTCTTTGAAGTTTTTGCCAAATGAATTGCTTGATTCAAGGTAAAACATGGCACATACAGGTTTGCTAAGAAAGGAACTGTATTCCCGAATCTCTCTCGACAATCACGGTAGAATAACCGCATTCCTTTACTCGTTGATGAGTGGAGATATAGAGGTCATTCTCTGGTTACGACACTCTGCAACTTCGTCCCAGTTGCATGACTTGAAAGCTGAATATAAACGTTACGAGGATGATACCGATGGTTTCTTCATAATTGTGAAATGGATTTTATTTGAGAATGAGGACATAAGAGAGAATGAAGTGCAAGAGGCGTTAGACTATGCTCTAAGGGGAACAGCAAGAAGAGATCTTGCTATGGAGGCCAATCATGCAATAGCTATTATGGAAATAATTTGGGCTATATGCTCTGGACAGAAAAAAGTGGATTTAGTTTATTCACAAATTGAGAAAGAGTTGGAATCTTTTGGGGACAAGCCCGAGACAAAGCACAACAATTACACAGCAGTATTGACAAACATTTTGTCAAAATGTGCAGTTCAACAACTAGAAAGATGGACTGGAATTATTAAAGTCCACTTTGAGAAGCTATTTAAGGAGGCCATTGGGAGAGGCTATATCTCCCTCGTAAAGTATTTGCTCAAGTTGGACTCTCAGCATACTCTTGAAGGTAAGCTGGTGCATGGAGTTGACAATAAAGGGAAAACCCTGTTGCATTATGCAGCAGAATGGGAAGGTGGGGAGTCAGAGAGTAGCAAGCCTTCAGACGATGATGTAGATGCTGTCTCCGTTTTACTTTTTCGGGCATATGAAGATGAATTTGTGAGGAAGGTGGATAATCATGGAAGGACTATTCTTCACATTGCATCGCTTGGTGGGAGAGAGTGGTTTTTGTGAGTTCCTTGTTGATCAGTATGGTTTAGAAAATGTTTTGGATGAGTGGGGAGAAAACTTTCTGCATTATGCCGCCCGAGGAAAGAATGGCTCCCACATCGTGGGTCAGTTACAGAAAAAGTTACTGAGAGGTTCAGGTTTGGTAAGTTGTAGAAATAACAGGGGAGAGACTCCTCTGCATCAAGCTGCCATGTTCGGTAATACAGACATGTTCATGTCGCTACGGTTATGGTGTAGGCCCATTCTTACTAAAATTATCCAGCAAATTGACTACGGGGGTAGAACTCCACTACATTTGGCAGCACGTCAGGGCCACTTAAAATCCGTTGAAGAGCTGCTGAATGCTGGATCGGATCCTCTTGAAGAAAGAGATATTAGTGGGAAAACGGCCTTGCACCATGTTGTCGCAAACCCAAGATTCAGAACTGAAGATGCAAAGGCGTTAATAGATGTTTTGGTGGACCATTTTCAATGAGGGACAAAAGGCCCTTTTCCTTTGGGCTTCCGCAATAGGAATCGGCACTGCAGACGAAACGGAAGGGATACATCCGGATGTGAAGCAATTTTTCGAGGAAAAGAAGATGTCCTTCCCAGATATAAATCTGCTAAAGGAAGCAGCATTGCAAGGATACTCCAGATTGACATGGGAGCTTCTCAACAGAGGAGGTGACATTACACAAATTCCCAACAATCGAGAATTTGGATGGGGTAAGAGTCGTAATCTTTTTTTAAATGTTTAAATGCTGGTGAAGTCAAATGGTTTTGAATAAGCTTACAATGGATCAGGTCTTGCTGAATGCAAGACCCTCAAATGAGATGAGGTTGAAATTGTGCTCTGGTTGACTTTGACAGAATTCCAAAAACAAATTAATTTGTTTTTTAATATATATACAAATATAACTTCCATTTTATACTGTGGACAGTAAGGAGGCAACTAGAAAAATTCTCCGAGCAGGCAACTGACCGACCAACCATTAGGGACACTCTTGGTAATGTCTTAGCAACCGCTATTGTTATGGTAGTATAATACACATGCATTACTTTAATCTCGGCAACAATAACAATTAACAGTGTAAAATTTGGAAACAGGCCGCGATGTTCTGGCAGAATGCATAGCTGCACATTTTCTAAATCCATATATAAAATCCCCTGTTACTGTGAGCATTGCTGGTGGAAGTGGTATGGGAAAGATCAGCCTCTTGAGTATGGCATGCAATCCTTTTTCATTTGGAAATACTCTTTGGTCATGTCTTCATAAATGTTTGGTTTTTAGAAATCTTGAGCTTCTGTCTGTCATCAGATAGAAGCTGAACTACTCATCACAGCTGCACAATTGGCGTTTCCATACTCATGGCAGTACGAGGATTTCAATGGAGCTAAAATTATGGTCCTCAGTAAGGAAGATAAAAGAATGTGAGACAAAATCGAGCAGGCGGTGGGCCATTTATTGGCCAAAGGGAAGGACAGAGAATACAAAGAAACGATTCATGTTTTACATAAACCGCAAAACTATGTGAGAGCAAGCTATTAGGAATTAGTATTAGTCTTCAACTTAATATCAAAATTAATTTTATGGATGATAACTGATTATGAGTGTATGGATGATAACTGGTTGTAAGCAAGAAATGTCAGTTCTCCATTTTTTTGGTGAAATATCGACCTGAATATAAAGCTGTTTACAAATGTTTGGCCCGCATGGATTTTAACCAATTGGTAAGAGATAAAGAGCAGGACTTTTACATGCATGATTCTTTTTTAAGAAAAAAAAAGAAATACTCGTGACTGTAAAATTTATATGTGGTTCTGATCTGATGTTTCTAGCTGGAAAAAGATGAAGCAGCTTCAGTGAATGAAGATTTGGGGCAGTCACTGGGAGCTATTATTCCAAGGATTTTAATTGTAAATTTCAATGCTGGGAACTACCGGGGGAGGCACGAAGCTTGGCAGGGCTGGCACTTGAGATAACAAAAGAAATTGAGGCTTCTATGACTCTGGCCCAGTGGCTCAGCACCTGTTGGAGAAATGCTCGGAGAAGACACAGTGAGAGCTTTTACATGCAATTTATTTTCCCTTGTCTTGTATTCGCATTTCTTGCTGTGTGGATAGCGTGGGCTGCATGGATGCTTCTAGAGCGGGCTAACGATCCCCAGCTGAAGCAACTGAAATACGGATCTATACCTGCAACTGTAATAGCAATCATTTGGTCTGCATTCAGGGCAGTACTTTCTATTTTTAAGCCCGCGAGCAAACAATTGAGCGGTTATTTCAGTTTGCCTGATCATTCACAGCAGCTAGGCTATCAAGAAAAGGTTATTTCAGACATCAAATCTTTGAAGGAAGAGATTGGTAAAGAACCAGGCACTATTTTTTCTTTAATTGCTGGTGAAAAATGCAAATATGGGTGGGGTTTGTGGGAGAACAAGGTTGAAGGCACATCCGTTCCCAAATATAGCTCAGCTCCAGAGAGTAAGCTCCGAATAATAGCCTTTGTGGATGACCTGGACCATTGTGAGGACGAAGTTATACTGCGGGTATGGTTTTTATGTTTTTTTTTTTTCAAACGAATATTTCTTATAAAAATTTACTTGATGAAAATCAATAGTACAATACTTAGAGGCATACCCATAAAATCTATAGGGACCAAGTTCAAATCAAAGATGAAAACACATAAACAGAGTCAAACTCCAAAAAAAAGTCTAAGCAGCTATTACAAAGTAAGGAGGAGGAATATCGTAATCCTCAGAATTGTCCAAAACATCTCGAGGGATAGAATCATGAGTCAGAATTGCCCAAAACATCCTCAGAATTGCCCAAAACATCTTGAGGGATAGAGTCATAAACCGGAATTGTCCAAAACATCCTCAGAATTGCTCAAAACATCTTGAAGGATAGAATCATGAATTGGAATTGCCCAAAGCATCCTCAGAATTGCCCAAAACATCTTGAGGGATAGAATCATGAATCAGAATTGTCCAAAACATCCTCAGAATCGCCCAAAACATCTTGAGGGATAGAATCATGAATCGGAAGTGCCCAAAACATCCTCAGAATTGCCCAAAACATCTTGAGGGATAGAATCATGAATCGGAAGTGCCCAAAACATCCTCAGAATTGCCCAAAACATCTTGAGGGATAGAATCATGAATCGGAAGTGCCCAAAACATCTTGAGACATAGAATCATGAATTAGAATGGCCAAAACATCCTCAGGTGTGCCCAAAACATCTTGAGGGATAGAAACATGAATTGGAATTGCCCAAAACATCTTCAGGGATAGAATCATGCATCGACTTCCATTCAACAAGAACAATTGCTTTCTCATGAGGATTCTAAAGACTGCTGAGGACAAACTGGAGAAATGAATAACTCCAGACGAAAAAACTTGCTTGAGTTTAACCAACAGAAACACTGCCCCACCCATGAGAAGAGGCAGAGGATGTCCTGGAAGTTTTTTTATGTCAATTTTCATTTACATTAATTTCCAATTAATTATAACGGCTGCAAAGCTCCTAATACAATGATCATGTGAATTGCACAGGTGTTATGGGCAATCAACCTTGTCTTCAGGGTTTGTGAAATTAGTGTTATTTTAGCAATGGACAAGAATACCATTCCAACAACATTTAAAAATTCTTCACAGAACCAAGATGAGGAATATGCTGATAAATTTATCAGCAAAATTATCCAGCTGTCGGTGAGCTTACCAGATGCAACAGATGATGAATGGACAATGTTTTTACAACAGGAGTTGAGATTGAGTGAGCGAGATTTAAACGAATCTGGAGTAATAGAAGACCACCCAAATGAAGACGAAGACCTGTCCAGAGCTGATGCAGAGTGAGCAGGGGAAGCTTCTTCAAATGATCAACTAAATGATCAAACCAAAAACTTAGCACAACTTCTCTCAAATACCCCTTTAATTGGACTTTGTCAATCCACTACTCCTTAGAGGAAATGACCCAACTCACCTAGGGTTCTTGTACTCAACACAACCAAGGGTTTGGAATTACTTTGAACAAGTTCCAAATGACCAAACTAGGCCACAACATTCTAATTAGCACTTAGGAAACTCCATTTGTTCATTACTCATACCACTAGGTCTCTTTAGCATTGAATGCTTGTAACACTGCCTGATAGGACAGTCTAAATAAAATCTACTCACAAGCCTATACCAGGCTCAAACTACTGAATTTAGGCAACTATGATATGCCTCTACAAGACCCCAAAGTCTCACCTTTTGACAGTGGATGGAAGAACAACCATGGACCAATGTATCACTGTCCCCAAGAGGCTTAATTTGTTGATCACAACAGGATTTTGATTACCTAGGCTCTCCCCTTCACCCCAAAGCCTTGATTCAAACTCTTACAGGATAATTACAACCATCTTCAACATTCCTAAGTGCCTCTTTAAGAAAAATCCACACAAAACAAGCAAAACTCACTTTTTGCTTCACCAATTAGGCCTGTCACATGAAGATGCCAGACCTAGTTCAATGCATAAAATCCTCCACACACCTTTCCATTCTCCAGAACAAAGGAAATATGAAAATTTACACAAGTACCTTCCATCCCACGAATAATCAACATTTTTACAATGTGGAGATGGAAGGAAAAACCATTTTTCAACCAAAACCCTTGTTTTGAGGGTTTCAGACCTTCCTCTGCTAAAATGGCTATAACTTTTTCTATACTCAATGAAATCTTGTCAAATTAATGCCAAATGAAAGCTAGTTCTTCCCTCTTTCCAACCATATTAGTCTTGTACCCGTACAGTACCTACAACGTCCGTACCACACGTTTTAGCAGCAATTTTTACACACAAATTTTTCTAGAAAATAGCAATTTTTCATTAGAACTTCAAAAAACGTGCTTCATCAGTCATGCCTCGACCATGAGAGGCTTATTTCAACTTCTAACAACCTTTCCCACTATCCTCCAACTGAAAATTTGATTAGTTACATGTTATAACTAATCAAACTTCACTTTAGACTCTTAATTGCCTAGTTAAGGCAATGCACACTACTTCCTATAAGCCCCATTTAAATGAGGCTGCAAAAAGGTTTAAAAAGACACCACAACCACTTTAAATCATCAAGGAAACTCCCCCCAAGTACCTGGTTGCATCATGGCATTTTGATTCTTTAATTTTCCAAGGTGCACCAAGCTTACAAAATGAGGATGGACACCTTGTTATTACATAGAAACTTAACACCAAGACCAAAACTCAAAAAAAATCCTAGAAAACATATTAAAAGGAATTTAAGATGGTCCTTAGGACCTTATTATATCAAATTCAACTTGAAATCAAACACAAAAACAAACAAGGCCTCAAAGAGGCATGGAAACCCAAGGTGCCCCTGCACCATGCACCCGGGGTGGAAGAGATCTCAAGTACCACCTGAGATCAGTTGCTACAAAGTAATACCATGCTGTTTGATGTCCTCTTCAGTCATCCAAGTTGCATCCTCAGGTGGAAGACCCTGCCATTTAACAAGATACTCATTATATACCTTTTTCCTTGTCCTTTTTACCTCTTTGGTGTCTAGAATGGCTTCAAGTTTCAAGGGTTCAGATGGTGGAAGGTATTGCACCCAATCTTCACCAGCTTCCAGACCTATACCTGCATCCAAAGATCCCTTAAAGGGGCACAAATCAGCAACATTAAAAATAGGTGAGATAGCCACCCCAGGAGGGAGTGCTATCTCATATGCATTTTGCCCAAATTTATGAATAATCTTGCAAGGGCCTATTTTTTTCATTTGCAGCTTGGTGTATTTTCCTTTAGGAAATCTCTCCTTCTTCAAATAAGCAAAAACCAGATCTCCCACCTTGTATTGAACATTCCTTCTCCTCAAATCTGCCCTCTCTTTGTATTTTTCTACACTCTTTTTTGGGATTTTCCTTCACTTGATCATGAATAGACTTCATTGCCATAGCAAAATCTTCACCTTCAGCACTCCTCTTCTCCATTCCTTTCAAATCTCTCAACTCAAAGATCCCCCTTGGATTCGTCCCATACACAACCTCAAAGGGAGTTTTGCCAATGCTTCTATTAATAGAGTCATTATAAGCATACTCTGCTTGAGGCAACACCAAATCCCATTGCACACCATGTTCTTTTTTCAAGCATCTTAAAAGATTACCAAGTGATCTGTTAACTACCTCTGTTTGGCCATCCGTTTGAGGATGATAGGCTAAGCTATACTGCAAATTAGTCCCCAATGTCCTCCACAAGGTCCTCCAAAAGTGGCCTATGAACTTGGAGTCCCTATCAGATACAATGCTCATAGGAATGCCATGCATTCTCACAATCTCCTTGAAAAATAGACCTGCAATATTAGAGGCATCACTAGTGCATCTACAAGGAATAAAATGTGCCATCTTGCTAAATCTATCAACTACTACAAACACACTATCAACCCCTCTTTGTGTCTTAGGCAATCCTAAGACAAAATCCATACTTATGCTCTCCTAAGGCCTACTTGGGATTGGTAGAGGCTGATAAAAACCAGCATTTGAAGTGGGCCCCTTTGCTCTTTGACATATGGTGCAAGTTTCCACAAACCTTCTCACATCCATCTGCATTTTAGGCCAAAAGTAGAATCTCCTAACCTGCTCCAAAGTTTTGTCAAGTCCAAAGTGCCCTCCAAGACTCCCACTATGCTTTTCCTTTATTATATTCTCCCTCATAGAGCACTTGGGAATGCACAATTGAGCCCCTTTAAACAATAGACTATCTTGCAAAACATAATCAGCATAATCACTGTGAAAAGCATCAGAAAATTGAGAACAAACTTCAAAAGCAACCTTGAAATATTCATCCTCCTTATACATACCTTTGAGAGCTTCTATGGCCACACTTTGTAGTTCCACTTCTTGAACCATCATGACCCTTCTAGTAAGGGCATCTGCAACCTTATTAGCTTTCCCCTTCTTGTGTTTTATGGAGAATGTATATGCTTGTAGGTATTCAACCCACTTCATGTGCCTTTGGTTCAAATTTTCCTATCCATTCAAGAAACTAAGAGCATGGTTGTCAGTAAACACAATAAAATCTCTTGGTAGCAAGTAATGCCTCCATTTCTTTAAAGCTTGGACCATAGCATACAATTCAAGATCATATGAAGAGTACTTTCTTTTAGCCTCATTCAACTTTTCACTAAAAAATGCAACCGGTCTGCCCTCTTGACTCAAAACAACACCTATTGCTTGATTACTTGCATCACACTCAATAGTAAAGACTTTATTAAAATCAAGAAGAGCAAGAATAGGTTGCTGTGATACCTTTTTATTCAAGTACTCAAACCTTTCATTTGCTTCATTGGTCCATTGGAACTTACCCTTCTTTTCTCCTTTGATTGTATTAATGATGGGGGCACAAATATGGCTGAAACTCTTGATGAAATTCCTGTAGAAGCTTGATGGCTATGAAAACTCCTTACATCACCCACTAACTTAGGTGTTGGCCAATTAAGAATAGCCTCAACCTTTGATGGTTCCATTTTCAAACTGCCTTGTGAGATAACAAACCCAAGGTATACCAATTCTTCTTTCATGAACTCACATTTTTGTAAGTTGATCAACAACTTTTCTTCATGCAGCCTTCTTAAAACCTGTCAAAGATGCTCCAAATGCTCCTCCTTGGTCTTGCTAAAAACAAGAATGTCATCCAAATAAACCACAACAAATTTTCCAATAAAGGGTTTCAATACCTCATTCATTAGCCTCAGAAATGTACTTGGAGCATTAAATAAACCAAAAGGCAATGCACACTACTTCCTATAAGCCCAATTTAAATGAGGCTTCAAAAAGGTGTAAAAAGACACCACAACCACTTTAAATCATCAAGGAAACTCCCCTCAAGTACCTGGTTGCATCATGGAATTTTGATTCTTTAATTTTCCAAGGTGCACCAAGCTTACAAAATGAGGATGGAGACCTTGTTATTACATAGAAACTTAACACCAAGACCAAAACTCAACAAAAAGCCTAGAAAACATATTGAAAGGAATTTAAGATGGTCCTTAGGACCTTATTACATCAAATTCAACTTGAAATCAAACACAAAAACAAACAAGGCCTCAAAGAGGCATGGAAACCCAAGGTGCCCCTGCACCAAGATCAAACAGTGGAACCATTGATTCTACGAATGAAGATGAAGGTGAGTATAAAAACCCACCAGACATTAATAGATTTCCTTCATGGTATGAATTTATTTGTCTCTCCCATCAATGACATTCAGTCAAATTGTCAAAACAGTCAATAGGAGAAATGATGTTGAGGTTGGCAACACAAAATTCGAGGAGTGTATTCCCTCTTCCTACAAACTGCTAATCCGAATGCAAAAAGGTAAACATAGTAGCATACAGTTGTTTTGGCCTTCTTTTCTTACCAAACGTCTGTTAGAAAAATCCATTGAGCAATCAAATTGAATTTTTTTGAAAAGTCCACAAATGAATTGCAGGCCTCACATCTTGGTTCAGTAAGATACTCTCTTGGATACGTAGAGAGGAAAGTGGGCAATATCAATCGCCTGATTGTTCAAGTGAACAATATCAACCGTATGATCATGCATTTATGTGGCAGCCTCTGTCCAAACGTATATGGCATCTTAGAGAGATAGTGATGCAGGATTACACTAAAGATGAAATTCAAACATTGGATAAATTGAAGGCTTTTGCAACAAGAGTTCAGAAACTTCCCCGGGAATGGAGATGCTATATAAATTACCACAAATTTTCTAGGAATGTAATAGTGAAAAAAGTCAAGAATGCAAGGTTGGTACCTTACACAACTGTAGAATTTGTTGCCTGGATCTTTGTATGCTGGCAATGGAAACACGAAATGAACATTCTCATAAAGGTACACAAATTAGTTTTTGTTTTCCTTTCTTAATTGTTTCTAACTTTCCCCTCTGTAATTGTTGGTATGAGGAAAATGATCTATTTTGTAGGATTGGCACTCCTATACTGATGTCAAAGATAGAGAAGGGCATATAAAATGGAAACCTTCCCTCAAGGAAATTGTTGCCAATTATATAAAAAGGCGATGGCCAGAACAAGCTGATTGCAATGAGGAGGAGGAGAAAAAGAAAGAATTGATTAGATTGAAAGAGGCCTTAGACACCATGCAAGATATATCAATGAAAGGGTTGTGCGGGTCTAAAGAATCTCAGTTTCATTGTGAGATTGGGAAACTTATAGGTTGGGTACCCAGCATTGGAACTTCCATACTAATGGACAAGGAGAAAATGAGAAAAGAAAAAGAACGATGGTATAACCTCCTTAAAGCTTTGCAGGTTGTCCAAGATGTATCAATGAAAGGTATTCAATGGTTTCAATACTTTAGATTCCACTGTGATTCCACCTATCTCACAATCCCTCTTGAATACTTAGAATTCCCAGTTCTAAACAAGGATCCCATCCTCTCTCCTGAACTTCAAGCATTAGTCAAGTAGGATTCCTGTTTAGAAGGAAGAAAAGACAATCATCTGCATTGTATAATGCATCACTAGTTTGTTACCGTAGAGCTAGAGCTATAGACCGCATCGAGTTATGTTTACTTATATTATATGCTTAAAAGTTCCGTTTTAGTGAGACAAGTATAACATATAAATTAGCAGTGGTATTGGATAACTTTTTCATAATAAATATTTTATATGTGCTGTTACAAAAAGGTTTGAAAGAGAGTTGTGATTTAGCTTGTGTAAATTTAAATGGTCTACTTTCGAATGACATTACAGTTTATTATTTCATATTTTAAGAAATAGAGTTGTAATGTAATCTGTGTAGATCCAGTGGTCTGGTTTCGTATGGTTTTAGAGTTTATTACTTCTCTGTTTTTTTCTTTTCTTTGCTTAAGTAGGATAACTTAGGAATTTCAATATTAATTTTGTCTGTAATTTTAAGTTTTAGTATGAATTGAGGTTATTAATATAAATTTTATCTATTTTAATTTAGTTTGTAAATGGTAATAACAATGGTTTTAAAGATGATCCAAATGTTTTTATGGGACCTATGATTTCAAAGTTAAAAAGAAAGTTGTTTTTTAAGATCTTTATTGTAGTTGAGCTTTCAAATCTTTTCATTCACTTTTTATTTTTTTAGAAAAATTATTTAACTTGTGATTTTTTTATATGTTAAGAGTTGGATAGTTTTTAACTTATTAATCTTTACTTGAAGGTTCATAATGAGGTTGACCTTATCAATGACCTCAAAGAGTTTGTTGAAATACTAGCTAGGCCCTTTCAACTAGATTGTAAAATGTGACCTACATTGATTTTCCTTATATTTATTTTAGGTGACCATTTCCTAATCATAAAATGAAAGATTAGATCCTCGTGTACCATAGTTGGTGTATAAGCCTACAATTGAGACCCCAACATTCATCATTAAGGACAAGGATTGGAATATTCTAGGAAGAAAACCTTCCAATTTGATACCCACAAAACTTAGAGACCCAACTCCTCACTTATTTGAGAATATAATAGTATGTTTTTCAATAATAAAATAATTGATATTTCAAATGTGTATGTATATATTGCTAGATATTAGGAGTAGATAAGATCAATTTACTAATAAATTTCTTAGGTATTGGTAGTAAAACAACGACATAAGTTGTGGATTGAGGTCTAAGGGATAGCAAGTTGGATGAAAATTTAGAAATTCTAATTCATCCATCCTTTTTAGTTTAGGTTTTATGAGGGCATTGAGAGGAATTGGACACACAAACATGTATGTAGCAAATATATTTTTCTAAATGACCCTCATGATGAAGTGGTTGTGCATCATAATGAAGGAATATAGGTGTTATTAGAATAATAATATCATGTTTACATCATGTAAGATAACATATAAGGCATAGGAAATGAATCTCTTTTTTATCATCCACTAGGAGGGTCTTATATATCAAATTGGTGTCTCACTTGGAGATGATATGAATTTTTTTTACTTTTTCTACTGGTATTTAATTTAATTTTATATTTTGGTCAACATATTGTGGAGGTTGGGTCTGTCTACCAAATCCCCCTCTCCAGTTTTGGGAGGATTCCAGTTATGAAGCTATTGGCAACTCCATTGGGCACTTTTTAATGTTGGACTCTACAACTTGGGAGATTGGACATACTACGGTAGCACGTATATTAGTTGATTTGAACATCTCCAAACCTCTCCATGGTGATGTAGTCTTATTAGTGGAGGACAAACCTTGGAAGCAACTCTTGGACTATGAGGGTCTCCCCTTTCGGTGTAGAAGATGCTTCTCTGTGGGTCATTTGGCCTCTAATTGCCCACAAGTCCATCGCAAGAGTCCTGCTACTTGGTGGAAGGATGCTCTCTTGAATCACCTCATGGTGGGTTCTCCTCTTTCAGAAGTTTCTTTTGAGGATGATGACCCTATTGTTTCTTCTCGGGAATCTATGTTTGCTCCTATTACGACTAACCTTTCTGTGGAGCCACTATTGGCTCGATCTACTGACGTTGTTTTGTCTGAGCCTGCCTGAACTTCATTGATTGCTAGTGATGGTCCTTCATTCGATCTTGTTTCCTCCCTTGTGCTACCGTCTCCCCTGTTGTGTGTTGTCTCTTTGCCCTTGGTGGCTTCGATTGATCTACTTCTCTTGCCTCGATCGGTGGAGTTGGATTTCGAGTCTTCTTGGTCTGTTGTGCTAAGAAAGAAGAAGGGACTCCCTCAATCTGTCACAACCTCATGGCCTAGGGTTAAGGGATTCATATTGGTCCCCTCAGATTTTGGGGTTGTTTAAGTCCTAGTTTGTATTCCAACAGCTGTTTGTCAGTTGTTTCTGTGTGTGGGTATGTGCAGGATCATGATGGCCAAAAAGTGGCGATATGATGGGTATTTGTAGGGTATGTGGCTGACAACTTTTTTAACCCAAAATTGATGAAACGAAAAGGGTTTTTAAAGGGGATTCTCAAATTTCCACCAATATAAATTATGCTTTACTTTGAATTTAATAAATAATTATTATTCATTTTCTATTTGTATTACTAGTAAAGTCCTGATTGATAGGTTGATTGAAAAACATCTATATCTTTCAAACAGTATCACATTTTTTGAATCCAAAACATGTGTCACATTCTATGCTTTGCATACTATAGGATTAAAAAAAAAATGAATTTCATGAAGTTTTGACCAAGTTAAGGTGGTCAAACATATGAGTTTTTATATTTTTTAAAAGTTGTAATAAAAAATTCATAATTAATTATTTACTTGGAAAAAAATTACAAAAAAATATGCATCACATCGAGACATGAGTCTTGTACTTATATCTAAAATATTATAAAAAAATATTATCATTTTATTGTGGTTAGGGTGGTTAGACAGACACCTACTTATTTTTCCCTGAAATTTAAGTACTACTACATTGAAATTTCAAATTTTCATTAAATAGATTTAAAAAAATAAAATAAACCTAGTAGTTTAGAAACTACATTCAGTTTGCTACAGATTCTATTCTTACATATTTTTGAAATAATATAGATAAATTATTCAAATTTTTACGTCAAGTTGCCTAACTCTGATTTTTCTGAATTTTTTGCTACTTAAGGGCCTGTTTTTTCCATGATGATCCTACACATACCCATGTGGTTTGTCCTCCTTTCCTAGTCCATTCCTAGTTTGAAATAGCTTCTTTTTTGGCCCTTTGAACTTTATGTGTGAATGGTACAACACCTTGTAAATGTTTCTTATCTTATCAAAAACATATTGTGGAGGTTTCTTTGCCTCCCCTTGCTTTGGGGTTAAAGAAGAAAAATGAAGTGGAGATGGGAAGCAATAGGGAGATGGTGGTTAAGTATGTGAGTCAACTACTGAAGATGAAGACTCCTCTTAAGATTATGAGTGGATGTGGTGCTAAGGATTCTACGATATAGGTGTCAGGCTTGCTAATGGAAATGAAGGTTGTGGCTGAGGTGGGGAAGGGTGTTGAAGATTCTCCTAGTGTGGACTTGGAAAGGTAGAAGAAAAGAAGGGCGGTTGCTGCAAGAATTAAAAAGTCTATTCAAAGAATCTAAACTCCGACAGCTGTTGGGAAAGGGAAGGATGTCTCTGCCAACTAGGATAAGGTAAGTTCCTCTCATGAGGAGGATGCTCGTGGTAATGGATTCTTTAACATTGATAAGGAAAATATTTATGATGTTTTGGGAACTGCCAGAGAGGGTTCCATTGTTTTTTATAAGTTATTTATATGGTTATTCCACAAATTGAATATGGCCAATGTGAATGTTCATGGTATGGTTATCAAAGCTGATGAGTATATAGGCCAAAATCAGATTGATAATCTGATGAATTCTATAAAAATTGTGGTGGATGAAATGTTTATCATGAAGCAGAATCTTGAAGGTAGGGTTGTCTCCCTTGAAACTCAGTTGGAGAAGCTTTATGATAACATGGATAAGGGTGGGGAGGTGGAAAAATTAGGGGGTATTTTTGATTCTGTTGGTATTGCCTCCCCTTTTCAAACTGCTAAAAAATACAAGGAGACTGTTTAGTCTAGTGAGATTGGTGTTGTTGGTAACTTGTTGGAGGGTGAGTTGTCTGGTGATAAGGGTGATGATGTGAACAATTTTTTGATTACTAATGTAAATGTTGGTGGACCTGGGGCTAGGACTCATAACAAGACCAAAGCTATGGCTGGTGCACTTGTGAAAGATATTTCTGAGGCCTTAGGTGATGGTTAGAAGGCTGTTGTGTGTGACGTGGAGGCGACATATATACTAAAGAATATGTAATGTTGTTGGGTGTGATCCTCCTTTTTGGCTGACTTTTTGCTATTGGCACGCTGTGTTTGGGTTGATTGCTACTTATTTTAGTTTTCTTTTGATTCAACTACCTTTTGTGTAAAGGGTTTTAGGCCCCTTTGAAACTCGTTATTTACCTCTAATCAAAAATATATTGTGGAGGTTAATCGACTAATCCATAGGAGAGTTTCCTAAGGATATAAAAATATATTTTCCAATGTGATGACATGCTGCCAAGTGAGAATATTCATTTTATGTTCAAAACATTAGACTTGTTAGACTCAATTTCATAGAAGTGGCCTTACATGTAAAATATTTATTTTCATGGTCTAGCGTCCATGTAGAGACTTGATAGGAACTTCAAAAGGGTAATTTATTTCATGTTATATATAGACAACATATGTTCCATTATGTATCTCATAGTGTAGAAGTGGTTAAAGTGTACTTGAAGATTATCTTCTTTCATTTCCCATTTTTAATCACTTATTATGGACATAATTTTAATAATTAATTCATTGATGAAGGTGTGTATTCAATTTTTAAATGATGTAGTGATATTATAAAATTATTCTTTGCATGATAGTATGATAGTTTGATTTGTTTTGTCTCTATAAAATATCCTTGAATTGATTTGGTAGTTGGTTGTACATATATTTTCACCTCTTTGTCATTATGGAATGGTTGATATTTCTTAACTATAACTAGATGATATCTTATTTATTTCATTATTATGATTTTTCATATATATAAGGACTAACTATCAAATATTTGGCATGTCATCAATATAGGTCATTTTTTCTCCCTCTAATCTGTTGAGGGAGAGTATGATCTAGGAGAGCAAAGCAGGTAGTGAAAATTTAAGGTTGTTGAATCATGTTAATTGAGAACCTAGACACCAACATGAGTTTACAATATTAATGAGGTATGTAGGGGCATATTTGAGTGTCATCATGAGATGGCTTCATCACGTGGTTGCATTATGTGATAATTAATTTTAACCTTTTTACATGTTTAACTATCTCGAACCATGATTACTATTTTCTAGTTTGAGCTTGTAGAGTTTCAAGGTGAATACAATTTAAATTATATTTAAGTATTTAAGTTTTTCATTTTTTTAAATTTTTTTTTATTATTTAAATGAAATTTATTTAATATAATAATATTTAGGGGGTGATCTCACAATAGTGGTTTACAATTTTTGGCCAAACATGACACTGAAATAATTTTTTTAACTAAATCTTCACTTTCGAGAACTTATAGCGGCTAAACCGTAAGGAATTTGAAGATGATGAAAACTAGAGTTTCATGAATTTTTTTCTATAGATTCTAAATATATTTTTTTCAAAATTTTTGGAATCATATTGCACTTCTTTTTCCATCTCCCTTGAAAACTAGTTTTTTTTAGAAAACAACATTTTTAAAAAGTGACGCTCATCGTATAATGCATAAATTTTTTTCCATGAAGGATAAAATTCTAATTCTTTCAAATTTAGATTTGTGACTCTAATATCTAGTGCTTCCACTTGGTTAGATAGTATTTTATTGAATTTTTTTCTTTAATCAAGTTTCAAATTCAAACCAATTATAATTTAGTCATAGTGCGACTGTATAATGCGTAACTTTTTTTGTATGTATCAAAATTCAATTTTTTTTTCTCTATTAGATCAAGGACTTCAATATATAGTGCACTTATATATATATATATTTGATAATTTGCTATTTTTCCACATGTGTAGAACAAAAAGCTTTATTTTCAGTGAAAAACTTACATTCACGAGAAATAAAAAATATATATAATAATAAAATTAAATTTATTTCAAATTATAATTTTTGGGAAGCTTATAATAAGGACTACATACTTAGTTTTTTTTTTTAATGAATTCATTTGATCCCCCAAAAGGTAAATCAAAAGTGGTTTTTTATCAACATTTTGATAGGTGTAAAGGAGACTTCATTATAGGTATGGTTTAAAACTAGTGGGGTTCTATCCAAGGAGGTTTGATATAAGGTAGCTTGATAAAACCATAT
The DNA here is from genome assembly GCA_007258455.2 of Sequoia sempervirens. Classification (NCBI taxonomy): domain Eukaryota; kingdom Viridiplantae; phylum Streptophyta; class Pinopsida; order Cupressales; family Cupressaceae; genus Sequoia; species Sequoia sempervirens. Next base: position 319,031,924 of record VDFB02193867.1, read on the forward strand.
TCAATTGGAATTCTTTAAATGGAACCTTTTAAGGCTTAAATCATTATATTTTCTAAAAATATGTGATTTCAGCAAAAATCAGATCCTCCCAGAAATTGTAAACTAGCTTTGTGGGATCACTCTAGGAGATAAACATTTAAAGGATTTTACCTTGACCTAAACCATAAAAAAATGGTAGAGGCCATGAGCATTATTGGAGGGGTCAAATTTGACTATTATTTTGGTCGCTTCTACCATATAATTTTCTTCGAGAAAGGGGTTTGCAATGGTAATTTATGATATTAATTATCCATTGAAGTGGGAGATAATGAAATGGAAATATAGGTGTTCTTCCAATTGGAAATAAATGGGTAAAGGAATTGGTAAGCATCAACATGCATATTGATTTTGGGACACATTTTTGAGTTAAGCATTTAAGTTTTTGTGTATATTTTTTTAAAAAACTAAGAGTTATACTAAAACTACAATTTGATTTATGATCAACTTGATTTTGTTTTGAATTTGAATCTCATTTATTGGGTAAAAGCTAGGGATCATTCTAGGTACAAATTTGCACCTTATTTTGGTTATTGTTTATGATATTATGAATAAATGTGCATACCTAAATATATATATTTATATACCTATGTTGATTATATTAGATAGTCACAAACACCACATGCACTAATACACTAAGCTTATTTACTTTTTTTAATTATTTGGAATGAAGTTTTTGCATGGTTGTTCAATCAAGAATAGTTACATAGTATTATCACCTATCTATGTAATAAATTCACTGGTAGATTCTTTAGAAATTAAAATCTAGGGTTAGAGATACCTTATTCTTCCACTCTCTTGGGGAGATGGGTTGCGTGCTTAATTTTATTCCTACTCATTTTTTTGAATGTAATGAGTTTACATCTATCTGTGATATTTTGTCAAGTAGTTTGCATACCTTAATACTTATCTATTTGATTCAATAAGCTTCTACTGTATAAATGTGCAATCAAATTTGCATGTCATGAAACCATAATTATTTTCCTTATTTAGGTATTTAATTTTAAGAATTTTATTTTATCTAAATTCTAAAAATATCACCTACTTGAGGATACATTTTTTAGGCGTTAAGATAAATAATTTATGTACCTTGCACATGCATTTCACCACAACCTATGTGATCATGTTTTCCATTATAGGAGAAATTTTATCTATACATGCATACATACATGCATACTTGAGATAGAAATTAAAAGGATATGTAAACGTGTAGAAGAAGTGTAGTAAGTATTTCCTATTATTCATTGTAGTTACATAGTAAAAAGAGTGATAGTAGAATTTATAGAGAAATATAAACATAGATGAGAAAAAATAATACAAATATGTAGATATAGATATAGATATATATAATTGATTTATTGCATAAAAATGACTATTCCTGAAACTACCTATTTTGAGTTACCATAGATTGGAAAATTTCAAATTATTAAAATTTATTAAGACCATCTTACAGTTAGGGTATGCCAAGGTTTGGTAATTAACATAATAACTTATAAAAACCATTATGCTAGTCTATACTTTGTGTTTCACCTTTCTATGACCTTTTTTGGATGACTCAAGCAAGAGATGCTAGATTTATGAACAAATGATCTACATATATATGCAATTTAGAATTTAAAAATTTGACCAAAGTGATATTATAGTTGTAAGTATCATTAGTTCATTGTATTCTTAGAGTTGTATGATAGTTAGAACTCATTAGTAGCTAGAGGTGGCTAGGGTTTATATGATTGACTACATATGATAATTATTATACATACATACACTAAGTTCTTATATTTGGTAATAGTATTACTATATAAATGTCATTATCTTACACTCTTGTTGAAGGGTTAGGTCACTTCTAGTAGAAAGATGAGTGGGGTATTTCCTAGTCTATGATTATAATTAAAGCACTGAGATGATGCTCTCCCTCCATGTATCTTGAAAACTATATTTCTTGTTCTTAGATGACATGATCATTAGTCATTTGTTTATTATGAATTGTATAAGAGTGAATTTGTACCCTAGGCACAATGCCCCCTTTTGCCTTTATACACTTTAGAAAACCAAAGTTGGGGGCTTAAATTTACTCAAGCCCACTGTTGGCGGTCCACATGGAGCCTATTTTGTGTGTTGGTGGAGGCGTTTCTTTTGAGGACACCTACGCGGCGTGCTTACATCCCTGGAAAATTCCTATGGTTGAGCCAATAGAGGCATTACTCTTCCCATTGGCAGTGAAGTTGTAATGCCTCCTTTGGCTAGCTGACCCGAATATGGTCATTTTCTTCCTCATTCCTTCATATTCACTCTCTCAACTTGCATTCCAACTCTTGGATAGGCGAAGCTCTCATACTCTCACTCTAACAAGCTCACTTTCATTCACTTCCAAGAATTCCATTGCAGCAATATCACACTCCATCAACTCGATAGAGCATGTTTGGGACCACACCATTGCAACAGAGGCTTGCGTTGCTCTCATTTATCCCCCAAGCAACCTTGAGTGCTCTTGGTGGAGGTGGTAAGCTTCCCTCTCCTCTCCTCTATCATTTGGTGGACGCACTTTGTGGAGCTAGCTGGCGAATAAGTTCTTCTATGAGATTGTCTTTGTCACCTTAGCTTTGGTATATCTATTTTATCACCTTTGTTTGTACTTCTCATATTTTATAGTATTTTTTTGTTCTCTTAGAAGTTGTTAAACTAGGCTGTTAGTTGATTTAACGAGTCCAACCTTGTCTCTATTGTAATTTGACCATACAGACTACAATGCACTTCTAAGACGCCAGCATGCCACATTGTTGTTCGATGTCTGTGTTGACGTCCTCCAGTAGAGAGCTTCCTGAGGCATAGAGTTGGACTAAAAAATTGACTTTCCTAGTCCCACCTTAAAACTTGGGATTGATGAGTGGCTGTAGGATTCCATAATCCCCATCATTCTTATCCCCACACCCTAAAAACTGCACTTAGTTGAGTTAAGTTAGGGCAGCCCTTTGCATCTTGACCCTCCGTGACCTAGGGTCTTGCACGCGGTGGTCCCCCTCACTTACATTTTTGGTGAACATGACATGAACCATTTTGGTTCCGTTCTTGCAATGTTGACAGTTCCTTTCCTTGTACTCTAGGAGCGTTGTAGGTGTGAGTGTTGTAATGCTGTCACCTTGCAACTCAACCTGTGACCCCTAGTTGATGTAGTTGGAAGGTTCCAAAGGTATTGAACAACGAAACCTTAATTGGGTCACCATCTTATCCATTAACCTTTGGGGATTCTGTGAAAGCATTGTCTAGTGTGTGTAATGGCCTCCTTCCTGCATCAACCCATCCCCTCTGCGTACCCTATGGATAGTAGTGTTGGCATAAAATTTACTTCACAAGACATGTTGATGGGCTTTAACAAGGAACCATCTCCTCTTTACATTCATGCACAGATCAATGGGAACATTGTAGTGGGTGTTCTCATTGACCTGACATCACAAGTGAGTATAATAATAGAGGAGATAATGCTAATTAAATTTTTACATAAGGATGGATATGATGCTCCGTAAGCTTCATTCGCACGCATGATGAGCTTTTTGTACCCCCCTTGGGTAGCATTGTCCTATCGGTCTTAGTTGGGCCTAAGTTCGTAAACCTCTTATTTGATATCATCCCTGGGTCTAAACTCATCCATGTAAAGTTGGGTATCCTTTGTTTGGTGGCAATGAACACGGTACCCTTTGTTGTGCATAAATGTTTAAAATTTATCCATGGAGGTTCTGTGCATGTGATCCATGACACTAGTTATCCATCACCGATTGTACATGGTAGCTACTCCTTGGATCACCCATGGCCTGCACCTGTGGGTCCCCTTCCACCTAGGATGAACCTTTTGCATAAGACATATCAGAACTATAAGAAAGGGCATCTGAGGAAAAAGGTAAGGTACCCCCCTTCATCTTATGCTATCTCACATAGGGCTTGCTTGAAGGTTGACAATGATGCAGCTAAGGTTCGAAAGAAGAAAGAAGAAAAGCGGTCTTGTGATCCTCCTTCTTCCTCTTCTCCTGCCTAGTCCGATGCTTCTTCTCGCTCAGCTATGGTATTGTCATGTTCTGCTCCTCATTTGTAGGAGAACCATTTGGTGCTCTCTTGGTGAAAGCCTAAGCATCTCACATTCAAACTTCCTATTCTACTGACGAAGCCTAGACCCATTCGATATAATAAGAAGGTGGTCTCCTGAGGAGAGTCCTCCTTGTCTCGACCTCTGCATCCTCCTACTGATCCTTCTTCTAAGCAAATGAGTGGAAAGAGGCCTGTTGTCGAGGCTCTTGAGTCGACTCCTCCTATTGCTCCTCAACCTACTCCCCTTGCTCCTGTACAGGAACCTATTCCTCCACCCGAAATGGTCATAATGGACATTCCTATGGTTGAGCAGGAACCTCCCATCCCTTGGAAATCTCTGGCTTCTAACTCCAAGAGTCATAGAAATTGCCTTACATGTGAGCGCAAGCATCAGCGAAAGGCTCTCCTAGCCGAGCAGGCCACCTCACAATAGAAGGAGGAAGGAATGACTGTTTCTATTTTAGGATCTCCTGCAACGTCTCCTTCCTCCCTTCCTGTTGTTTCTCTTCAGCCTAGTCTACTCTTGGCTTCCTTTGCGAGCAAAAATGCGCTTAACCCTAAGTGGGTATAGGTGTTTATCACTCCTTCGGCGAAGCCGCCTTTTTTGATGTCCATTCTAGATATTCAACCATTCTCAAAGCCCGCACAGATATGGTTAACACTTCGGTCGTACCCACTGCGGTTCTTTCCTCCTCCTTTGTGGCTCTAGCTTTGTCTATGATGAGTTCATCTCCTCCTGTGAAGAAGGAGGTGGAGGTTGGTCCTTCTCACAATAAAGGATGTAGGGGGAGCCCACCTTCTTCTCAAGGTGGCCCTGTGATGACCTGTTCTGTCCTTGTGATAGAACCAGTCCTAGCTTCCCTTGAGTTTTTCACTGCTCTAGAGTCATTCAGCAGGCTTAATAGTGAACCTTAGGCATAACTTGTGCCGTTCGTTGAGAATAAGCATGATGCTCCTGCGGGATGCATGTTTCATTCTGTGGATGAAGTCCTGGCCTTGTCAGCGATCTTTGTAAAATCGTTGACCTTGACTCCATAAGAGCTCGACGGAGAGGACCTCAAGGGGTCCTCTTCCTTGGCCCTTGTTGTGGGAGGCCCAAACGCCCCTCCTCTTAAAATTTCACCCTTATAGGTTCATCCTCCTTCCCCTTATGAGGATCTAGATTGGGAAGCAAATGACCTCTTGGATGATCAGTGTTAGGAGGAGGTCCCCTTTTTCTTGATCTTATGTGTGTGTTTAGTAATGTGCTCCCTCGTACTCATGCTATGTGTGCCTGGATGACCCTCATCACCCTTGTTGGTGCTTGGATACAGGTATGGTTTTTGTGTCGTAAACCTTCTTCTATTTGTACCATCATTCTTCCATATTTGTGCTTGATTTTCAATAAATTGGGGATGATGCAAAGCGTTGGGGGCATTTAGGCTTCCCTTCCATGTTGACCCAATTTTTTATTTTTACTTTGCTTTCCATGCATTCTTCTTGATCTAGTTGGGGATTGATGATCTTTTTCCTTACATTGTGGTTACCTATTATTATATGAGCTCGGACAGATTTGACCCCACTAAACTAGATCCCCCTGTGTCCTTTATTTGTATTTTCCTTTTCTCTTTTTCTTTTCCTTTATCTTTCTCTCTTCTTTGCTTGATTTTTCCCTCCTATGTGAGACAATGTTCTCCTCTTTAACACTTCGATTTTCAGAAGAAAAAAATTTGTTGCCAAACAAATATTTTCTTGAAAGTCTTCACAACAATTTATATTTTCCTTAGAATGGCATTGTCAACTTGGAACCCTAACAGAACGTGTTTCCTTCATCATGAGTTTGTAAAGAAAGGGCTTGAAGACCTTCCTTTGAAGTAGGAACAACTTTGACTTCCCCTCACGTGAGGGCATGTCCTTCTTTTCGAATTCCTTGATGAAGTGAACATCTTTCGAAAGGAATCCTCAATGACGAATCATTCTAAGATGAATGACTTCTTTTGAATTGCGTGTCCCTTGAGCAGACCCTCTTTCTTTTTCATGGTGGGTTCCCTAGGGACCCTTTCCTCAAAAGCATTTATTCTGAATGGAACCTTTCACACCTGGCTTGAGGGCAACTTGACTAGACTTAGTCCATTTGCTTCTTTGCGTCTAGCTTGGGGGCAGCCTGACTAGACCTTACTTTTAAAATAGCACGTCCATTGAGTGGACTCCTCTCCTTTTGAAGGGTTACCGAGGGACCCCTTTGAAATTTTTACGGTCTGCATGACCAGCCGATTTTAGACATGCTCTATCTGTAGGTAGACATGTCACTACTTTAGACATGCTCTATCTACAGGTAGACATGTCACAACTTTAGAAATGCTCTATTTGTGGGTAGACATGTCACCGCTTTAGACGGCCTCTATTTGTAGGTAGATGCGTCGCCACTTTAGACACACTCTATCTGTAGATAGACGTGTTGCCGCTTTAGACATGCTTTATTTGTGGGTAGATGTGTCATTGCTTTTGACATGCTCTATCTACAAGTAGATGTGTCACCACTCTTGACATGCTCTATCTATAGGTAGACGTGTCACCGCTTCTTGACTCTGTGGAGTTCGCTTCCTTGGGGCTTCCTCTATGCGAGAGATCTTGGGGGTTGCCTCCTTGCAGTTCCACGGGCCTGTAAGATGATTTGTTCCAACTCCATAGTTTCGAGCAACTATGGAGTCCTTCACATCTCCTGCACCTTCGGGTACGCCATACTGAGTACTGCTTCCTCGATGATTCAAGTATAATTTTCTAACGCTACTCTCTTCTTGATCTACTTTACCAATCACTCATCAGTACTCGTGCTCACTAAAGTGGGGGAAATGTGTAAGAGAAAATTTTCATCCTAGGTACAATTCCCCTTTTTGCCTTTATACACTTTAGAAAACCAAAGTTGGAGGTTTAAATTTACTCAAGCTCATTGTTGGTAGTCCATGTGGAGCCTATTTTATGTGTCGGTGGAGGTGTGTATGTTAGGGATGCCCATGTGGTGCGCATACATCCGTGTGGCGTGCTTACGTCCCTAGAAAATTCCTGTGACTGAGCTAGTAGAGGCGTTACTCTTCCCATTGGCAGTGAAGTTGTAACAGCTCCTTTGGACAACCGACCTGAATATGGCCGTTTTCTTCCTCATTCCTTCATATTCACTCTCTCAACTTGCATTCCAACTCTTGAACAAACGAAGCTCTCGTACTCACTCTGACAAGCTCACTTTCATTCACTTCCAAGCATTCAATTGCAACAATTTCACACTCCATCAACTTGGTAGAGCACGTTTGGGACCATGCCATTGTAATAGAGGCTTGCGTTCCTCTCATTTCTCCCCCAAGCAACCTTGAGTGCTCTTGGTGGAGGTGGTAAGCTTCCCTTTCATCTCCTCTATCATTTGGTGGATGCGCTTTGTCGAGCTAGCTAGCGAATAGGCTCTTCTACAAGATCGTCTTTGTCACCTTAGCTTTGGTATATCTACTTTATCACCTTCATTTGTACTTCTCATATTTTATAGTATTGTTTTGTTCTCTTAGAAGTTGTTAAGCTAGGCTGTTAGTTGTTTTAACGAGTCCAACCTTGTCTATGCTGTAATATGACTGTACGAACTACAACGCACTTCTGAGATGCCAACACACCATGCTATCATCCGAGGTCCACACTGATGTCCTTGGGAAGAGAGCTTCTGAGGCACAGAGTTGGACTCAAAAACTGACTCACCTAGCCCCACCTTAAAACTCAGGATTGATGAGTGGTTGTAAAATTCCATAATCCTCATCATTCTCATCCCCATACCATAACCACTGCACTTGGCTGAGGTAAGTTAGGGCAGCCTCTCGCATCTTGACCTTGCGTGACCTGGGGTCTTGCATGTAGTGGTCCCCCTCTCTTACATGAATTAAAAGAGAAAAATGTATCACTAATGAACAATGGAGGATTGATAGGAAAGTAGTCCTTATCCTAGTTTTACTATTATTATTTTCAACATAATGTACTAGGCAACTAGTAAATGTATGTCATATATATCTTGAGTTATGATATTTTATGGTTTTAACTTTTAAGTAAAATTTATGTCTTTTCTTTGTATGAAATTTTAATTCATTTATTTCCAAGTAAATTACCTATTCTAATATTAGTAATTAATGGTGGTTCATCATACTTGGTATTAGAGCACAAGTTTAAACACTAGATCAATGAGCTTACTATGTGTAATGTATGACTACTAAAATATTTAAACTTATGCTAACTAAAAAGTACATTTATTTTCTTTAAATTTAGAGGTGGGAGGATTTATATCAAGGAAATAAGTTGGAAGGAAGAAAAAGAGTAGTTGTAAGAACAACTCAAAATGGAAGTATAACCAACCACCTTATGAGGATGACACAGCCTAGTTCAGGTGTCTTCCTAGACAGTCGATACTACCACCTATGATTCATCTACAGACACCTATAATTTATTCATAGAAGCAAATTATCACATGAATGAACACAAAAATTCATTAAAAAATTATTGGCAATCTTTCATTTATGAGAACAACGGATTTTATACAATGTATATTTACCAACTACACTTTCCTACTCTACTCTGCTTCAATTACAAATTAAATTTCTCTATTTCTCTATTGGTCTGCTTCTTTTTCCATACAATTCATTTTGTCTACAACTCATTTTATATAGTTTCCTTTATAAGTTCTTATGGTAGTAATCCATACCAATTATTGTGCATATTGTGCACTTTGCTTCACTCTCCATGTCACATTATTATTTTGCAATTTGTACTTTGTATTTAATCCCTCTAGTAGCATGAATTCCTTTGTTTAACCACTCTTATTTCCTTTTGTCATCAATTTTTGTGTTCTTACCCTTTGTTGAGCTAAATCCCTTGTTTTGGTTGCTTCCTTCACACACACCATCCCTTATTTTCCATTCAAATGATCTTATTCTCATTTTTTATGCTTCAATATCTTTTTTTCTAGCCAAACCAGTCCAAATTCAACCCCTTTCTGGCCTCAATCTATTGTGATTGACTGCTCCATTCACCTTATTACTTATTCCCTAGTAGATCGACCCTTCTAGTTGTTTGTGTTATCCTTTTATAATGCAATAAATAATAGATCCATCAAATGGATCACTCCAAGAAGTTGAATCAACACCCCTTCAGGAAAATTAATGTTAGAATAACATATATTCAATGAATATTTAAATATAAATAAAATAACTAAGATCCATGCCTTTGTAAGGTTTGAGACATTTCAATATAGTCATTTACATGGATGCCACAATTATAACTTGCCCAAGTGTGGTTTTTCACTCCATAAAACAACCAAAGCATATGTTATGAAAGACAATATAATAGTCGACCTCAATATGCAAGAACATCTCATTTAACATAGAATTCAACATTCTAAATAGAGATAGATAAGATATGCTTATCTAAGCTCCTTTCTACTCATCCCAACCAACTTTGGAAGACAATTTTTGTGTTTTGTCTGCTAACAATAAAGCCACTTGGTGAATTTTGCAAATTTTCTTTGTGCAATATTCCTTTTGCAACAATATGGAAGCAAACAACAACCAATGCTATGTTTTCCCTCGAGAGATACATAATGCAAGAGCATCTAAGTGCACATGCAATCAACATCACCCAAAAATAGCTTTAGTTGTTTACTTTAGTTTTGGTTTGTTTTAATCATGTTCAATGACATCTCCCAGAATAAGGAACTCATCTATGTAGTCAAACTATCAATTTGATGTTTTTTCTTAAACAAAGTTTTTAGGCTCCACAAGCATTTTTTGAAAATTATTTTTGGAAAATCCATAACGAATCAAGTAAAATCATTTTGCAAGGAAGTTCTTGGAGGCACCATGTCAAATGTACACAAATAATCAAATTTATACCTTGTATCATTAGGGAGAAATTAACGTTGGAAATTTGTGTTTTTAATGCCGAAAGTGTGTTGACAGTTTACGAAAAGTTTAAATTTTCAAAATTTATGAGGGATGAAAAGAAATCATTTTGAAAAGGACTTGAGGAAATCATCTTGAGCCTACTCACCAATTTTTCAAGCAAAACGAATCACTTTGTATTTTTCCATCTATAGACCGAATTCGTCAATTCGCAAAAATTAGTTATGTGCAAATTTTATGGGTAAGAATGTTAACAATAAAGATTAATTTTTATGTTATAATCACATTTATGAGAAGTGACAATAAAATATTAAAAATAATTGTTGGCACCATGAAGAAGAAGATACTTCATCAATTGAGAAATAAACAGTTGGGGGAAAACAAGGGATCATGCCTAGTATAGAGGCAGGCCAAATTTAATTTCTATGAAAAAGAAAATATTATTGGAAGAAATGAAGGTAGGTTGCACCATAATCAGAAGGAGACACTGACAGGGATAAAATGTAGAATGAAGAATGAGAATTAAGAGAAGGGAATAGGTTGCATTTATGTTAGAGACAAGTGCAAATTGTAATTAAGGAGAAAGGGAAAAATATAAGATAGAGGGAAGGTTGTGGAAATAAGAGAAGGTTCCACATGATGTAGATTTGATGACAAAAGAGATTATAGAGGAGATTAGTTGGCATGTGAAGACAACCATGTAAAACTTGTAGATTAAACAAAAGAAGAAGTTGCATTGCAAATAAAAAATGAGTTAAAGTATACAAAACAAGGGAGATTGCTTTGTAGATATGTAGGATAAGAAGAAGTATACAGAGGAGTCATTCCATGGATGTATGGTAGAAAATATAATTTTTTTTTTTGTTTTTGTATTTTCTGAATGAGAAGTTGAACAATGACATGTAAAATTGAAAATTAAATATGGTATACGATTTATTGATTATGGATGAAAATTGAAATTGAATTTGAATAAAAATTAGGATTTTTGTTGCAATACTTGGGAAAAATATTTCTTGTTTGGAATTGTGAGTTGTGATTAAGTTTGGGTGATACAGTAGAGGGAGTACCTCTGCACCAATTGGTATTATAGCAGGTAGTCTTGAGAGTGGAGAGGATCCACTAGGACCTATGAGCATTGTGTGAACATATCGTCGATTGGGAGGCTACACTTAAAGAAAAGTATGTGAAGTGATAAAGAAGAGGCTTAAGAAGGTTGTTGTAGGTAGAGGAGTCTTGAGCAGCAAAGAGCCTTAAGCCACTGAATATTTTTTTTTGAAATTGATGATAGATTATGAGAGGTGAGATTGTAGCAGACAAAGATGGGTTGGGTCATGAGGAGACCCATGCAAATACTATTTTAGGAGCAGTATTGGGAGAATGTGGAGGATGAAATGTCTTAAGCAATGGAAAAGATGGTTCGAGGAAAAGTGGAAAAGAGTGTTGGAAAGAGTGAGAGAAAAGTGGTGAAGAGGAGTGAGACGAAGAAAGAAGATAGTGAAAAAGAGTATTGCAGCCTAAGATGGAAGAATGTTGGAAAAGATGTGAGAGTAGCCCCTACTAATGAAGTTGCAGGGAAGACATGCCATGTGGAAGGCATGGAGAAAAAAGAAGAAAAAATGGAGTGAGAAACAAAGAGGATGCAATAGTAGGGTATGTGTAGGATCATCATGGAAAAAATAGGCCCTTAAGTGGCAAAAAATTTAGAAAAATCAGAGTTAGGCAACTTGACGTAAAAAATGGAATAATTTATCTATATTATCTCAAAAATATGTAAGAATATAATCTATAGAAAATTGAATGTAGTTTCTAAACTATTAGGTTTATTTTTTTTTTTTTTAAATCTATTTGGTGAAAATTTAAAATTTCAATGCAATAGTAATTAAATTTCAAGGAAAAAATAAGAAGTAGGTGTCTGTCTGACCACTCTAACAACAATAAAATGATAATATTTTTTATAATATTTTAGATATAAGTAGAGGACTCATGTCACAATGTGATGCATATTTTTTTATAATTTTTTTCCAAGTAAATAATTAATTATGATTTTTTTTAATACAACTTTTAAAAAATATATAAAACTGTATGTCCACCTTAACTTGAAAACTTCATGAAATTATTTTCTTTCTTTTTAATCCTATAGTATGTGAAGCATAGAATGTGACATGTTTGATTCAAAAATGTGATATTGTTTGAAAGCTATAGATTTTTTCAATCAACCTATCAATTAGGACTTTAGTCATAATTCAAATAGAAGATGAATACTAATTATTTATTAAATTCAAAGTAAAACATAATTTATATTGGTGGAAAGCTGAGAATCTCCTTTAAAAACCCTTTTCATTTCATCAATTTTGGGTTAAAAAAAATGTCGTCAGCCACATATCCTACACATACCCATTATATTGCCATTTTTTGGCCCATCATGATTCTGCACATACCCAGTAGAGAAAGGTGGAGAAGAATTGTTGGAAGTAATGTTGGAGATTGAAGAAGAGTGTATGTGTAGGATCATGATGAGCCAAAAAGTGGCAATATGATGGGTATGTGGCTGATGACCTTTTTTTACCCAAAATTGATGAAACGAAAAGGGTTTTTAAAGGAGATTCTCAACAAATATAAATTATGCTTTAAATACTTTGAATTTAATAAACAATTATTATTCATTTTCTATTTGAATTATGGCTAAAGTCCTGATTGATAGACTGATTGAAAAACATTTATATCTTTCAAATGACTAGTATCACATTTTTTGAATCCAAAACATGTGTCACATTCTATGCTTCATATACTATAGGATTAAAAAAAACTGAATTTCATGAAATTTTGACCAGGTTAAGGTGGTTAGACATATAAGTTTTTATATTTTTTAAAAGTTGTAATAAAAAAATCATAATTAATTATTTACTTGGAAAAAAATTACAAAAAAATATACATCACATCGAGACATGAGTCTACTTATATCTAAATATTATAAAAAAATATTATCATTTTATTGTGGTTAGGGTGGTCAGACAGACACCTACTTCTTATTTTTCCCTAAAACTTAAGTACTATTTCAAATTTTCACCACATATATATATTTTTTTAAATAAACCTAGTAGTTTAGAAGCTGCATTCAATTTACTACAAATTCTATTCTTACATATTTTTGAAATAATATAGATAACTTATTCAAATTTTTATGTCAAGTTTCCTAACTTTGATTTTTAAAATTTTTTTTGCCACTTAAGGGCCTGTTTTCCATGATGATTCTACACATACCGAAGAGTGGACGTGAAAGCTCATTGATGTAGTGAAAAAGGAAGCAAAATATGTTGGGACAACAAAGAATCATGAGGTAAATTTTTATTATCAATTTATTTTTGATGATTGTTTTCCTTTATTAAAGGAGGAGGTAGAGAAAGATAAGGACTTGTAGATGGAAAATTTTAGTTTCCATGAAGTTGTAAAGGGAGATAGGTATGAGGATGCATATGTAGTTGCAAATGGTGGATGGGTAATTCATTTTTGTAAGTAGAAACTATAGAGGATACTATAGGTGATGTTTGGTTGGAGGTGGGTTTGATAAAATGAAGGAGGAGAGGAAAGTGAAGAGAATTTAGGGGAGGAGGTCAGAATTTGGTGGACACAAGTTGACAAGGGGGAAAAGGAAGAGAATTGTTAGAGGAAGATGGTGTGTGTTCTGAAGAGGTGCTGGAAGAAGAGGAATAAATAGTTTTGGTGCACTTGATACAGTGATGGAGTTCGGTGAAGATTGTTCACAATCTCAAAGAGTGATTATATCACTCAATTCCAACCATGAACCAGGAAAAAGCCAATAATAAGCCAACACCAAGGATAACCAAAGCTAACCTAAGGACTTTAAAGTCTCAGCAACCTCAGCTTCAAGGTTGCACATCTCCTGGGTCACCTTTTTTAGATCCTGGATCTCCTAAGGCGAAGAGTCCGCTTTTCTCTGTAGGTTGTCTCTAGTCCTCTTTGAGGGGCCAAAATCCTCTTTCTTACTTTTATCTTTTTCTGCTACCAAATCCACAAATAGCGACCCCTGATGGGTATTTTCTAGCTTCTCCACCATGGTGCTCAAGATAGTAGCATTTTGTTTCACAACTCTGTGGCTATGCTCCATGATGGTTTTCATAGTTTCCCTGATTTTTCCAATTTCTCCTTCCAGATGCTTAACCTTATTCTCATTTTCCTTCTTCATCTTTTCCATGAGCTCAACAGTTCTTTGAAGGAACTTGGACATCGACCTTTTCTCTTCCACAATGCACAAAACCCCAATAGTATTTTGGGATACTCCTTTAGCTTCCATCTCATCCAGCTTACTAGTGACATCCCTATTTTTTAAGCTGAGGTCCTTTACCTCATGAAAAACCCACTTCATGATCTTGAAGTCAACAGCCCCATTTCTAGCAATTGCCAATATGTCATTAGGAAATTATTGATCCGGCTTGAAGTAGTGGTCATCAGGTTTGAGATCTCTAGGGAATTTGGGTCTATTCTCTCTATTAGTGGCAGGGTAAGAGGTATAAGAGTCCTTAGTGGCTTTAGAGGCATTAGAGTTATCCTTCAAAGAATCCTTAGAATAAGAAACCAAATTTTTAGCGGGGGGATCCTTCTTCTTGATTTTCGCCTCCTGAGAAGTGCCAATGAGGGTTTTCGTAGAGCAATCTTTTTTGTTCAAGGGCTTTCTCTGAAGGGTTTTCTTATTTATCTTTTTGGGGAGGGAGGATCTTCCTCTTCCCACTTAGTGTCCAAATCATCTTTTTCCTCAGACGAACTAATATCAGTATCATATGATCCTTCTGAGGCCGAAGCCATTAAGGGGTTAGACAGGGCCGACATATTTCTAAAATTCTCATGAATAAGTCTAATAAGGCCAGTATGCAAAACTAGATTCTTCCTAGGAATTTTTCTATGTTCCTCAATACTATTATTCAAGGAGCAGAACAAGTAGTGGGGAAAGGAGGCCCTTACCTTGTATTGAAAATGATTGAGGAGGGAAAATTGGTAACTATAGACTCTAGTAAATCTATTATCCAGCATAATGTATTCCATAAGAATTCAGAGCACCTCCCTCCATATCTTCTTGATTGTCCCAACATCAAAAGAACTATTAGAAAATTTGACCAGCTCCTCCCTTTCCTCATCAGTTTTGGGAAATCCGATAACAACTTCATTCAAAAAATTTCTATCATGAAAGAAATTCACCCCCTTGGTCGAGAGTCCTGTGATTTCCCCAATAAGGTTCTCATCCACCTTAACCTTCCTCCTTGAGAGAATAATTTCACCTTTCTTCTAGTGTTTATCAAAATCTTGAAAAAAGTTAGTAATATGAAATGTAGTACTTATAGTCTAGCTTCCAAATATGTAATTTATTTTCATACCCAAATGATACAAATTAATTTTCAATAGGCATGTCTAAAAACCATTGTTTAAAAGTCACTTTTTTAGGACCATACCATGCATGTTTACATCAACCATATTTTGACCTAAATAAAAGTATTTATCTAAATCCTTTTGAGAAAAGATCTATAAGACATTGAAGATTGTTCAGGATATTTTTTGTAATTTTTTAAAATATTTTTTATTAATTTTTTATTGGTCATAATTGTTGTTTTGGAAACCCCTTATGTACATCACATATAAGATGACCTAAACTTATCAATTTTTTTTCAAATTGAAAAGAATTGTCTGTATATTGTTCACATATAATTTGTTTTTCAAAAAAACATTTTAATAAAAAATTATTAAAATAATAAGAAAACCTATTATATCAAGTTTATAAACTAGTTTCATCAAAAATTATTTGAAAATAAAAAAAAAATTCAATTGTAAAAAAAATTACATATTTGAAATCTACACAATCTCATCAACAATGGGTTTTGATTTAATCAATTTGTTTTGCAAGAAACATCTTGAGACATATATGTCAAAAGCCACTCAAGTTTCTAGTGACACTAACATGACCTTCAAGTTGTATATGCCAAAGCAGGGACAAAGCTAAGTGTTAGGTCCCCAAACCTTTTTCCTTCCTGAAACCCATGGCATAAATTGGGCTAGGGATTCAAATTCTATGAAATGAGATCTTGTATCCTAAATGGGATCATGTTTACTTTTTTTATTATTTCAAACAATCGAAAAAGAAATGGGTTCTTGTGTAGGATACATGAACCCATTTGCTATGGGATCTTGTTTCATTTTTGACCTTTTAAAATTTTTTTATTGAGAAAAAATTATTTGTGATTTGTACAACTTCAAATTTTTTACTGTATAATTGACAATGACTTATTTTGCATATTTTTATTGATTCTTGTCTTTTAAATGATCTTTAATTGTAATTTCTATTCAATTTTTGAAGGAGTCAACCATTTGGACAATTCTTGAGTGGAATTGTGTTCATTATCTATTCATTTCAAGGAGGAATAAAAAAGAAAGACTTTTACTATTCAAATTCATTTGTACTTCATAATTTTGTAATCATGGGATCAAAACATCGTCAAAAGAGGAAAGATAGGAAGGTGATGAACCCTGAAGAAATTGAAGCAAAGAGAAAGGAGGAAAAAAAACCACCAAATAGGATGCATTTATTAGAGGATGTCCCAAATTCTCCCATAAGTCTTGCAAAGATAAGGAAAACATAAATGGTTTTCTCCAAATCTTCCACCACAGTCTCAAATTTTCCAAAGAAAAGGTGCATTTAAAAAAAAATGAATAACTTACTTTCTTCACCATAGCCATATAAAAAACAAAGAGAAGGCCCACAAAAACCTCGTCTCTTGATATTCTACCAAGTGAGGAATTTATTATGACTCAACAACCATACAAACATATTGTATTTGGGCCACCCTGGCACCTTATTCCAGATACATTTCCACACCAAGGATATACTCTCACCTTAGCATATTGAGACACCAAGTGGCATATCCTTGAGCAACATAATAGATACCCTTAGATTCATGACCCCAAGCCAGTAGGTCCCTATCTTTCAAAGAAAAGAAACAAGGCCTCCCCACTAGAATAGATGCAAAACTACTTCTCTTTGCTTGAGAACCACCATTAGGAAATATTTTGATATCACACCAGTGATAAATTCTAGTGCCTCCCAAAAACAAAGATGATTTAAAGCTACTCACCCTAGACAATCCAAAAGCCACAAAAATCTCACTTAAAGGTTGGAGATGAGGGAAAGATGATAGAATTGGGGTGTTCCCATCCCATGAAATAGTCCAAAAAGGATCCTCCTCCCCTTTTTGAATGATCTAGAAAATATCCTCCTTAATGAGGGTTGAACTCGCTTCATTGTGCTCCAAATCATAGAACCTTTACCATTTAAAACAATTCATAGAATATGATCACTAGCCACTCCTCCTAAGTATTTTTAATTAAGAATTAATGCCCAAGGTTGCTTAGGAAATTTACACCACCTCCAATATAGTTTTGTAGCCAAAGAAATACTATTATGCTCTGACTACCTAAGCCAAATAATGTCATTCTCTCTTTGTCCCCAAACCTAGTCCCAACTCACCAAACTCCATTTTTGAATGTCAAGATTCCATGCCCAAAACAATTTCCTAGCAAGGAAATCAAACTCCTTGAGAACACTCTTAGGAATAGATAACCCAATGAACCTGTACAAAGGAAGAGCCTGGAGGATGAAAGACACAAGGGTCACCCTACCAACAAAAAATAACTATCTGAAGGTCTAATGATCAACCTTATAGTGAAATTTATCCAAGATCTTTTTCCAGTTGTTCCTCATCAAGGTGCCACCACACAGAGGAATCCCAAAATACTCTAAGGGAAGATTACCAATCTGAAAATGAAGATTTTTTGCTATTTTGTGCTACAAATCAAATTAGGAGTATTGAAGAAAAGAATCTGAAACTTACCCTCATTGATTTGTTGGAAAGATGCCACCAAATACACATCCAAAACCTTCCTGAAGTTTACAGCCTCCTCAATCCTAGCCATACCCATGAGAGTAGTGTAACATTAATCACATTAATAACCCTCCTTCTTAGGAATTAAAGTGAGGAAGGTAGAATTTATAGCCTTGATCAATTGTTTGTTAGTATAAGACTCTCGAACCACCTCCAAAAAATCCACTTTAATGATATACCAAAATTCCTAAAATAATTCAATGGGAAAACAATCAGGCCAAGGGCCTTACCTTTCTTCATTTGGAAAACAATATCCTCAAGTTCCACCAAGGAAATGGGCACCAGAAGAGAATTATTCATCTCCACTGAAACTAAAGAGGGGATGCATGCCAAAAATAAATTCCCCTCTTCCAAAGCAAGAGTAACATCTTATAAGAAGAGAGAAGAAAATAAATAGACCACCTCCTCAAAAATAGCCTAATGTGAGTTTAATTGTTCCCCTTGAGCCATTAACAGAGAATAAATACTAAATTCCAGCCTCTATTAGCCTTAACAAACTTATGAAAGAAATAAGTATTATTGTTGCTTTCTTAGAGCCAATCAACACAAGATTTGTGTTCCCAAAAACTCCCCCCCATAGCTCACAGTTAGCAAGCTCTCTAGAAAATTTGGTTTCTTCTTGAAGCAAACCCACTATCATCCCCTCTTCCTTTATTTTGAAGGTGATGCTATCAAGCTGATCCTGGATCTATTTATGCCTATGAAAGAGGTTCCCAAAAACTATCTTGCTCCATTTCTTTAGCTTGAACTTGACAAATTAAAGCCTCTCGAAGAAAGAAGGATTGTCGTACCAAAGGTAAAATGCCCTTCAACCCACCATTGATCCACAAGATGGTGCAAGCTATGATTCCTAAGCCATGCCATCTAAAATTTAAAGGGGAGTTGCTTAACTATGGAGAACCAAGGTGAGGAAAACTTAATTGGCCAATGATTTGACCCCTTCCACCCCAAGATCTGTAAGGAAGAAGTCCAAATATTGCCAATCCATTCAACAGAGACAAGAAACCTATCCAAGCACCCAAAAATAGAACCCTCCCCACATATTTGATTGTCCTAGGTAAAGGTCCCATTAGTGGGCTAAACATCCACTAAATTAATAAACTTAATATTATCCCAAAGCAAGGAAGAAGAAGGGTCAAAACAACTCACTCCCCCTAACTTTTCCTCCAAGTTACAAATAGAATTAAAGTCTCATACCAATATACAAGGGAAAGAAGGAGCAAGAGAGCAAATAAATATAATGTAAGACCAAATTAGAATATTAACAGGAAAATTATTAGGCACATACACATTGGTGAGCAGAACTACTGCACTTGAATCAAAGCAAGATGCTAAGAAAGAAAGGGAGTTCCTACCAGGCATTCACCAAAGAGGCGAGATCCTATAGGGGCCCCAAATACACACCACACCACTAGCAAAACCTTGAGATTCAACACATTGGAACTAACCTCGCTTCCAAATTTTGGAAGCAATCTTCATCATATCTTCAACAAGGAGCTTGGTCTCCTGAATGAAGAGAATATCAAGTTTATGATCACAAACTAAATCACAAGTAGTCTTTTCTCTAGGGACACTACTCAAACCCCTCACATTCTAACATATCAAAATCATTTATGGGGGGTGGCAAAGTGGGAGTTCAATGTCCTAACAACACCAAATTCCACCAAAGATTCTCTCATGATCTTCATCTTCTCCAAGTCCTTTTTCCTTCCTTCTTTAGTCATCTTATATTGAGTCAATTTCTTTAAGCTCTTTTGATAGATGCCTAAGAGAGGCCCATTCTTTTCCTTACAATTGAATCTTCGTCCCCATAATTTGAACCTAGCTCATTTATCCCATCAATTCCTATGTGATCATGAGGGAATTCCTATAAGGGATTGGGAGTCGAATCCTCCATAGGAATCACCATAGTCTCTTACCTCATAGCCTCCAAATCAAATAGGGATGAAGAGGGAGAAAGACCTTCCTTTGAATCTTCATGCATGCCAGTTGTTCGAGTAGGGTACAAAGGGTCTTAACCAATAGGATTTGATCCTTGAAAAACCCGAGTTGCAAAGCTATGATCATGTTCCATTGAATCTAACTCTTCAAAGTTTTCAAGAATGTCAAATCTATTACTAAAGGCCTCTCTGAGCATGGATTTGTTTTGGTAGTTTGATGCCTTTGATTTCAACCAGGATTTCATAGGTATAAATCCATTTGAATCAAGCTCCACATTTAGAATTAATTCTTTTCCTTTTTATTTGTAAGTATTTGCATGCACACTAGGTGGAGGCTATTGGGTTTTGGCTTGCAACTTGGTACAATTCCTTTACAAATGCCCATATTCATGGTAAGTGCAATAGTGGAAAGGCAAGGCTTCATAATCCACCTATTGAATCCAAAACATACCTCCCAACTAATTTCAAGAGACTCTAATAAAGGATTATTTAAATTAATTTCCACACACAAATGAGCAAAAGAGGTTATGGTCCTTCGATCTAGAGTTTGATAGGAAGGACCCAAGGGCTTCCGTATATTGGCTAAAATAGAGTGTAAAATTTCCTTGCACCAAAACTCCATCAGAAGATGGGGTTGATGAATCCATACTACAGTTCTTCATGACATCTCTTCAAAAGATCGAAACCCAGATGTCAAGGCTTGATGAAAAGTCTTTCCTAATTGTGAAAATGTGGGGCCCCTTTGAAAACTACAAATGTTTTGATATATGCAATGCGAGAGAAGACCAAAAAGAAATACCCATTAGCTCCTAAAATGACTTCCAAATCTTCTTGAAGATTCCAATTACTGTGGACCCAATTATCCATAAAAGGAAAAAAAATTCAAACCCCCACGAATTTGCAAATGAGCGCATTCTCAGACATATACAAAACATCCTTAGCTAATGAATCTAGGTTTATCACCATTGAGCGATCTTTACATCACTCCAAACACCCATTGTATTTTGGATGAACATTCTAAGATTTATTCATCTTCACCTCCTTTGCCACATGTAAGAGGAAATTAAAAGCATCCTCATGATTAGAGGATGAAGAGTCCCCATCTATGATAGTTTCTTTGAAAGAAATCAAATGGGGATCCCCCAGACCCCCTACATGAGCCATGCAACCTACATAGCCCACCACCCACAAAAACTACACAAAAAGAAAGAAAGAAACATATATAAGGAAACAAGATAGAGGGAACACACAACCAAGTAATGACCAGCTAGGAAGAAAGACCCCCACCGCCTAACCTCCAAACTTGCACATAGAAAGGAGGGAGCCCGTCACCTCACTAGGTTGTGTAGGCCACCCAAAACCTTCACACAAAGTAGTAGCTCATGTTCACCCAATCCAGATGCCAAATATGTAATGTTATTGAATATTGTATAAATCAAATATTCATACCTTAATAGATATCTTATCGACTAAATATCTTAAGGACTAGATATCTAGTGGTGAGGGATTATATTTTGAAAAACTCTAATCTGACAATTATAGATGATAAATCTATATATTCTCTTGTAGAAAATTTAAACTAATTTGTAGAGAACTATATTCACTTTTAAAATAATTTAATTTAATTTTTAGAGTTTGTTTATGAATTATTTATCATTTTCAATGATAATGCACTACAAACTTAAAATATATAAGCTTTCTTATTTTAAGTAAGTTTTTGTTAACAAACACACATAGACAACAATAGATTTGTGAATAGGAATTTATTAAAAAATAAGAAGCATACATTTTAAGATTTGTAGTGTATTATATTTGAAAAATGATAAATAATTATATATATAAAAATTTAAGAGTTTTTTAAAAATAATTTTTGAAAGTGGAAATACTTATTTATAAATTAGGTTAATTTTATTTTAAAAAAGCAATGCAAAGTCATTATCTATAGTTATTAGAGTGAAGTTTATCAAAATATAATCCCTCGCCACTATATATCTAGTCCCTAGGATATTCGATCCCTTAGATATTTAGTAAGGTATGAATATATAGTTTATATAATATTCAATTATACTAGGTATGGCAATGCTTGGATATTTTATCACAATGAAATATCCATTCCAAGTTGATTAAATATCTAGTCCCACAAAACATTTATAAAAAATGTCTCACCTTTGAACATCAAATGTTTTGCACTAAACTTACTGATAGACCACTAATAGATCTCCCTAGTAGTAGCTAGAATACTCTAAAGTTCCATCAAGATATATAAAGACCCTCTTAACTACATTGTAATCTTCTTTATCTAGACATAGACCTACTAAAGAAGTTCTCAGTACTTAGACAATGCTTGGTCTAGTGTACACTATAACTTACAACATTAATCACATCATTCTTTCTCTATTTTTTTAGATTTCAATTATGTTGTCATTATAAGAATAGCTAAATAATCATTTACTACTTTTATATAGATTAAAATATTTTTAAGAATTTAAAAAATATTGTTAGTGTATACATTAATGCTTGCATACACATAGGTTGACCTAAGTCTACTTAGGCATTTATTATTGTATGACTCTTTGAAATAGACTAGATATTTTCTAGATATTTTCCTAATATTTTTCCCAGCTAGTTTATAGACTAGAGAGGTGTTGATACACCTCATGCTTGGATATTTCTCCTTTATAAGGAGACCCTTGAGTGTCTAATAAACAGGTTGAGTTTATGCATTCTATCTCTAATGTGCTTGTCAAATATCTATCTCTTGGTTCTTTCATGGTATCAGAGCCTTACAAGGATGTTTTTCAGGTCAAACACGAATGTATACTGACTTTCCACAAATGCTGACTTTTCTCTATTGAAGGGGATGATTTCTCCTGGTGTCAGAGGAGGGGCTGATTCAAAATAGAGGAGGGGCGTTTCAAACCTGTGAGAGGCACCCTTCACCCATGCCGACGATGCATGATTTGGTTGTGCACTGCAAAGAGGGAAACATTCTTTTTCTTTTGCTTTATTCTGGTAGGCTTTCTTTGTAGACCAAATTTTTTCCTTAACCAACAATTAGATAGCCCCCTTAGCATCCACACAAGCTCTAAAGAAGGAATTTTGTTTCAAGAGCCAGTTAACTCCCAGCGCCCAAAGAGGTGTGATTTGTATTGTTGGAGGGTAGCGTTGAATTTGGTGGCTACGTATCACTTGCGAAAGCCTGTGATTCACCTTTCTTAGGTGCAAATCAACTTTGAAGGCAACAAATTATCAGTTCCATTGGCAGTTGTGCGAGGAAGAAGAGACGTCTGGTGTTGGGTGCATAACCTACAGTTTAAAATATGTGTAGGAAGAGTGCAAGCAATAGAGCCAGAGGCACGATCTATTGTGTGGAGGCCATGATTTGTCCATGGGAGATGCGATTTGGCTGATAGCTCTTTCATTGAAAGGAAATTTGTGATCTGTGGGTGTGATGATGAAGGAGCCTCCAAGATCTATAGAGAATCTCGCCTAATTTGGGGCAATTCAAATCTTCCCTAAAATCTTTGACGTGCATTAAAATTGATCAGAGAACAAGGCCACAATGTTCCTTATTTTCATGCCTATTTTTCTATGAGGCCCTCAAAGGCCCTAGAGATGATGTCATTAGTGGAGGAAGAGAACTCTCCAAACCTTTAACCCTTGGTCATATGGAGTGTTTAGCTCCCAATTCTTTCTAGCCATGAGGGTGTTTTATTTTCTATTGTCTTCTCTCTAAACTTCTTAAAATATTTGATATATCCAAACTTTGTAAATGAAAATTTTATTGGTGTAAATTTGCCATAGAGTAAAATTATATTTTCAAACTCTATTCAATGATGGTGATTTCACACTAAATATAAAGTGTCTTTTTTCACCATCATTCTTGTATGCAAATATATGTACTAAAATAAGGTGCCAAACAAAGGGGAAATCAAAAATATTAAAAAAGGGGGTCATCTAATGTGGGGGGGTTTTTAATGCACTGATTTTCTATTGTCTAAAGGAATTAACCTATTTGTAATCATGGGATATGAAACCCACTCTTCTGTAATCAACCTAAAAATAAGAAACTATAAGTCTTGGTGTGAAGGGATCCTGAAACATCTCAGGTTCCATAATCTCATCCCATATCTGTATGGACTTATCCTTAAACTAGGTAAATAATCTTAGAAGGATAAATGGTTTAATATTCATGATCATATTCATGGATTAATCGGTTTACATATTCGAGATGACTCTTTGTATGTCATCATGGATATTGAATGTCCACATGCATTATGGATCAAAATTTGGGAAATACATGGAGACTCCAATGTTTCTCCCTTCCTGCATGATCCTACTATGATCACAACTCACATCCTGCATCATGATTTAGATACAGAGCGTCTAGTTGACATAGAGGAAATCATCATTCCTCCACCTCCTCCTATTACTTCATCAGATTTCAGAGTCATTTCTTCGAGAGCTTCCAACACTTCTTTGCAATAGGATGTTAGTCTTCCTAGCATTGCTGATTGGGATGCATATCTACCCGACATTTCATGTCTTTTAGTAGAGTCTTGCATTGCTGATATGGAAGCACACATTGAGGACATCAGTCTTCTTTTTTATGACAACTTTAATAAAGTTGCATCAGCCTTGTCTTCTTTAGCTATGATTGCTCTTCCCATGTCACATGTCAACATTGGCTTGGAGATTCCTGAGAAACATTCGAAGACATCATGGGAACCATCATCATCATTCTTGGATGAGCTTAAACTCTATTCAAGATCATACATACATCTTCTCACATGGGAATATATCTCGCATCTTCTGTTGGTTTCATTTCTTCCCAAGGGAAGGAACATTATGAAGCATTCTTGGAACTACATCTACATCCTCTATCAACTATCCAACTTTAATGTAGCATGACATGTATTATGGGGGGTCTCATAGACCTTCTATCATTTTCTCTCTTATGGAGGAAATAATATATTGTACTTAATGAAAGAAGTAGTACTTCTTCACGCGCATAATTTTCATGCATATTTTCTCTCTTTTGGAGGGTAGTTTCTTCTCACAGGGTTTTCTACTTTTCTCCATTTCATGAGAGATTACTTTGTAGATGGGTACCTCACCAGGCTAGTAGCCGGGACCCATTTTATCCATTCCTACCTAAGTTATGCTTAAGGGGGGGTGTCAGTGTATACATTAATGCTTGCATACACATAGGTTGACCTAAGCCTACTTAGGCATTTATTGTTGTATGACTCTTTGACATAGACTAGATATTTTCTAGATATTTTCCTGATATTTTGCCCAGCTAGTTTATAGACTGAGAGGTGTTGATACACCTCATGCTTGGATATTTCTCCTTTATAAGGAGGCACTTGACTGTCTAATAAATAGGTTGAGCTTATGCATTCTATCTCTAATGTGCTTGTCAAATATCTTTGTCTCCTGGTTCTTTCAAATATTTATTTTCCATATTAACTATTTATTTTAGCGTTTTCTTGTTAATTCACATGTACATTAAACTATGGGAAAACATAATGGTCAAAATTACATACCCATGAATATTCTTTTTCCTTTATGTTTTGGGCCTACTTCAATTATGGTGTCCTAAATGCAACAATTACCTTACAAGTGGCATATTCATGTGTAACTTCAAAGCATGAGATCACACGTCTAATCATGCCTATATTTGACTTTAATATTTTCATTTCTAATCCCTAGGCTGATTTCCATCACCTTGGATTAGATCGACAAGTGTAGACTTGACCCATGCTTCTTTTGCACTAGGTGAAGATTTAAAAGTTGAAATTATGAAATTCACAATTTAGATTAACACATCGCCAACCTTTCTAGTACTCATTATGGGCTAACTTAGCACATGGTATGTTGATTTGCATGCTTAGTTGTTGTATTTCAAGATATTTATTTAATCACTTGAAAATATCTTAGGGCATTGTTATTAACACGTTTAGAGTTCAATTTGAAAGGATAATAAAAAGATTCTAGAGAATTATTAGAGAATTACATAAGCAAACATATTTTTGTGGTCTATTTCATGGTTGGTTATTTTTTAATCTTTCATTTGGAGCCATAAAATTGGTTTGTTAGGATTTTGTTCAAGGATAATGTGACACTTGCAATCCAATATATTCCATAAAGGTGTTTGTAAATACCACTAATTCTTGTAAAACATATTTAGATAATGTGTAACCAAGGTGGACATGTTTCAAAAGTGTGAACTATATTAGAAAAAGTCTGAGTATCATACCAAGCTCATATAACAATATTATCGGTTTTAAAAAATGACATGTGAATAACCAATATCCTCATTATTAGGTATTAAAATACTTTTAAAAATGCAGGTGTTATATAAATACACCAATTATCAAAGGTTATTTTTCAAAAGAAAAAAAAAAAAAACTCTTTCACAATCAAATGTAAAATGTTATCTTAATTATTATCATTTTAAACTTATATTAAATAATTAAAAGATAATCTAATACATCTCAACCAAACAGAATGCTACGTTAACATATATTTTTAAAAAATATTATCTTAGTGAACATGATTGAAGTGTTAAAAAGGAAGCATATTTTCACCTATATTTTTTTACGAAAGTTATAATAAAAATTTATTAAGGAATCATATAAATTATTAATGTTGAAACGTATTATATATTAGCAGCAAGGGGTGGAACCTAATTAGGTGAGTGTGTTAACAACATAAATCATTATTTATTTTTCTTAAATTTGACAGTCATATACATGCCAAAATAATAATATTTAATAATAAACAAAATATTTTCAAAATAATTTCAACTTAATATCTCTTGAAATTTTTGAAATAAATGTATTTATAATATCTATATTACTATTTTAAGAACCAACTATATTTAACAATAAGATTTCTTGGGATGGAGTGAAATTTTCTATAAAATAGTTTTATATAATTTTCAAATATAATTTGACAATTTAAAAAAATCAACATTATTATTATTAATTAAAGAGTAAATACATAATACATTGTACAATGCAATTGTCACTTTTTGTAAATTCAAAACAAAAGAAAATACAACTCTATTATGATATTGCTATCACCATTCAATCTTGTAGTTTTTGAGTGAAATTTATTGACCCATATTTCACAAGTAGTAATTGAATTCTCATAACAATATCATAATTTGATACTTGAAAATTACCTCCACTTATCAATACAATTCTAATCTAATATACCAAATTGAGAAAACATTTGAGCGAGGATACGACTCCTGTTAAACTCTGGAGATTTACAGTATTCAAGAGGGAGCGTAAGATACCTAGCCGCACAAATGGAATCTAAGCTCTTGAAAGCATTGAATACCCTCCATTGATACGTTTTGGACATTTTGCAAGGCTGTGAACAATTTGATCCATTGTTCTTGTTCTTCTCCTTCTCCTTGATGGAATCAGCTTGTTCTGCTTTCCATCTCTGTTTTATATAACTTGCAACAATTTCCTTGAGGGAAGGTTCTCGTTTTGTTTTTCCATTTTTATCTATAATATCGGTATAGGAGTGCCAGTCCTACAAAAATAGATTATTTTCATCATAGCAAGAATTACATAGAAGAAAGTTGGAATCTAGTGGAAAAAATAAGGAAGAGATTAGGGTACCTGAATTAGACTATTCATTTCGTGTTTCCATTGCGAACATACAAAGGTCCAGGCCACAAATTCTACTCGCCATCCTGAAGGGTGTTGTTGGGTTGCATTCTTGGTTTTTTTCGCTATTACGTTCCTTGCAAATTTGTGGTAGTTTATGTAGCCTTTCCATTCTCGCGGAAGCTTCTGGATTCCTGTCCCAAAACCCCTCAATTTATTAAATGTTTGAACTTCTTCTTCACTGTAACTCTGCATCAGCGTCTCTCTCACACGCCTTGCACGTTTCAGCAGAGGTGCAATGGTAAGATAGTCTTCCTCTTGCTCACTTTCGCATTATATGTGGCCTTTTCATTAGCTTTGCTTACTCTACATGACCTTTTAAGAACTTGGAAAGAAAAATCTGTGCGCCAAGTACTGTGTTTACCTTCCTGCCGTTGCGTTAGCAGATTGGAGGAGAATGGAATACAACCCTCATACAGGCTGTTGAAACTTTCAACGTTATTTCTCCCATTGACTGTATCGACTATAATGACTGTATGTCACAGAGAAAAATAAATTAAAAATTATGATGATTTCCATAAAGCTGTTTTCCCCTGTTTCTACATTTAACTGTGTTAAAAGAGATTTTTTTCATCAAAATTTCATAGTGATTTGAAACGGTGATGTAAAAAAGAGTTATCAATATGTGATTCAAAAGATGATGGAAAAATCTTGAACACAATCGAACCTGAAACAACAGATAACAAAAAATAATTCTAAAATCATGTTTGAAGGATATTCAACAATGCTTCCAAATAATCGCAGTGTGGCTGGATATATACTTTAATTTCACAGGATAACAGCAAAAATTTACTACTGTATTTTCAGTGAAATTCACCTTCATCCTCATTTGCGGAAGAGATCGTTTCAGAGTTCGCTCTGGGAAGATCCTCGTGATCTTTGCTTAAATTTGGCTCATGTCCCAGCTCTTGTTTCAGAAAATCTTCCCATTCATGATCTGCTGGGTCTGATAAGCTCACTGGCAGCTGGATAGTTTTACTAATAAACTTATCTACATAATCCTCATCTTGGTTTTGAGAAGAATTTTTTAATGCTGTTTCAATGCTGTTCTTGTCCATTGCTAAAATAACGTTAATTTCACATACCCTGAATACCAGGTTGATTGCCCATAAGACCTGCGTTATTCACATAATCGTTGTGTCAGGAGGTTTGCAACATTTTAGAATTTAGTAGCAGAGAGAAATGTAAATTAGAATTGAAGTGAACAGCATACCCGCAATATAACTTCATCTTCACAATGGTCAAGGTCGTCCACAAATGCTATTATTCGGAGCTTATCCTCTGGAGCTGAGCCGTATTTGGGAACAGTGGTGCCTTCAACATTGTCCTCCCACAGACTCCACAAAGCAAAAATAGTGTAGGGTTCTTTTCCAATTTCTTTCATAAAAAATTTGATGTCTGAAATAACTTTTTGTTGATAGCCTAATTGGTCTGAATGATCAGGTAAGCTGAAATAGCCACTCAATTGTTTGCTCACTGGCTTAAAAACAGAAATTGTTCCCTTGAATGCATACCAAAAGATTGTTATTACACCTACAGGTATAGATTAGTATTTCAGTTTTTTCAGTTGGGAGTTTTGAGAGCCTTCTAGAACAAACATGCAGCCGAGACCATCCAGACAGCCAGAAATGCTAAAACAAAACAAGGGAAAACAAATTGCATGTAGAAGCTCTGACTATTTCTTCTCCAAGCATTTCTCCAACAGGTGCTGAGCCACTGGGCTCGAGTCATAGACGCTTCAATCTCTTTTGTTATATCAAGTGCCAACCCTGCCCAAGCTTCGTGCCTTCGCCTGTAGTTTCCAACATTGAAATCTACAGTTACAATCCTTGGAACCGCTCCCAGTGATTGCCCCTGACTTTCATACACTGAATCTTCTTCATTGTTTTCCAGCTAGAAAGATCAGAAAAAAACCACATAAATTTTTTAGAAACTTAATCTTTTGATCTTTTTACAGGAAGCATCGTGCAAATAAATGTTCTGCCCTGCTCTTTCTCACCAGTTGGTTGAAGTCCATGCATGCCAAATATTTGTAAACAGCTTCATACCCTGGTCGATATTTCTCCAAAAAATAGACAAGTGACTTTTTCTGCTTACCACCCGTTACGATTCATAAGTTTAATTTCGTTAGTTAGAAACTAATTCCAATTGCTATAAACTTGGTCTTACATTTTTTTGCTGTGGACGCAAACCTCTGATCGTTTTTTTGA
Organism: Sequoia sempervirens; assembly: GCA_007258455.2. Lineage (NCBI taxonomy): Eukaryota > Viridiplantae > Streptophyta > Pinopsida > Cupressales > Cupressaceae > Sequoia > Sequoia sempervirens. The sequence continues at coordinate 319,061,724 of VDFB02193867.1, forward strand.
ATTCTCTGTCCTTTCCTCTAGCCAATAAATTCGCCACCTCCTCCTCGATTTCGTCGCACATTCTTTTGCCCTTCTTACTGAGGACTATATTCTTAGCTCCATTGAAATCCTCAGAGTCTTTCCATAAGTATGGAAACGCCAATTGTGCAGCTGTGACCAGTAGTTCGGCTTCTATCTGAAGATATACCGAAGTTTAAGACTTTTAAAAATCAAAAATTTATTAAGACCTAACTGAAAGAACATTTGCAAGTGAAAACAAATTTCTTACCGTTTTCATGAGGCTGGTCTTTCCCATACCACTTCCACCAGTAATGCTCATAGTAATAGGAGATTTTATATACGGATTCAGAAAATGTGCAGCTATGCATTCTGCCAGAGCATGACGACCTGTTTCCATATTTTACCTTGTTGATTGTGATTATTGTCGACATAAAAACAATGCATGCGTATTATACTCCCACAAGAAGAGCGATTACCAAGGTATTACCAGGAGTATCCCTAATCGTGGGTCGGTCAGTTGCCTGCTCAAGAATTTCTCTAATTGTGTCCTTACTGTTTGACCAAAAAAACTTGGAATAGTGAATGATATCAAATTTTCAAAATCTATTGGTAATTGTTGTTTCTGAATTTAATTGTGTTTAGAGTTTTTGCATTAATATTCAGAATCACATTCCTTAATGCATCATCAAAATATAAAAATGGAAGGAAAAAGAATCTGATATAAGAACTGAAGGAAAAAAAAATGTGAAGTATAATTTGTCGATGCAAACATCTTTAACATAATCTAATCCACAAACAACAACAATTTAATACATATATGTCAGTTTAAATTTAAATAAATAACGACCAAAAGAATAGATCATACCCCAAAAGAGATTAGGTTCGTTGGGAATTTGTGTAATGTCACCTCCTCTGTTCAGAAGCTCCCATGTCAATCTGGAATTCCCTTGCAGTGCTGCTTCCTTAATCAAATTTATATTTGGGTAGGACTTCTTCTTTTGGTTGAGAAATTTTACAAGATCAGAATGTAAGTTTTGTGTTTCATCTGCAGTGCCAATTCCTATTGCGGAAGCCCAAAGGAAAAGGGCCTTCTGTCCCTCATTTTTAAAATGATTCACCAGTTCATCTATTAACGCCTTCGCATCTTCGGTTTTGAGGCTAGTGTTTGGCACAACATTGTGTAAGGCAGTTTTACCACTAATATCTCTTTCTTCTAGAGGATCCGATCCAACCTTCAACAGCTCTTTGACGGTTTCTAAGTGGCCGTAACGAGCTGCCAAATGTAGTGGAGTTCGTCCACCGTAGTCAGTTTGTTTGAGAGTTTGTTTGAGAATGGATTTGCACCACAGCTGCATAGAGTTGATCATATCTTTATTACCGTACTTGGCGGCTTCATGCAGAGGAGTCTCTCCCTTGTTATTTCTACTACTTACTAAACCCGAGCCTCGTAGCAACTTCATTTGGAACAGATCCACGATGCGGGCGCCATTCTTTCCTTGGGCGGCATAATGCAAAAAGTTTTGTCCCCACTCATCCACAACATTTTCTAAATCATACCGATAGACAAGGAATTCACAAAACTTGTCTCTCCCACCAAGCGATGCAATATGAAGAACAGTCCTTCCTTTATGATCTACCTTCTTCACAAATTCATCTTCATATGCCTTAAAAAGTGATATGGAGACGGCATCTACATCATAATCTGAAGAACTGCTACTCTCTGACCCCCATTCTGCTGAATAGTGTAACAGTGTTTTCCCTCCATCGTCAACTTCCCGCACCAGCTTATCTTCAGCAGTATGGTGAGAGTGCAAGTTGAGCAAATACTTTACGATGGAGATATACCCTCTTTCATCGCTCTCCCTAAACAGCTTTTCAAAGTGAAACGCAATAATTCCGTTCCATCTGTCAAGTTGTCCAACTTCACAGCCTGACAAAAGCTTTGCCAATACTGCGGTGTGCTTGTTGTCCCCAATAGATACCGCCACTCTGTCAATTTGTGAATAAACTAAATCCAGTTTGTTCTTTTCACAGCACAGAGCCCAAATTATTTCCACAATAGCTATTGCATGATCTGTTCTTGCTGTATCCCTTAAAGCATAATTTAATGCCACAGGCACTTCTTTATCTTCTATCTCCTCATTCTGAAAAAGAAGCCATTTCACAATTATTGAGAAACCATCACCGTCGTCCTTATATTCAGTTTTTAGGTCATCCAACTGGGACGGATTTGCAGACTGTCCTAACCAGTATATGACCTCTATGTCTCCACTCATAAGCGAGTAAAGGAATACGATTATTCTCCCCTTATCGTCGAGAGAAACTCCCGAATATAATTCCTTTCTCAGTAAATCTGCATGAGTCGCGATCTGGCCTGAGTAAAGCAATTCAAATATCAAAAATTTCAAAGAAACTCAAAATCAAATTAATAATTACTTACAGGGAGTTCTTGGCACATGAGTTGGGCTTTGTCCACAAATAACCATCCTTGGCAACGAATAAACTTGAATTTTGCTATCTGTAACTGGAAAACAGCGACCAGCAGTGGGTAAGTCAGGTGCATCACAGGCAAAGCCATCTAGAACACGTGCCTCCCGGTTGTCGAGGATTCCTCGATTGTTGATCACTTCTTCAAGTGTTGCCAATCGATATCCTTCTGGAGTTCGTCCGCTCGCGTGTATACACTTAAATTCCATCTGCTTAACGTTTCGTAAACAAGATTTTCACAGAATTATTCAGACATGTCTGTAAAACGTGAATAAGTAAAATATTTAATTGCATTTGGTCTGTAAAAGCTAAGTAAATAATTAAAACCTGTAATTGTGTTTGTGAAAATGCATTACACCGAGCGAGTGGCGTGAACTTGGAATAAACAGAGCTGCTGACTCTTCCCCGTCTTTGAGAGCTTGGTGTTGAAGGGCAGAGAAATACAAATTTTCTGAATAAAGTACTCGCATGAACGGAATAGAATATTTTATGAGTTGAGGGAAATGGAAATAAAGTACTTTCTTTTCTTCAATGTTCTTTAAAATAAGCCATAATCAGTGATAAAGTGCCCCGATTCTTTCAATCATTTTAATTTTTCTTTAAAATATGCCGTAATCAGTTATAAAGTGCCCCGATTCCATCTATCCTTTTAATTTTTCTTCAAAATAAGTCATAATCAGTTATAAAGTGTCCCGATTCCTTCAATCGTTCCACTGTACATCAATTCCTTGAATCCTTCCACTGTACACCAATTCCTTTAATTTTTCCATAGTCAACCAATTGCAGAAACCACGAGACCAAATACCGTGTTTAACAATTAAAAAATAAAAGAATGGATGCTTTGTGCTTCCCACTAGAAAAAAAATTCTAACTGCTTGCAGTGAATGTGATTCTTTGAGAGGGGGACCAGGGCGAGGTGGCTAAAGAGATTAGGTTATAACACCAATTATCATATCACCATTATAATCCAAGATGGTTGCTTGCTTTTACAATTATTTGCCAAACGATTTTTGTAAAATTACACCTACAAAGCCCGGTTGATTTTCGAAATCGACCATTCAAGTTTACGATGAGACATGCAAGACGATAGCAACGTCTACCATGTCGGATCATTTTCCGTTAGTTTTTTCTCAGCTCGTATTCTGTCTAAGAACTTCACGTTTTCCATTTTCGCGTTGTCCTCGCATCATTGACAGCACGACACAATATGCCCCGTAAATCACGTTTACGACCCATTTCTTTTAATCTTTTATTTGATATTATTTTTAACTTTTCATGTTTCATTGCTGAGAGCTAGGGTTTTCCCCTAGCTATGCAAATTTTCTAAGATACAAAACCCTACCATTCCAGCGAGAAAAATGATAAGAAAAAGATAGGCAAGATCGATGTCGATGTGATTGTGGATGTGGGTGCTCCCCGCAGCCAAAAAATCATCGGTTTTTTCCGGGATTCCCATTATCAAAAGTAAAGAGTTTTTCCACTCTTATACGTGTGCTTTTTATTGGAAGAATCAGTACAGACCTGTTTCTTTGAATATAAATGGAAATGGAAAAGGAAATAGTTATGAAAATGAAGAGGCAGATGCAATGCTCTATTTGAATAGAAATGAAAACGGAGATCCTTTGAAAAGAAACAGAAATGGAAAAGGAAATAGAATAGTGGTAGAAATGAAGAGACAAATACAATACCGAATTATGAACTAGTGAGGCATGTTTGTGAAATATCTGCAAAAATGGGTTGTAAAGCAATGATAGTGCCAGTGTCCTAAAAAAGATAAACTGGAGGTTAAGCCCGGAAGATATACCCAAGGTGTCAGAAATTCAGAGCAATTACAGTCCAAGGTTTGCCCTCCAGTTCTTTTACTGGATGCAGCGGCAGTGGCCTAGATACAAGCACAATGCGGATTGCCATGTGAGCGTCCCGAGGATGCTGGTGAGGGAGAGGGAAATGGGGATATCCATGATTAGGGGGTGCACCCAAGTTGAGGAAATGGAAAGGCCTATGGAATTCCTATTTTTGTTGCACAACCAAGGTGATTTCAAACTCGCTCTCCAAGCTTATAATTCTCTGTTAGTCACCCTGGAGAGGCTCGATATGGTCACCAGATCATAGGGTCTTTATGAGGATATGATCAAGAGTGGAATTAAGAAGAAGTATATGTGGAACAACTTATGGGTTATGAAATTTCAGGAAAAAAACATCTAGTTTACAAGAATTGAAGAAATCTCTTTATGGGTAAAAGCAAGTTCCTTGTGTTTGGTATTCTAGGATTAACATTTATTTCATGAAGAAGAGATTCAAAAGAAGCCACTTAGAGGCCATCTTGTATGTCCAATGTATTGGTAATGATATTCTCATTGTTTTTCTTTATGTTGATGATCTTATTTATACAGGGAACAACAAAGTTCTCATCAAGAAATTTTAGGAAGAAATGAAATAGGATTTTGAAATACAGATTTGAGACTCATGCACTTTTTTCTTGGTGTGGAAGTGCAACAAAAATTAGAAGGTATATTTCTCTCAAACCAAGTATGTAGCCGATTTGTTGAAGAAGTTTAGAATGATGACATGCATAGCAATTGCAACTCCCGTAGCACTTGGTGAGAAATGAACTAAGGAAGATGTAAGTTCCAAGGTTGATTCTACTTTGTATAGAAGTTTGGTTGGAAGCCTCATGTACCTCACAACCACTAGACTCGATATTACGTATGTTTTGAACCTCATCTCTCAGTTCATGCAAGATCCACGAGTCTCATTGGCATGCTATAATGAGAACCTTAAGGTATGTGAGTGGTACACAAAATTTGAGCTAGTTGGTTACATAGATTTTGATTGGGATGGGTCAATGGATGATAGAAAATCCACATCTAGTTATGTTTTATCACTTGGCTCTAGAGTTGTATCTTGAAGTAACAAAAAATAAGACACAATGTCTTTATCTTCCATAGAAGTAGAGTGTATTGCAACATTAGTAGCCGATTGTCAAGTCATATGGATTATAATGATATTGAAAGATCTATATTTGATTTAGGAACATCCAACAACTATTTATTGTGATAATAATAACACTATTGCAAGGATCAGGAAACTTGTTTTTCATGCCAAAATTAAACACACAAATATCCAACATCATTACATTCATGATTTGGTTCAAGATGGGAAAGTGGAGTTACAAATTTTCCTTCATCTAAACAAGTTGTTGATATCTTCACCAAATCTCTTTTGAAAACTAGTTTTACTACCTTCAAAAATCAGTTGGGACTCACCCCTATTGATCATTTAGGGAGAGATTGAAGATATGTGAATATATTCGTGATCAATCAAGAGCATCATTGTTTTTGTTTTTGCTTTAATTCTTTTGTTTTATACAAGAGCAATTTGCATGTTGCTTAGTTGCTTGCTTTTAGTTTTAGCTTTATGTCTTATAGTTTTTTTTGTGATCTTATCTTTATCTGATCACATATAGCGTTTCAATTGCCTCTAAATACTATTGATTGTAATTCAATTTTTAATATGAAAAATAATATATTGTCTTCTTTTTCCAGCTGTGTATAAAAGTTATTTTCTTCAGTATAATGTTAGTTGTATTATAATTCTTAATCGTTCATTCTAAAACTATCACTTTTAACACTTTAATTAATGGCTATTGCAAAATAAGGAACATTGAAAATACATTTAAGATGTTTGTCATGATGCAAAAAATTGGATGTGATCCTAACTTGTACACCTATATTGAATTGATTAAAGGACTTTGTCAGAAGGTGATGTTGGATCACACTAGTGATTTATTTATTATTGTTTTTGAGAAAGGGTTGATACCTAAAATAAAGAAAAACATAACCCTAAGTTTAACGTACAAAACCTAGGGTTAATTTTGGGTACGGGTGGTTTTTTTCTAAGGTTTCATTAAGATGGAAATCAATAAGTTGTTTAGATTGACTTTCAACCATGAAGGTGAGCCAATCAAACCTAGATCTACATCTTTTTGATCCTTGGAATAGATTGGGATTGATTTTTCCTGATTAACCTAATTAGACTATGTGCCCTAATATGAAAATTGCAAGATCCTGATAGTTATCTGACTCTAATAGAGATTTGTAAGTAGGTCTAAGAAGTGTGGGTTGTTGTGTGCCTATCCTAAAAGTTTTTTATCAATTGAAATAGGAGTGCATAGGTTCCCAAGGGTTTCTTTGTCCTTGTAGGAGTACTTTTGTTATGTTTTTGTAGTCCTTTGATGTCAAATCTGAGACTCTCATTTCTGCTTACAAATTTGTCAGATCACTATCGGATAATTCTATAGGTGAGTTTTCATGATTTGACAAGATGTAGGGATTTGAATATAACAATGGATAAATGACCTTCACAGTTCCTTCAATCTTCTCCAAACCTAAAATTTGCACATTCAAAGAGAGAAGAAATATTGTGCCATTTAGGGGCTTTCCTTAGTCAAACCCCATGTTAGTGTTTCCACTTCCACAATGGCAATGCCAATGGTAGAAATGATAAATGATAGGAAAGAATGATGAATCAACAAAGTGTTGTAAATCACCACCCTTTGAAATGGCTTCCTTGAAACACTGAAGTCATGCACATCACCTCAAGGTCTTGGATTGTGTTTGCTTGATTGCTTGAATTTCTTGGAGAGCTACAAAAAGGGCTAGCCTTCACAAACAATGATAACATGAACCTACATAAACTCGCATAGGATTTTACATGATGCTTCGATCTTGATTTGTTGCAATAAATTATTGAAATGTTGCTCTTGACTACCTTTGACTTGCTCTTGACAATAATCTTTACTCTCAAAATTATATTAGATTTCAAATGATGCAATAACTAGGTGTTTATAGGTATTTATTCATTTTCCTACAAATTAAATCCAGACAGTCGATATTTGAAACTTGAATTTTAAATGTTAAAATCTTGACATCGACACTTTCAAATATTGAGTCCAACAAAATGGGGGGATAGAGTTTCCCATGGGTGTCCCATTCCTAGACCTATTTTCTTAGGATTAAGGTGTTAATGGTAAAACATTAACCAAATGCATTTTTTTGGTGCTTGCAAGTTGTTAGAAAATGGTAAAAATAGGCCTTAGAATTCATAATTTAGGAAATTAGGGGGTCAATTAGGCAATAATTTAGGGGGAGAAAAACATAGTGTGAAATTGTCAAAGGGATAATTTACAATGCTACATTTGGCCCCCACTTTAGTGGGAGTATGAACTTACACGCAAACTCACACTAAAGTAGAAAATCTATGTCAAGAGGGGCCTAATTGTACAAATGTTGGAGAGATAGGATGACTAGGGATCTAGGGGGAGTGCACATACCCCAAAGATCCAAGATCCCATGGTAAGAACATAATCACAAATTAACACAAGAGTATGAAATGCAACAAGAAAACATACATGATGTCAAAACAAAATGCAGAGGAGGGTATGGATAATCATGGGCTAGCAAGCTATGTTATGCTAGGATCCACACCAAACGATTTCATGAATCACAACATAGAATAGTCTAATATTTGATAGGTGAATCAAAAAACAAAGGAAAAATGGGCTAGTGAAGTATGATATTCACTAGGTGAGCCCCCAAGAAAAATGAGAAACACACAAGGTCTAGTGATGTCTGATATTCACTAGGTGTGTACCCATGACAAAGTATAAAAATGAGAGACAAAGTAGGTCTACTAAAGTTTGATATTTACTAGGTGAACACACCCATTGAAAACCATACCAAAATTTATACTCCCTGATAATTCTAATAAGGTGCTACAAAAATGCTTAAAATGCTATGCCAAAGCAACACTATGTTCAACATGTGTGAACAAAGTGAAGCAAAAAATGTCAATATCGATCCATCACTAATTCCAACGCATGTAAACAAAGTGAACAACATAATGGAACGTATGCCTCCACCTTAAAGAAATTGATAAACACCATGTTGTGAGCAATTAATTTAAGGCAGAAAAATAATAAATGTCATACAATACAAGGTCTTGAGAGCTTCTTTGGGAAGCCTTTTTCCAATGATATGCTTTCAAATAAAGTTGCCTCATGATAAGGGGTTGCCCCCAAATGTAATGCAATAAACAAGATAAAAGATGAACATAGAAGGGATCCATTGATCTAAGGTCAATATACATCTTTTCTACAATGATATAATAAAGCTCGGAACCGATATCATTCCCCAAATACTCACACAATAACAAACATAATGGAAGAATGACACATAGAGAGAATACAAACAAGATTTTGGGTCAACATGGAAGAGACCTAAATGTCTCAATGTATTATGGAAAAACACAAGACAAAGAAAAGAACAAAGTTCATGACATATTGAAGAATGGATATACAAATAGATGAATATCAAGAAATGTTTGTTTTTTTTGTATCCTTGTACCAATGAAGAACCAAGGGTCATCCAGAGTAAACTTACAAATACAAATATATGCCAAGCAACACAACATAGGAGATCACATCACATACAAGAAAACACAAAGAACACATAAAGAAAACATAAAGGAGTACCACACATGCGTGGTGACCTATGTAGGTCATCCCCATCCCAATCTTGCTCATCATATAAGGAAGGTAGAAAATTATCTAAAGGGACTACAGTAAGTTACATACTAGAAGCATCACCAACTTCAACACATGGTGGGTCACTCTCATCAAGAGGATCATCATGGTTTCCCCCATCTAAATTCATTTTCTATGAAAATACAACATTAAACTCATTATGCACTTGTTCATCAATTTTATCAATATCATATTCATTATCCAAATTTCTCACCATGGGAGGTTTAATGATAATGTCATTTGTACATTATTGTTTTACTTCTTTTTTGGTTCCATGTCTTGTTTTGGTGAAAGTTGTAACTCTTCTTGATTTTCTTGTACAAGTGTTTGATTGTTAAGTACTATTTTTGAAATGGTGAAAATGTGGTATGGATGCTATCATATGGTTTTGGACATAGAGCATACCCACATCTTCAATTTTATTCAAGGATAGCCTGAGAGATCTCAATACAAAAGAGAAAGAGATCTATTGAGGGGTTGTCCTAGGGGCTGAACATGATCTAATAAAGGGTTCACCACTAAGTTTATACTTGGAAAAGATAATGAAATGCAATATGCAACACTAAACCATAGTTCAATGCAATGACCTACAAAATGACCTAGAAAAGTGAACAAAACAACACAAAAAACTATAGAAAGGAATAAGTGCACCTGGAAATTCTAGAGATGATCTGAAGGAGCTCTGAAATATTGAGAAACTTGACTTTTTGACCTACTGGGACTCATTTTCCAATTTGGGTGAACCAGTGCGAGACCTAGATTTCTACATAGGAGTCTATTTCAGGAAAAAGTGTACATGAATCTGCAAACAAATTTGGAAAAAAACTACAGTGGGACTCATTCACCACTCTTGGTGAATCAGTCCCATTATACTTTTTTGAGAATTTAAAGTGATGATCTACACTTCAACACCTGCTCTTTCCTTCCAACTTGAATTTTGGATCCGAATCTACAAAACAAAATATAAACTTGATTGGCTATTGGGGGGTTTACCTTGGTTAAACCCCTATTTTGGTAGTTAAACCTTGATTAATATAATGAAATATGCATGCAAACCAGAATGTAAACCCTAGCCTCAAGTGTGTCTAAGACTAGGAAATCTGAAGCACAATGCAATCCTATTCTAATGTGCAAGAACAAGATGCATGAATCAAACTTGAATGATGCAAGACTCACTTTAGGAGATCTCTAATCACCCCAAATGAATCTCAATGATGCATAAACCTTCCTAAGAATAAAAGAAGAGTGACAATGGAAGATGGAATCACTTAGACAACAAGTCCTTAGGCTTGGCTTAATGGCTAGTTGCATCTCCCCAACCTATAATTCTTCATGATTCACCATAGACAACCATGATCAACCCTTGGCAATGCTAGATCTTGAATGAAAGTGAGATTGAAGGCCTACAAAAAAAACTTTAATGCTGCTCCAAAGCTTCAACTTTGCTACAAATAGACACTTGAATGCTCTTGTGAAGAATGCTTGAAAGCTTGGATATTGAAATTGCTCTTGAAGATGCTTGCTCAGAATTGCTTAGATGATAAAAAATGACTTGATAACTTTCTTATATAGGCATTAACGCCTATTTGACCATTATTTAGATCTCAAAGGCCGACATCCACCAAAAATTAAAATTAAAATGGGACTCATTCGCCACCCTGGGCAAATGGATCCAACCTAAGGGGACTCATTTTCCCAAGGTGGTGAATGAGTCCCACCTTAGCTTTTTGAGGTGGGTTTTTAGGATTTTTAGTGTTTTAAATGATTTTGTTGGGTTTTTAGATGAAATAAGCCTAGAGATCCAAAATAATGGGTCTTAGGGGCCTATAAATGATGAATTAAAGGGTAATTAATGCAAAGGTACTAAAATAGGTCTAGATTAAATGAGAAATTTCTCTATCTCAAAGATTAGGGGGGTCAATTTCCATCATTACATTTTTATTCTTTTCTTCCAATTGAAAAGCAATAGCCGATGAAAAGCAATTGATGCCTATGCTCTTTATCATTTTGGTTTCTTCTTGCACGATTTTCAATTTGTGATAGAGTAGGAGTGGGTTTCTCGACCATTAGTTTCTTTTCTTCCCTTAAGGGAGGAACTGAAGGAACCACCAAAGGTTAAAAAACCATTGTCTCTTTAGGTTCATACACTTATTTTACCTTCCCATATGCCCAAGGTATTATGCAATTGTCTTGAATTATCTTTTATATGATATGGGTAAAGGAATTGTGAAACATTTACCTTGGTTACTTGGTAGGGTCTTTGCTTCAGAAATAGGTTCATCCAGAACTGGTGGGGTGGGAGGTTTAACCATAGGCCTATCGTCCTTAGGTGGGATATTGCTAAGGGATTATTTTGCTATACTCTTTCCCCTAAACTTTTGAAATGACCGATAAAAGAAATCCTTACAAGGATTAATACATTCCATAGGTTGAGGCAAAAGGAAATATAAAGAAAATTTTCTACAAAAGGACAAACGATTAAAACCACCATGATGCACTGTAAAAGTTTGGTTCTCAAATGGGAACCTTATACACTTGTGAATAATCAATGGCACAAAATTCATGGAGTGTAGCCATGGGTAGCCTAGCTTCACATGGAATTATTTCAACATTGGGATGAGGGAGAATGATACATATAATTATTTTGGTCAATATTTAAGAGGATAAGTGATCAAAACTATCATAGGGTGAGCAAAACCATCATGAGTTTTCAACCGTGGTTTTGACTATTCATAAGAATCTTGATAAAGTTCATGCACAAGAAAGGATTCCTTAGTGATTACATTCTCTACACACATGGGATCAATGAGTATTCCTTGTGTATGTTTTTCATTGATATATCTAATGATATAGAGAGGACCATCAGGCGTATGTATGGATGCACCAATATGGGTGAAAGTAATATTGGGTAATAAATTGGTTTGGCCCTTACGAGGTTGAAAATATATGAGAGTGACCATATCATGTATACCATCCTCATTATCACTCTTATCATCATCCTTATCATTATTCATGTAATCAATATTATCAATACTTGTCTCATGATTATTAACATTGCAATATTGCACAAAGTTGGATGAATGGTTTGGGATTGGATTGGTAAAAAATTGCAAGTTTTGGTTAGGTGGAGCAAAAAATTTATTTCTTTGATCATTAAAACTACCCAACTAGATGTGATTAGAATAAATGAGGTCTTTAGCTTTGTGTTTAAGATGCATGCATCATTTCGTATCATGACCATTTATGTGATGATATTAGAGAAAGGATTTTGGATTGAAACTTGGAGGTATAGGTTTGGTTGTGTCTACAAGTCTAATAAGAGGTAATTGGATTAAGTTATTGTTCAAAATTTGCAACATGATCAAATGGAGGGAATAAAGCAATCAGGTAAATTTTCTATCTCTGAGTCTGAATTGGTATGGAGTTGAATTTGTGGCTGCAACTTGTGGTTCAATGTGGTTGGTTGTTTGAGGTGTATTTATTTGCTAAAGTTCTTACATCATTTTTCTTGAATGGTTGATATTTGTTTTGAGTTATGGATTCAGATTTCTCAGTAGAAGTCAATGAAGATGTCTCTTCATACCGACTAACCAAATTTTGATAATCTTGAAGGGCCATACACAAATGTATAAAGGATTGATATTTAATCAACATAATTTTATCCCTTATTCTTGGTTGCAAATTTTTAATGAATACTCTTTGAACATCCACATTGGGGAGAGTGAGATTGGTTTGTGAATAAAGAAACTTATAACACCCAATAAAGTTTGTTATTTTTTCATTTTTATATTGTTTACATCTCATTAAATCGGTTAGTGTAATTTTAGGTCCATTGTTTACTTGGAAATGTTGGAGGAAGGCATCAACAAGCTCATTGAAAGAGTGGATTGAGTTATTCGGCAACAAACAAAACCATTCTAAAGTTGCACGTATTTCAATGACCGAGGAAAGAGTTTAGCTAGGAGTTTATCTTCAAAAATGAAGTCACTACACAAGGTGGTGTATACTAATATATAATTACTAGGGTCTCCATTATCATTGCACTTCTCAAATCGAGGTATCTCTAGGTTTTTTGGCATCAATGTTTTCAATATTTCAAGTGACAATGGGCATCATTTGACATATTGTAATGGTTGTCTGTTTTGGTTTTGGTTCAATGTGGGGATTTTTTGTTGAAGTGAGGTTATAACTTTTAAAAGCTAGTTAATGACAAAATAATTGGCTCACATGTTTTTGGATTGTGGTGAATATGGTGGGATTGTTTATGTGTTTTCTGGATAACTATGTTACAAATTTATGATGGGATGATATTTGAGGTTTAACATGTGAGGACCAAAAATAATAAGGATTTCTAATGGAAAGGCCTTAGGTTGGAGTTATGCCAATGTTTGATTGTATCATTGAAGTGACAATTGGATTCGTGTGTATGGGGATAGATTTCATGGTTGTAGGGAGGAATACTTGATTTCCTCCTTGACATTGAGTGAATTCCAAAGCTTGAGCACAACTAGCTATTATAGGTACATTAGCATCAACTATATGGGCTAGGCCAAGAAAAACCTCTAATCCTTGAGCATCACTAATAAATTTCCTCATGCTATCTATTATAGGGACTCTTAAGCCATCTAGAGATTCAATACTCACATATTCCTAAAGTCCATCTAAATATTTTTCCAACTATAATTTTAGTTTGTCTTTGAGAATATAGGCAACAACAGTCTCAACATTCATAAAAAATGGTTGATTTTAAAGTAGTCATTGGTATGAAAGAATTAGGGATAGAGTCCAAAATGGGTTGAGTAGTGACAAAACTTTGCATGAAATAGTTGGAAGACTCATGATCCATTACAAATGTAATAATAGTGTGGGATGGGCCATAAATCTACAACTATGTCTTAGTGAAGTATTGGCAATAGGACACTAGGTCATGAAGCTCATGTGTGTTTAAAAATACTATGTGTACCCAAGATGAGCACTAAAAAATAAAATAATCATAGCTAAACAAGTGGAAACTAAAGCTAGACAACAGAAGTAGACAAAAAACACAAAAAACAAAAAGGTGAGAAAAATTGTTTTCAGCCAATAGTAGTAGTATAGAGTTGCCCAAGGGTGCCTATGTCCTAGAGTGAAGTTGAAATTATGAATGTTAATAGAATAATAGAGTGAATTCCAAATAATCTTTATAGCCCCTTTGATTATGGTTAAGGGAAAATACAATGCATATGTAAAAGAAAATTCTATTAGAAGTCTACAATAATTATCTCATAACTAGAATTGTGAATAAAAATTTATTAGTTGTGTTGTAGGGGAATATGAAAGCATGGACGAAAGAATAATTGAAATAATTAGAGTCTAAAAAAACTAAAAAATTACAAGCTTAGAATCATACAAACCCATACTTAATGAAATTAAACCAAAAGAGAATGCAAACCTTCAATCCCAATGCAGATTGATGCAAATTTGTGATGTGGATCTCCCAAATTGTGTATAGTTCATGTTGAAAAAGCTTGATGAGAGGTGTGATTCACAAAATAGTTGTTCTAAAATGCTCAATATTGGCTTGAGAATTATAGAGAGTGCCTATGCTTATGAGGATTGTGAATGATTGTCATGTTTGAAAGGCTTTGTTTAATAGATTTTGAGAATTCTAATCAATGATCAAGATTTAAAATGGAGATCAATGGATGAGAGGAAATCAAGGAGATAGGGGAGGATCAAGGAGGATCAATGGTTGAGGATTCATGAGAGCCCAAAATGTCACTATTTTCATGGAAAATAGGTTGGAGATATTTTGAATTGGAGGGAATAATTTGAATTTGAATTGGGAATATTCTCTTTTTGAAAAAGGAATATTTTTTGTGCAATTTGGAAGGTTAGAGGAAAATTAGTCAATTAAGTCATTATGAAAATCATTTAATTGTGAGGATGAGGGGAATTCAGATTTTTGAATTAATAATTAGGAATTATTTAATAAAGAGGAGAATTAGCATGAAAATAATGAATTAATCAAATAACTTTAATTATTCAATTAATAGGATGATAAGGTGAATTTGATCAAATAATTGGAGATTATTTAAATAAATAGAGGAATTAGGTGATAATGATGAAAATGATGTTAGTAAGTTAAATCGAGATGTGTGATATGCTTAGGATAATTTTAGTTGTCTACATTTTGCCCCTCTTTGAGACAATATACTCATTGTGAACTGTTTCAAAGACTTGATGCTACTTGGATTTTATTTTTTCAAATTCCTTGATTTTACCATATGCCCCACTATACCCCAACAAACGAAGGAATGATGGTGTCCCGCCCCCTCAAGAGATCAGCCAAAAAACTATTTTTTGGGTTGCAACTATTGTAGGAGGTGACAAAGGAGTAGATGATTAGAGGCTTCGTGTTTCCTTACATCAGCGGGATCAAGCATGTTGAGAGCACGATGGTTTTAGATAGGAGCAAGACGGTGTCACCGCTCAGCTTGTTCAATGGAAAAGATAGAGGGATCAAGCCCTCACAGAGAGAGACCAATGACCCACAAAGCAGGATTAGGTCTGTACAAAGAGAGATTGCAAGAGCACACGAGATAGTAGTTGGAGATCAAGCTAGAATAGGTAACAATAGAGCTCGATCAGGAGAGGGCACATTGACAACAACTAGAGGCCACTACACAAGCTTAGGGATAATAATCCCTTTGACCCAATATACTTGGAGGTTTGAGCTATACAGGTAGAGGCTACATATTACACGATACTATATGATATTACAGTATTGACACATAGATGATGTCCCAATTTTTCTCAGTGGAGTGTTGCAAGTCCAAGTAGATCAGATGGATTAGTGGGCAGACTCTCATAAGTATAGTCACAGGGAAAGGGCTACCAATAGTAGTCAATAGGGCCACTACCTACTTAGCCTCCTCCCGATCAAGAGGATTGAGGGAGCTCAAGATAAACTATTTTTTGTATAGATATGTTGTTGTATCTATATTTTTATGTAGACAAACTTTTATGTATACACATTCATTAGTTATAGATAGCCTCATGTATATTTTGATGTATATCACACATTTGATATGTATCATGACATTTGTTTTTTGATGATATATGAGACAGGTCATTTTGATGTGACCATGCTATGGTGTTATTGTTTTCATTAATATTTTATTATGTATTATATATGATTAAGGATGCATATGTATGTATGGATGCATGTTTTATGACACTAATTCATGTTTCCATGATGTGGCAATAGAAGATCTATTTATTATGCTATATGATTTGATAAACATGTTCCTAATGACCTATAGATGTAGGATGTATGATGTGGAAAATGATTTGGTCATGATTTTATTTTTTTGTATTTTCATATTATACATGATTATTATATGTAGGATGGATGATATGAGATAGTACTAATAGTTTATGGATGTAGGGTGGATGCATAATATTTTTGTTGTCTGTCATGATACTTGGATAAAAATGTTACTATGATAGAGATAGAAGAATGAGATAGAATAGGATAGAATGGAATGAGATATAATAGAATCAAATGGAATGATGTTGATCAATATACCAATAAATCTATGATTATTTTGAAATTTTATTGGATATGTGATGAGATAGGATATATGATTTTTTCTTGTGCTTTTTAAATTATGCAATATAATGTAGATAAATATTTATTTTGATATAGAGATTAGACATGATACACCAAGGTATGAAGAATCAGGGTGATGTATCTATTGCATGGACTTTGACTCTACAAATAGATAGGAGTATCCTTATGTATAGGCAAAAATTTTCAACCCCCTTACAAGTTCCCATTTACATCCTTCACCTTAGAAAAATAAAACCGACAATGTAATTCCATATCCTCCATCCGTACTCCATCCACTTGGCACCTGTTTGTAGTGTCAGTGGGGGAATTTCTATCAGGAACACACACTGAGACGTCTACTTGGTGCATTGTTTTCCTAACAAGATTCCTGCCTCTGGAATCTATAGAGGCATTATGTTCACCATTGGGGCCGAAGTGTAACGTATCTTCTCCCTTCAACTGACCTTTGAATGGATCTTTCCCACCCAAATTCACCTAAAATGACTATTCTCAATTCTCATTCATTCCTCTACACATTCTTGGATAGCTTCTTTATAATTCACACATTCTCTCACGCTTCTTGGCTACTTGTTGCACTATCAAAACTACTATTCCAACATCACAACATTCTTCACATCTACCAAAAAATCTACAACTTGGTGTGTTGTGAGACTTCCTTCGGCTCATTGCGACCATGTCGAATTTTCCACAGTTGTAAGCTTACATTCCTCTCTCATTGGCCTTGAGTTCCTCTGGTCAAGGGTGGTATTTCCATTTACTATTACATTATTGTTAGATTTGAGTAGCATAGTTTTCATTGTAGTGTTTGGAATTCTTCTTTTATGTACTTTCCTTATCACATTTCTATTTCTCTATCTATCTAGTTGTTCATGGAGATGGAAACACCAATACAGGGGTTTGACTGTAGCAAGCCTTGAAATAGTCCCAACATTTTTCCTCACTTTGCTATGTGTAGGTACTTCTTTGTGTGGAGCTTGTGGGAGAATTGGACCTTTCATTAGTTGAAATCTTACCTTTCCTGTTCTTGTTATTTCTTATAGCATCTCTCTTAGTATTTTAGTTATTTGGTTATTTGTAGTTTTTGGCATCACTTCAAACTTTAGTAGCCAAGTCGTTAGTAGGTTTTCAGTACCTCTAACTGTTCTTTTTCACTATTTTTTTGTACAAATGACAACACACTTGTGAGACACCAACACACTATGTTGTCATCCCTGTTGTGTGTTGTTGTGTTCTGGAAGAGAGTTGATAGAGTCACAATATGGGTTCCATAAACCTGCTTGCTTAGTCCAAACATAAATTTTGGGTCAGTAGATTGATAGAAGCACTAAGAGTTCTCTTCATTCTCTACCCTTAGGATCAAGTAATATCGTAAAATTTTTCCCAACTTGAGGTAGATTAGGGAAGCCTTCAACTCTCGGCTCTCCATGATCTAGAGTTACTGATTGGTCGATCCTCCTCCTCTACATTTTGGTGAACCTGAAGTGAACATTCTGGTTCCATTTAGTAGTGAATAATTGGAAAATGAAGTGGGTGGAAGTGCCCACTTATTCTCCTATTATCATTCAATAATGTCCTAGGAACCCTAATTGGATTGACTATCAACCTCACAAAGTGAGTCAAACCTCAACAAGGAGGACCTAGGAGGGGGTTCTATAAGCTTTTATGGGGTTCACCTCCAAGAAAATGCTTGGAAAAGACAAATAAGAATTCAACTCACAAAATCTAATAATGCAAGCTAAATGAAGGATGCAAATGGTGAAATTATGCAACATGGAGTTAGGATATGTGTACTTGGGAAGTCCGAAGATGTTGTGAGGATTTCAAAAATGTAAATAAGTTGCCAAAATATGTTATGGAGGACTAAGACACCCTTACCATTCTCTTAGTCCCATTGTTGCTTTTCAGGGCATATGCAAAATATTTGGATGTCAGAATCGGATCTAGAAGAATTTATGAAAAATACCCTTGAGAGGACTAAGATGCCCTTATTGTTGTCTTAGTCTTGTTTGAATTTTCTAAAATATTTGAATGTGGTCCTAAGGCTTGATGTCCGCTCTTCCTTCTTTGATCTCATGTTATGAAACTTCTAGATTTGGCTTGTAGGTGAGTTTCCATGAAGATGACAACTTTGTAATGCAACTTTGCAAATTTGCACTCCAAATGATCTTCAAGTCTTTAGCCTAGATCTGCAATCACAAACAGGCAAGAAATGGAAAAAAATTGTTGATTGTTAGTGAATGGGGGTTTTCCTTGGTCAAATCCCTTGTTGGTAATTAAACCTTGAAATGAAATAGAATAATGAAGGGAAATGATGAAGGAACTTGACATGTAATGCTACAACTCACCAAACTATTGTTATAAAGTCTACAAACTCATGTGAAATGGCTCCAATGGATATGGATCTTGAATCAAAGAAATGCTTGATAGATATGGACATGAATTGCTTGCTTGAATCAAAACCCTACATCACAAATATTAGCACAATAACACACATGATGCAAGAATATCTTTGATATGATGCTTGAATATTGATGATGGCTCCAAATGATTGATGAATTTCTCTTGAATGTTGGAATGCTTGAATGCTTAGAGTGCTTGTAATTTTTCTTGGTATCTAAAAATGAGAGAAATAACCTTGTATTTATACTTATCTATGCTTAATATCCCGAAATTACACCACACCAAGCATACATATGAATTAATTAAATAAAGGAAGCTAAATTCCACTAGAATTTGAAATTAAATACTGAAAATACCTCAAGGGGGACTAAGATGCCTTAAGTGGTGTCTTAGTCCCAAGGCATGAAACTTGGGGCACATACACCAGAAAGGGGCCCATTTAAGAGGACTCAAAATTAGGCTCCCAAGACCTTTGGAGAACAAAGATGCCCTAGGTGGCATTCTAGTCCTAACCCAAAAATTAGAGACACTAAGAAAGAATCATTAAATTATCATTTATTCATTGGAGAATGTTGGGATTAGCCAAAAAAATATATAATTCATAGGGCTTCTGGATGTAAAATAGGACCAATTAAGACATAAATAGGAATAAATAAAGCAAGGTTGGCCCAAAGAAGTTTGAAAATGCAAGGGTGTGCATTCTACTACACTACATTTAGCCCCCACTTTAGTGAGAGGATGAACTTGCTTAAAACTTACACTAAAGTAGCAAACCATGCAATCAAGAGGGGTTTAAATGTACGAATGCTAGTGAGATAGGATGACAATAATCAAGAGGGTGGTCAAGCCCCCATGATTAAGATTCTATGGAAAACCAACATAGGCACAAAGGAACACGCTTGCGGATGATATATGAAGCCATAATCAGATTGCTAACATACACCATCAAAGATGGAAAAAGGAAAAAAGAAAAAGGAAAAATGCAATGGATCAAGTTTTGACTGGCCATCCAATGTGGTGGACCGGGTCTAGTCTATTTGTCAAAAATGTTTACAAGTGGAATGCATTTTCTGCTATGCAAACAAAATGCATGCTCACAAGGGCTAGTGAAGCTAGGTGTCTAATAGGTGAGCCACAAGAGGTCCATATGAAAGTCATACCCCCATGACTATGATAAGGACAAAAAGAAAATGTATGCTCACAAGGGCTAGTGAAGCTAGGTGTTCACTAGGTGAGCCCCAAGGGACCATATCAAAGCCATACCTCCATGAATTTAATAAGGTACAAAAAGGAAAATGCACACTCACAAGGGCTAGTGAAGCTATGTGTTCACTAGGTGAGCCCCAGGGGACCATATCAAAACCATACCTCCATGAATTTAATAAGGTGCAAAAAGGAAAATGCACACTCACAAGGGCTAGTGAAGCTAGGTGTTCACTAGGTGAGCCCCAGGGGACCATATCAAAGCCATACCTCCATGAATTTAATAAGGTACAAAAAGGAAAATGGACGCTCACAAGGGCTAGTGAAGCTAGGTGTTCACTAGGTGAGCCCCAGGGGACCATATCAAAGCCATACCTCCATGACTTTAATAAGGTACAAAAAGGAAAATGCAACAAGAAAGAGGGATGTTCAAAGGTATTTTTCTTGGTTCACGTGAGTTCTTAATCTTAGGGGACATCGTTCCTAATTTATCCAAGAGAGGACCAATCAAAGGATAAAAGATTCACAACTTAGGGAATCCAATGTGTCACACCACCACTAAGAGGAAAGTAATATGCTAAGATAGATCAAGCTCTTGAAGGAAATTATTCCCAATGTCACCAAAAAGAGAAAAACACATCGCATGAAATAATGAAATCACATCAAGGAACATGAAAAAAAATGCAAATGGAATCATGCAAAAATAATGCCAATATATGCCCCCACTTTAAAGAAATTGCTGACACCATGTTGTGAGCAATTACTTTAAAGTAGCCAAAAATGAAAAAGGAAAAGGAAAAGAGGGGTTTTCCCCTAGAAACACATAAGGGATCTATGGATTTGGGGTCAGTATCTGTCTTTGTTGCAATGATATTAGAGAGCTCATAACTATCATCATTCTCTAAATACACATAGAACTGGAAGAATGACGCAAAGAGAGAGAAAACAAAGAAAAACCTTTTGGGTCAACATGGAAGAGACATAAAGGTGTCTTGACACCTTGCGTCATCCCCAAAAGGAAAACACAAGAAAAAATGAAAATGAATAGAAAAAGATAATGAAAAATATTTTGGGTCAACATGGAAGAGACATAGGGTGTCTTGAAGCCTTGTGTCATCCCCAAAAGGAAAACACAAGACAAAAATGAAAATAAAGCAAATATTAGGAAAAATATATTGGGTCAACATGGAAGATACATAGGGTGTCTTGATGCCTTGTGTCATCCCCAAAAGGAAAAAGCAAGACAAAAAATGAAAATGAAAAGCAAAGATAAAAGACAAATGAAAAGGAAAAAGCATACGACATAGAAGAATGAAGGTAGAAACAGAGAAATGCACATAGAGAGAGAAACATCAAAGAGAACATCATGGGTGGATCACATAATTACACACATGCAATCACACAAAAGAAAAGGAAATAATGAAAAAGAATAGTAAGGAAAATGTCAGTCAACCTAAAGTAGGTCATCCACCTCCCAGTCTCAGTCAGTATCAGTGGAAGGTAGAGAATGAACCTAAGGGAGAACAACAAATGCCTTACTAGGACAAAGCTATCAACTTCTTGCCCCCATTGAGTGCAAGACAACAATGAGTCGAGGTAGGTGATGGGAAGGGTCATGTAATAGTGATAATAGAGTATTCAACAACTATTAAATGACAATGGGGATGAAGGATATGCTACTTACTCATTAGATAACAAGTATCGTTGTCGAAGTGGTATTTTCTCAATATGATCTTGAATGCATGACACTCATCAGTACTATGTCGAAGAGTCCTGTGGTATTGAAAAAGTGGAACTTTTTCATCTCTAGGATATAGTATTATCCTATCTTTCTCTGGTGGTAATATGATAAGTCCTTGGTTGAGGAGGATTTGTAATTTTCTTTCACTTTTAGGTGGCAACCAAGGGGGTTGGAGTTTTTGTAATTTGTAAGGTCATTTATGTTTGCTAGATTCACCCTTTTCTTTAATTGAATGTGGAGGAGGGGGACCTAAGGTGATCCTCTCATCCTTGTCATTGTTATGAGTCATTGGTTGTTCTTTAGAAAGAAGGACATTCAGATCAGGAGGGGAATCTAAGATCATTGTACCATCACTATGAAGTTTTAGGTATTCTCTAGGAGGTCTTGTCTTGCAAGGGGGATCATCTTGATATCCTAACCATTTTTTGTTTTCATTAGATCGTATTTGATCTAAGGGTTGATGAATTTCATGTTCATTTGTTGTATCACATCCTTATTTACTCAAGATCGTGAATCCCTTTCCATATGTTTCTTCTAGATTGATTGGAGTGTTTGTCACTTTTTTATCATAAAATGGTTGAGCATTTGTTTGTGTGCAGGAATTAGGTTCAGCTTTTGTTTTAGGATGTAAGTAACCAAACATCTCAAGAGGTGGTATTTTAGGGGGATTTGGTTGTTCCATGGATGGATAAAAGGATGCATTGGTTTCAAGGTTGTTAAGGAAATCATTTAGGAACTTGTTCCTGATGTCATCATCTTCTCCAATGATGCCAACATCAAGAGGAGGAAATCCATTAGAAGTTGTGTGAGCATGAGAAAGTTTAATTTAGTTAGGGTCATTACCAAAGGAAAAATTTGAAAAATCTACCAAAGATTTCAAGGACATCCAAAGTTTTACAAAGTGCATATCCACGATGCAAGACTGAACAAATACACTTGAAATGAAAGAAACTAAGATAACAGTAATTCTGCAAACTAAAATAAAGAACTAAAAGAAGCAAAAAAAAGCACATAAAAGCAATTTTAGATCCTAAAAAATTGGAAATTCAAAGTTAATAGGGACTAAGACACCAGTAAGGGTGTCTTGGTCCTAGTGGTAAAATTTTGAAGTTCCAAGGACTGAAACAAGCAGAAAATAGCAGAGAGAGGATTTTGAGACAAAAACCTTGAGAGGGACTAAGACGATAGGAAGGGAATTTTAGTCATAACAGAGGTTTTTCTCAAAAAAATAGCAAATTCTAGATCATCTACAGTGTTTATATATTTCCTATTTAGGATGATGTTGTTTAGAAATAGGGAAATGTGTAAATGAATGCAAGAAAAAGTAACTAGTAACAAGCAATTGAATGCAAAGTTAATGCATTTTTTTTCAATTTTGAATGCAATAAGAATGTTTCTAAATGAAATTAAGATGATGAAAAATGCACTTTTCAATTTTTTAATGAAATGAAATGATTCAAGACAACAAAAAATGCAACTTATATGCACTTTCACTAATGTAAATATGAGAAACTCTAAATGCAATTTTCACTAAATATGAGAAACCCTAGATGCAATTTCACTAATGCAAGATACAATGCAAGAATGAATGTAATCTACATCTAGCACTTTAATGAACTCCAAATCACAAAATGAGTGTTCAACAAGGTCAGGTTCACCAAAATGAATAATTGGAAAATGAGGTGGGGGGAAGTGCCCACTTATTCTCGTATTATCATTCAATAATATCTTAGGAACCCTAATTGGATTGAATATCAACCGCAAAAGGTGAGTCAAATCACAACAAGGAGGACCTAGGAGGGGGTTCTATAAGCTTTTAAGGGGTTCACCACCAAGCAAATGCTTGGAAAAGACAAATAAGCATTCAACTCACAAAATCTAATAATGCAAGCTAAATGAAGGACGCAAATGATGAAATTATGCAACAAGGAGTTAGGATATGTGTACTTGGGAAGTCTTGAGATGTTGAGAAGATTTTGAAAATGTAAAGAAGATGCCAAAATATGCTATGGAGGACTAAGATTCCCTTACTGTTGTCTTAGTCCCACTGCTATTTTTTGGGGAACATGTGGAATCTTCGAATGTTAGAACCGGATCTGGAATAATTTCTGAAATATACCCTTGGGAGGACTAAAAATCCCTTACTATTGACTTAGTACCATTTGGATTTTCTAAAATCTATGAATGTGGTTCTGAGGCTTTATATCTGCTCTTCCTTCTTCTCTAATCTCAAGTTTTGAAACTTATAGATTTGTCTTGTATGTGAGTTTCTGTGAAGATGAAAAATTTGTAATGCAAATTTGCAACTTTGCACTCCAAATGATCTTCAAGTCTTCAACCTAGATCTACAATTACGAACATGCAAGAGAGAGAAAAAATTGTTGATTGTAACTGAATAGGAGTTTTCCTTGGTCAAACCCCTTGTTGGTAATTAAACCTTGAAATGAAATAGAATAATGAAGGGAAATGATGAATGAACAACGTGCAATGCTACAACTCACCAAACCCTTGTTATAAACTCTACAAACTTGTGTGAAATGGCTGCAATGGATATGGATCTTGAATCAAATAAATGATTGATAGATATGGACTTGACTTGCTTGCTTGGTTCAAAAGCCTACATCACAAATGCTAGCAAAATAACACACATGATGCTTGAATCTGGATGATGGCTCCAAATGCTTGATGAATTTTTCTTTAATGCTGGAATTCTTGAATTGCTTATAGTGCTTGTAATCTTGCTTGGTATCTCAAAATGAGATAAGGAACCAAGTTGTGTTTATACTTATCTATGCTTAATATCTCAAAATTACACTGCACCAAGCCGACATATGAATTCATTAAATAAAGGAAGCTAAATCCTACCAAAATTTGAAATTAAATCCTAAAAACACCTCAAGGGGGACAAAGACGCCCTAGGTCATCTCTTAGTCCCAAGGCATGAAACTTGGGGCATAGGCACCAAAAAGGGGCCCATTTAAGATGTCTAAAAATAAGGGTCCCAAGACCTTTGGGGGACAAAGACACCCTAGGTGGCATTTTAGTCTCGACCCAAAATTAGGGACACTAAGAATCATTAAATTATCATTTATTCATTGGAGAATGACAGGATTAGCTAGAAAAAGGTATAATTCATAGAGCTTGTGAATGCAAAATAGGACCAATTAAGACATAAATAGGGATAAATAAAGCAAGGTGGGCCCAAACAAGTGTGAAAATGCAAGGGTATGCATTTTACTACACTAGAGGTAGTGCTAAAATACCCTTCCCTCATATTCTAGGAGTGTTGTGAGTGTGAGTGTTGCAGGGTACCTAGCCTTGCAACCCAACCTACAAACCCTAGTGGAGTAGCTCGAAGTTCCCTAAGCATTGTGGAAAAAAACCTTTAGTAGGTCACCATCTAATTTTGAAACCCTTGGGGGCTCCTACGAAAGTTCTATCTAGTGTACATAAAGATGGGTTCATTTTTACATCTACCCATCCCATCTATGTAGCCTAGAAGTGAATCTCCTGCTATAACATTCACCTCACATGATTTTCCGATGAACTCTAATAGAGAACCATCCCCTTTGTACATCCTCACACTTATCAATGGGAATACTGTAATTGGTTTTCTTGTTGACCCTACATGCTAGGTGAATGTTATTATAGAGGAAATCATGTTGATAAATTTTTTACATAAGGATGGATATGACGAGTCTAGAAGAACTATACATACACATGATAGGATTTTTGTCTATTCCATCAGTTTTATCACCTTGTTATTCCTAGTTGGGCCAAGGATTGTGAATGCACTATTTGACATCATTCTAAGGTTTGAACTATTTAGAGTAAAAATAGGAATTCCTTGGTTAGTTTCCATGAATGCAGTTCCCTCGATAATTCATAAGTGCTTGAATTTTTCCCATGAAGGTTTTATACTTGTAGTCCATGACACCAGTTAAAAACTAACAATTACACATGGGGGTTAGTCACTTGATCACTTCCAGCCTAAACCTATTGATTCACTCTCTCCTAGGACAGACATGTATCAAAATTATGTGAAATAAAAGAGTGGAGGCATGACACCAAAGGTAAGGTACCCTCCTTCTCCCTATTTTATTTCGCATAGAGCTTGCCTAAAGGCTAAACGTGAGGCTATCTTGGCTACTTGAAAAAGGGAAGAGAAGAAGTCTACTCAGGGATCTTCCTCATCTTATTCTACTGTCACACCTATCACTTCCTCTTTCCCTACTGCAACACCATCAACTTCCACTCTTATGCATTGTTTTGGGAGTCTGATGGTGCCCGCTTGATAAAATCCCAAGCTTCCAACATTTTATATTCTTATCTTACCAACGGTGCCTTGGCCTGGTTTGTATGGTAAGGGGAAGATTCCCCATGGAGCATCCTCTATGTCTCGGCCTCCATGGCCTCCTACTACTCCTACCTTTAAGGTAGTGAATGGGAAGACGCCCACCACTGAGGCGCTCGAGTTTGCTCCCCCACTGTTGTTCCATCATCCTTTCCATCTCTTCATCCTATTCCCATCTAGGAGTCCCTCCCTCCATAAGAAATAGATGTGATGGACACTCCAATGGTTGAATAGGATTCTTCCATCCCTTCTCAAGTTGCGGCCTCTAACTCTCAGAGTCATAGAAACTGCTTTGCATGTGAGCACAAGCATTGGAGGAAGGCTTTGGTCGCTGAGTAAGCCACCTTGTAGAAGAAGGGGAGCCACCAAATTCTGCTTTCACATCTTCTGCTATGTCCTCCTCTTTCTCTCTTCATTCTTTAGTTCCCTTCACCTTATTATTGGTCTCGGCTCCCCTTGCAAGCATGAACGATCCTCATTCGAATAGAGTGTATGTATTCATTGCTCCTTCGATTGATCCTCCCCTTCTGATGTCCCTTCTGAACATCCCACCCTTTTTGAAACCCATGGACATGTCAAATACCTCAGTGCTATTTGTCATGCTTTTCTCCTCTTCCTCCACACCCTTTGCATCATAAATTTGGATTTCAAATCCTTCGATGAAGTGAAATATGGAAGATGACCCTACAAGCAATGGGGGTTAGAAGAAGGTTTTTCCTTCTTTGAAGTGAGGTTCTACCTTGGCTTGCACTATCCTAGTGACAGAGGAAGCCTTGACATCCCCAAATTCTATCACTACTCCCAAATCATTCAATGAGCCTCTAGTGGATCTCAGGCGTCACCTCCATCACCCGTTGAGTTGACACATGACACTCCTATAAAGTGCATGTTCAACTCTGTAGACGATGTCCTTTCCCTATCAGTGATTTTCATGAGATCATTGACATTCACCTCATAGGAACTAAGTGGAGAAGACCTTGAAGGGCCTTCTTCCTTGGCTCTTGTTGCAGGAGGGTTGAAGGGTACCCCATTGATATTTCTCCCTTGTAGGATTTTTTTCCCTTCCCTTATTATGATCTAGACTGGGCGAATGATGACCTCTTGGTTGATGAGGACTAGGGGGTGCCTCTTCTTTATCTGTAGATTATATTGTCTTTGTGTGTTGTGTTCCCCTATGCTTGTTTTATATGTTCCTGGATAACCCTTGTCACCCTTGTAGGTGCTTGGATACATGAGTGTTTTTATTTCATAAAACTTATTCTACTTGTCACATCATTCTTTTCTTTGTCGTGTATTATTTTCAAGATTTGGGGATGATGCAAAGTGTTAGGGGAATTTAGGCCTCCCTTCCATGTTGACCCAATTTTTAATTTTCATTTTGTTTCCATGTGCCTTCTTCACATGAGCTAATATAGTAGGGGGTTGATGATAGTTCATTTATATATTATTATATTTGTCTATCTATATTTATGAGCAACTCTAACCCTAAAATACCATATTCCCCTATCTCTCAAGTTCATTATGTCACTGTCTTTCTCCTTTCTTTTTATCTTTCTTTCTTCACTACTAGTTTGTGATGTTGGCGTGCTCATGTGTTGTCCCTCACATGTGCAACAACAATACCATGGTTACATCTCGTCATGTTCTATAGTCCACAACATCACCTTCATTCTTGCTTAAATTCTCTGATTAGGATGTCATGTTCCTTTTGTGCTTAGTAGACACCATCTTAGGGGAGGCTATCATATTGCTTCAATTTTCAAAAGATGCATTCAGTGGCCAACGAATCCCTTCTTGAAAATCTCTATTTTCAAAAAAATGCATTCCCCAACAAGGACCCCTAGTAGAATACTTTTCCTTCATCATGGGTTTGTAAAGAAAGAATTTGAGAAACTTTCCTTCAAGGAGGGCGCACCTTTTCTTGCAGGAAAAATTCTAACTTTCCCCTTGTGAGGGGGCTTTCTTCCTTTCGAATTCCTTGACTAAGAGAAATATTTCAAAAGGATCCCTTGATGTTGAATTGATTTGCAAAAAATACTATTGCACTTTCAAACACAGTGTCCCTTGAGTGGACCCCTTTCATTTTGAAGGGTTCCCAAGGGAGCCCTTTGAAAGCTCTTCCTTCAATTTTTGACTGTTTGTGTGACTATCTGCTTGTCTACCTACATGCCTTATTTTTTATATCTAACATGTTTTGTCTATGGATTAAAATGTTGCTTTGTAGGTGTGCCTGTGAAACTGCTTTTCAATCAGACTTTGTGGAGCCTCTTACATCAGGCTTCCTTAGGACCGAGCACTTGGGGTGAACCTTCTTTGCAAGTCCAAGGACCTCTAAAGTGCTTTCATCCTACCAGATCTATTCACCATTGGTTTGTGGGCCTCTGGTGCACTTTGTTCAACTCTCTTCAGGACTGAGTACCTATGGAGCCATTTGCCTACCCTATGCTTTTGAGCATGCCAAATTGCGGTCTACTTCCTTGATGGTTTAGGTAATATTTTCTTGGAACTCTTTCAACCTACTTTATCAAACACTCATTGGCACTCATGTTCGCTATAGTGGGGGAGAAATGTATAGGCACAAATTTGCACCCCCCTTGCAAGTTCCCTTTTTACGCCCTTCACCTTAGAAAAATCAAACCCAATAATGTAATTCCACATCCTCTGTCTATACTTCATCCACTTGGTGCTTGTTCTTAGTGTCGATGGGGAGATTTCTATTGTGGACACATGTGCGGTGCATAGACATATGTGTAGCACACTATCATCTTGACAAGATTCCTGCCTCTGGAATCTACAAAGGTGTTTTGTTTGCCATTGGGGCTGAAGTGTAACATATCTATTCCCTTCAACCAGCCTTTGAACGACTATTTCCCTCCCAAATTCACCTAAAATGACTCTTCTCCATTCCCATTCATTCCTCTACACATTCTTGGATAGCTTCTTTACAATTCACACATTCTCTAATGCTTCTTATCTACCTGTTGCACTATCAACTCTACTATTCCAAAATCACACTATTCTTCACATCTACCAAAGAAGCTGCAACTTGGTTTCTTGTGAGACTTCCTTTGGCATCACTGCGGCCACTTTGACTTTTCCATAGTTGTAATCTTTCATTCCTCTTTCATTGGACTTAAGTGCCTCTAGTCGAGGGTAGTATTGTTCATTTACTATTTCCTTTTTGTTGGATTTGAGTAGCATAGTTCTCTTTGTATTGTTTGGAATTCTCCTTTTCTATACTTTTCTCATCACATTTCTATTTCTCTATCTAGCTATCCATGGAGGTGGAAACACCAATATGAAGGTTTGACTACAACAAGCCCTAAAATAGCCCCAACATTTTCCCCCACTTTGTTGTGTGTAGGTACTTGTTCGTGTGGAGCTTGCAGGAGAACTGGACCTTTTGTGAGTTGAACTCTTACCTTTCTCATTCTTGTTATTTCTTATAACATCTCTCTTATTAGCTCAGTTATTTTCTTGTTTCTTATTTTTTTCATCACTTTAAATTTCAATAGCTAAGCCGTTAGTAGGTTTTCAGTACCTCTAACTATCCTTTTTCATTTTTTTTTCCATATGGAAAAAAGCACACCTATGACATACCAATGCACTGCACTATCGTCCTTATTGTGTGTTGCTATCTTCTGGCAGAGAGTTGATAGTCTAGTCATAGCTTGAATTCCATAAGCTTGTTCAATTAGTCCAAACATAACTTTTGGGTTAGTATATTGATAGAAGCACTAAAATTGCTCTTCATTCTCTACCCTTAGCATCAAGTACTATGCTAAATTTTTTTCCAAATTGAGGTAAATTAGGGTAGCCTTCAACTCTGGGCTCTCTGTGACTTGGAGCTATTGAGTGGTTGGTCCCCCTCCTCTACACCTTGTTCATACCAGACATACGAAAACCTTGTTGATCATTTGAGAGAATGAAGCGATCGAAGTAAGGAGACCAATACACAAAATGTATAGAGAACCTGATATGCACTAGTCATTGTATTACTCAAGACTATCCCTACACACACAAGGAAAGTATTCACCAAGGTTGTATTACAAGAACATCCAAAAATCCTAGTAAATGAAATAAATGACAATTCCCCATTACATACCCCTCTAGACATAGCAATGATGTGATGGATGGATGTTTTGTTTCCTTTGGAATATTTTATAAATGTTTTTGACATTTTGAAATGTTTTGAGGCTATTTTTGATATTTTTGCAATATTTGGATGTTTTTAGAGATTTCACACATTTTGAATGTTTTGTAATTTTCTCATGATGTTGATGAATAGATATGGATACATAGCGATATCAGTGCTCTTTTGAGATCTTGTTCATAGCCAAGATAGGGTTGATTAAGCTGATTAATTGATTGTCAATAGTGATAATATTGTTGAGGATACACAACAATGCAAGGATAGTGCTTTCAAGATAAGAACAACACAAGGATTGGAAAGGATACATCTTGAGATGATGATTTGATTGATTGGATAAGATGGATCAATATTTGTAGCCAAGCTAGGAAAAAAATCTATTGAACATTTGATATGATGTTGAAGCACAAGTTGGATGCAATTGATATAAATTTTTTTGGATTGGTGTTTGGTAAAAGATATATCTAATCTAGAACATTTGATTTTTCAAAATGTGTCATGTGCTTATGATTTTGGATGTTTGCACATGAATGATTTTGACTATTTTTATTTCACTTTTAAAATATTTTTAGACCACAACATGAGCTTAGAGGACATAGATCAAGATTTATTCCAATGCAAGATGTAAGTATCTACCAAAAGTGTCTAGTAATGTATGAGATGCTATTAGTCAATGCATGGATAGATGGATATCCAATGGATGCCAAGGACTATCTTGTGATAAGATAACATGTTTGGATAGAGGATGATCAATTTAGGATACTACATGATCTCTTGGATAGTGTTGGATGTAGACAATGGTATTACATGGGATAGGATATGCTCAACGAAAATGATCGTGTCAAGGTTTTCCCAAAAGAATGTTTGAAATATACTCCTAATATTTGTCAAGATCATGATGGACATGGAAGATGAATAAAATTGGATTGGATGAATCATGAATTTATTATGGAGGAGATGTCAGAATTTGAATTTATTATGGATGAGATAATATGCTTCCACTTAGGATAGTGCATGTAGATGCTCAATTCTACATATGATGCATGTTTGCCATATTTTCCTCAGGGTACTTGTCCAAAGTGCCACCTATAAGGATGAAAAAATGTACTCCCTAATATCTTGCCTTGATTTAGTGTTATAATGTGTTTAGCACATTCACATTAGGTCTTGGGCCCTTGTGAACTAAATGGACCTAGTTGTACCATATTTAAGGTGTTGTAAAGTGTTGTACAACACTTTTACACTTATCTAGGGTTTTATTTATTAATTGGGCTTCTTTATGCCTTATTTGGCTTTATTTTGCATCCACAAGCCTTAATTAATGCATCTTTCTGAGGATAATCATGACATAAACCAACATCCAATCATAATTAAGGTATTTTTGGATTGTATGGCCTAGATTTAGTTATCTGGGACTCATACGAAACCTTCAATGTATGGGTCCCACCTAAGTTTTAGGACTTGATCTAGATTTCACATGAATCTAAGTATTTCTTGAAAAGTGTGTCCCATAGTCTAGCCTAATGGGACTCATACACCACTTCTGGCATATGAGTCCCCTGTGTCCCAAAATTAAATTTAATTCAAATTCTTGGTGGGATTTTATCTTCCTAGATCTAATGTCAGCTTGTAGTGTTGTAATTTTAGGAAATTTGGCATAAACAAGTATAAATACAAGGTTATTTCATTCATTTTTCACCTAACAAGCAACCAAGTGATCCTTATAGAAAATTTGTGTCTACAAGAGAATTCAAAAGTCTTCAAGAGCTGATTATCAAGCGTTTTGGAGCATAATTCAAGTATCAAGCATCATGTTTGTTTTTGATCTAACAATTGTGATGTAGGGTTTCATGATTCAAGCAAACATTCAATTCAAGATCCATATCATTCAAGAGAGAGTCAAGATCTACATCTATTAGAGCCACTTCATACATGTTTGCAACACTTTATTGCTAGGGTTTGGTGAGTTGCAACATTACATTTTGTTCATTCATCATTCCTTTATCTCATTTTATTTCATTACAAGGTTTGATTACCAAAACAAGATTCAAGACCAAGGAAAACCTCTTTCCACTAACAAAACAAGATTTTCCCCTCTCTTTAATGTGTGATTTGTAGATCTAGGTTGAAGAACTTCTAAGGAGCAAGATTGGAAAGAAGTTGTTAAAGTAGCAAATTTTTCCAAGTTGTCACCTTGTTTTGAAGAGCATTAAAAGATACCTACAGAGCCTAATTTAGCAATTTAGATCCAAAAACTAGGTCAAGAAGACAAGGAAAAGATTGAAGAGTAGATTCAGATCTTCATTCTCTAAAAAAGCTAAAATGGACTGATATGCCATTTCTGGCATATGAGTCCTAGTACAGTCAAATTTATAGTTTTCAAGAGTTATAGACTTGTCTTTTCCAAATTTATGTTCCTTCCTAGAAACCCTAATCTATGACTAAATCACCCAGTCTAGCATATGAATCCCAGTTTGCATTAATTTTTGTATTTTTAACATTTCATACCTCCATTCAAGCTCCTACAGATTTCCAGGTGCACACCCATGATCTCTCAATTTGTTATTATGATTTGTGTTCATTTCTAGGTCATTTGTTGTATTTTTACATATCATTAAATTTCATAATTAGATCTCAAATATAATTCATCTTTCCAAGCCCTAGCTTGGTGGTGAACCCCTTTTCAGCCTCTAATCATACCCTAGGACACCCTTTACTAGATCTCTTCCTCCCTTCCTATCTTCGGATTGAGATCTCTAGGGTTTGCTTAAATGTTTAATAATAGTGAAATAGGACATCCCCCCTTGTTCTTCAACCCATAAAAGGTGGAGCACCCTATTTCCATCATTACACCACCGAAGTGGTTTTTACTAGAGTTTGAATTTTCTCTTTACTATTTTTTTGATTTTTTTGATTTTTTTACTTTTGAAATTTTTGATTTTTTAATTTTTTAATTTTTAAAGTTATATCTTCTATATTTTACTTGATCAAACTCAAGCTTCTCTTAAAGGAACTCTCTTTTAATTGCAACATTGGTGTATTTCTACATGCCTTTTGTTTAGGTGAAAAATGGGGTCCACCAAAATGAATCAACAAGATGATTGACCATTATTTTTTTAAGACCCTAAACACTACAATTATGTGTATGATAAGATGCAAATAATAATAATAAATGTTACCTTACTGTTATAAAAACTATGGGGGAAGTTTTTAGAGCATAAAAAGTTGTGTACCTGATCAAAAAGTTGTTGTTTTAAGCTATAGAGGACTCATTCGCCTTCAGTGACGAATGGGTCCCTATTATGGTTTCTAAAACTTATATCAAGGCCCTGTTCCTTAATATCTGCACCTCAAATGAACCCTATTATCAACTTCTAAAATTCATTATGTAATTTTGTAGCTTTGATTCCTTGATTTGGCACTTTGAATGACAACTTTTGCAACTTGACAACTTTGCTCCAAACTTGCTCCACTTGATCTTCAACCTATAAATCTATAATCACACACTCAAGGGTAGAAAAACTTGTTGATTTTTTAGTGAATAGGGGTTTTCCTTGGTCAAACCCCTTGTAGGTAATTAAACCAAATGATGAAATGAAGCATGAAACATGAATATGTAAATGATATCACCTTAGATGATGTCTTGTGAAATGAATCTGCAATCTAACATGTAGTGGCCATAAAGAATGTAGATCTTGGATCCTTGAATTTGATTTGAACAATGGTTACAAGTAGATATTCAATGCTACATCCACTTCTTTAGCTCAACAACATGAATGAATGCTTCAAACCCTTGTCATGATGATATGATCTTGAATTGTTGCAATAAACTCTTGAAATCTACCTTCAAATACCTTATGAATGCTCTATAATGATCTTGCTCTTGATCTCATGAAGTCACATAAGTTTTCTAGGAGAAAAAATGTGAATTAACCCCTTATTTATACTAAATTAGGAGATTAACCTCAAAATTCAAATAATTAAGGTTGATACCAAATCTAGAAACAAACATTATTAAATTCCTGCCAAAATGAAATTCAAAAAGGGGGGTCTCATTAAGGGAGGAACCATTTGCCACCTAGGGTGAATGGGTCTTGACTTAGTTTTCCAAGACATAACCCTAGGGGATTGAAAGAAGGCTAAAAATGCATTTCAGATCAACTGAAAAAGGGGGGTCCTATTAAGGGTGATCCCACAATAGTGGTTTACAATTTTTGGCCAAACTGGATACTAAAATTATTATTTTAAGTAAATCTTCACTTTCAAGCACCTATAGCGGCTAAACCATGAGGAATTTGAAGATGATGCAAACTATTGTTTTGTGGAATTTTTCTATAGATTCTA
Organism: Sequoia sempervirens; assembly: GCA_007258455.2. Taxonomy (NCBI): domain Eukaryota; kingdom Viridiplantae; phylum Streptophyta; class Pinopsida; order Cupressales; family Cupressaceae; genus Sequoia; species Sequoia sempervirens. The sequence goes on from VDFB02193867.1 coordinate 319,096,601, forward strand.
AATATGTTTTTTTCAAAAATTTTGGAATCAGATTGCACTTCTTTTTCCATCTCCCTCAAAAACCAGATTTTTTCAGAAAACAACATATTTTTAAAGTGACGCTCACCATATAACATATAATTTTTTTTCCATGAAGGATAAAATTCTAATTCTTTCTAATTTAGATTTGTAACTCCAATATCTAGTGCTTCCACTTGGTTAGATATTTTTTTATTGAATATGTTTTCTTTAATCAAGTTTTGAAGTCAAACCAATTACAATTCAGACATAGCATGACCGTATATCGTGTATATTTTTTTGTATGTATCGAAATTCAAATTTTTTTTGTTGGATTAAGGACTTTAATATCTGTGCACTCATATTTTTCAAATTTTTTTTGACAATATGCTATTTTCCCACATGTGCAAACAAAGAGCTTGATTTTCAGTGAAAACCTATGTTTAATAAAACTAAAAAAAATACATAATAAAACCAAAACATATTAAAATTATATTCGTTGGATAGCTCGTTCTAAGGAATACCTAATTCCAATTGGATCAATGAAGTATCTACCATTTTCATGTTCAAATCAAACTCCAAAGTGCATATTTTTTTATTTTTTTTGTGAACAAGGTAAAAAATTAGGGAAAAGGGGGGTTCGCTCGAACCAGGGGGTTTGAGCGAACATGGTTCATTCGAAGCCCCTTCTTAAAAGGGGTTTTCATTTTATTTGTGTCCATTCATGCATTAAATGGGTTCCCTTTTTGGTTTGTTCAAACCCCTAGAATGAATTTTTTTGGCATGGGGTCATTTTTTACAAGTTTTCCTTTCTCATTCAAATTGTAAACCACTTTTGTTGGTTTACCCTTAAGGGAGGACCCATTCACCACCTAGGTAAAATGGTTCCTAGCACCATTTTCTAGGACCTAACCTTGCCCAATTAAATATTTTATTAATTAAATCATAAGTGTGAGGATAGATCTTCAGGAGGTGTCAAAATTAAGGCTTAAATTTGAATTAAAAGGGGTTTAATTACTCCAATTACCCACAATTATATAATGATCACCTAGATAAATGTGAAGTTTCCTTATAATACTTTAAAACACTTAAACAAGGTATAAATTTAAATACATTTTATTAAAAAGGGGCCCATTAGGCTTAATTAAGCAAATACATACTAGAAAAGTGTGAAAGTGTGTTACAACACTTTACAACACCCTCGCAAAGGATCAATTAAGGCATATTTTAGTCAAATAAAGGTCCTAGAATAGTGTGAATGTGTACAAAACATTACAACACTACTCAAAGACATCATTAATTTAGTTTTAATGTTAATAATCAAACCCAGTAAGGGAAAAAGGCTTACTTTTTCTGTTACTATACCTTCAATAAAGGATATCTCCTAGTTGGTTTACTAGTGATTTCTTTGAATAATGAGACGGTGAGTCTCAAGAATAAAATATGAGAGAGAATCTCAAAACATCTAAGCTTATGTTAGTCAAATCTTTAGTTCAACTTCTAGTTTATAGATTAGAAAATAAGGCCAAAAAATATAAATGAGTCATTAGATATCTATAGTTTAGTTCCTTCTTTATATTGATACATAATATATCTTTAGTTTTATAATTTTTACCACATGTCGTCCCATGAGAGTAAAAACAAGAAGGAAATTCATGTGAGTTTGCATTAGCTTTAGAAAATTCCTCCAAAAGTGTTGGGAAAATGTGTCTCAACCTTGTAATTATATAAGGTTTCTTTTTTACAGGAGTTACATTGATAGGTGTAATATACAATGGGAGTAGGAGGTGGAGAAAAATGTGAGTATGTTAACAAAAAACTATTAAACTATCGACATACATTAAATTAATATATATTGTAAATCTAGACCGTTCATCATTAGGTTTTAGATCTGATGGTAGATAGTTTGTTGGTTTGTCTGTCCCTAGAAGGTAACCTTATTTTATGAGAGAGTTGTATCACGACTGCATATTATGATGTATTCTACAAGTCTGATAGTCATTGTGTTGTCTCTGGATCTTTGGTTGGTGAGACTCCTATGAGAAGCTTACTCTGCAAGTATATTGTAATCTTTGTGATTTCTATTAAATAATATATTGAGTGGTTTTTGGAGTGTCAGTTTTTCCTCCCAAAAGGGTTTTCCCCACATAAATCAATGTGTTGTGGTATACATGATATTTATGTTTATTTTTTGTTCAAGTTTATGTAACTATTGTAAAGATCTATAAAATTTTGCATTATCCTCCTCTCAAGATTAGTGTAGGAAGTTGTTCTACTACCTTAGCTTCCTTACAAAAAGGAGAGTAAGGCTCCTCACTATACTGGTAGGAGGTGATTCTTGGTTATCTTTTCATTTGCTTGTTTTCTTTAGTAGATAGTGTTATAATGTGTCGTTCTTAATAATTTTTTTCATCATCTCATCTTGTCAACTTGTAGGTGTTCTCAAAATTATAAAAGTTATAAAACACAAAAAAAGGAATCTTTCAATATTTCCTTCCCTTTTATAGATTTTGTTTTGTTTTATCTTTCACCATTTCTTTTAGTGTCTTAATTTTGTTTGATTATTTTCAACATGTCTGTTTAATTTCATGTCATTCTAATATACAAGTATTTTTTCTTTCATTTTGATTTAGTATTTACTTATGCATGTGTATGAAATAGATGATAGAATAGATGCCAAATTTTATGTAGGTTTTTATGTTACAAATAAGATAATAGGAAGCAACACCTTAGCTAGGATAACTCACTTTTAAATTATAAAAACTTAGAAATTGGACCATCATCTTGAACTCCCCCTGCCCCAAAAAAAATAAATCTAAGTTACCACACAGAACTCTAGACATCACCCTAGATTGATAAAATTAAATGGAAGGAAATTGACAACTACAACTAACCTATCAGAACCTATACCCATTCCATTAACTTTTTCCCCCTTCATCAACTTTCCACCCCCCTAAATATCACTATTCACTTTTTCTTCTTTTTCCATTTTATTTTATTTATTTTAATTTTAATTTTAAAAATATCACTTCTTAACGTATCCCCATCATAGGGATGTGACTAAATGTGTTATATACAATCTTGATTTAAATTATTTAGGATCTTGCTAGGCTAAGATTTTTCTACTTCTTTTAAGTTGATATGGACACTATATATGAGTAATGAGTATGTATGTCTTATATTGAAACTTGACACATAACATATAATACCAATATGTTTAGTTTATAATTATTAGTGCTTATTATGTGTAGTTTATGATGTAGTATGTCTAGAACCCCAATTCTAATACCTGCAAAAAAAAAAAAAACAAACACATAGTTAGGTCCAATGCAAGTATGAATCAAGATTCCCCATGAAATCCATTAGCAATGCTCAAAATAGGAAATAAACTTGAAGAACACAATGATAAAACAATGAAATCCTAATTAAGCAAGCAAACTCTTGATCCCATGGGGTAATTGGTGCCAATTTGATGTGAAAATTGGCCCTTTCCCAACTCCAATGATGCAATGTTGATGAGTGATGAAGAGTGATCCACTTTCTTGAAGATTCAAGTGTGCTCCATGATGAAAAACCTACATAACTTAGCTAAGAATTTGATAAAATAGATGGGAATGATGAAGCTTGAAGATGAAATTGAGTATAATAAGTTTGCTCAAATTGTAGATGATCAAATGAATGGAGAAACCTCTTATTTATAGAAAGACAAGATGGAGAAATGTCCAAAATGAAGCAATGTGGGACCAACTTTGAACCAATGGCCAAATGCCACTTGTCAAGAGATGAATGGGCCAAGGATGTGCACATTTTGATGAATGTGCCCATAAATGCAATTAGGTGGAATTTGAAAATAGTGAAATGACATGTAAGAGAGAAAAAAGAATGATTTGAATGCCACTTGGCTCAGTGCACAAGGTCATGTAAGAAGGAATGAATGTCTTGTTGGAAGGACAAAGTCCACTTGGAGGGATTTCAAATTTGGAGGAATATTCTCTAAAGATGCCAAGTTGAGAGAAAATAGAGATTTAATAAATGAATTAAATGTATTTTCATGTGCAAGTGGCAAAAGCTAGAGGATGGGACATGGATTCAAATTAAATTAATCAAAAGATGAGAAGAATCTGATTTAGATTTAATTAAATAAATGATTTTGATTTATTTAATTAAAGGGGATGAATGTTAGATTAAATAAAATAAGGTTTAATTTATTTAATTTAATAGAGTGACTTTAGAGATTTAACCAAAAAAAATGAATTATTTAATTAAATAGAGATATAGGGTTAATTAGATTAGATTGATTGATTTAATTAACAAGAGAGAATGACTTAATCAAATAAATGATTATTTATTTACTTAAGGGATGAAGAGTGATGACAAGTTAAGAGGATGATTCAGGTTGAAACAATGTTAGTAATTAAGATCAAGTGTGTAATGCCAAATGGTACATTTTACATGTCTACATTTTGCCCCTCTTTGAAGTGATGCACTTGTTGGGTTGGTTCAAAGAATAAACATGTCTTGATCAAAAGCCAAAAATTTTCCGCTTTCAAAATTTTCCCCATTGTTGCCTTAGTGGGTGAAACATGCCGATATACTACCCCCTCAAGAGATTGGACAAAAATTTCACCTTTTTGGGTGATCTCGCGAAAAAGAGGACAAGGTACCTGATGGGTTTAGAAAGGGTCCGAGAGACCAAAAACATGCCCAAACACAATAAAATGATACAAAACGGGTCTCAAATGAACGAAACAAGCTCAGGGGTCCAAAACCCTAAGTGGATGATCAAATAGGGTCAGAAAACCCTACCTTTTAGGCTTTATATAGGCCCTAGGGGACCACTTCCAATTCATTTGCACATTCAACCTATAGAGATCCTTACATTTTGAGCCCAAAGCACTGATCGAGATGGCACAACACGTACTCTCTCGACACATTTTTGACCGAGTACGAGTATACCAGCAACATCCAGGCACAGGACCTCTAGTGAGTGACCCTAACCTTATCTCATTTTTTTGTTTTGTAAGCATTTAAGTGCATTTAATAGGGCTATAAATATTTTTAGGGTTAACGACACAATATTGCACTGCTACAAACTGAGTTTTGGCTCCACATGGCCCCAAAGTGCACCTCATATTCATGGGGTGTCACAGCGGAGGACCCTACAAACTAGGGTTTAGGGACAAATAGCGTTGCATATGCGCAGAGCGTCGCGATGATCAAGTTTAGGTTTAGGTTAACGGGTCACATGAAAACTGCACTATCGTGAAATTTTTTGAGAAGTCAAACTCCTCCAGCGGCGTAGTTTGAAATTTTCAAACTGCACCGCCTTCGCAAACAGTGACGCATATGTTGTTTTAAAGGAAAACTGCTCGACCGGGAATGAGATTATTTTCAAGAAACTTGATGTTGTGACCTTGCTGATGTAGGAAGAGCTTGGGATACTACATTCCTATGAGCATAGGATTTTGGTTCTGTTTGACATTCTAGAGGGTATGCATGAGCATCTATAGGAGCATCTGGGGGCCCTAGGGTTGTGGTACATTGCGTACGTGTACCCAATATGCACACACTTGGGTATGATGATTGTGCTGGCTGAGAGATGGCACAGTGAGACATCGTCATTTCACTTTCCCATTGGTGAGGTGACCATCACATTAGAGGACGTCTGGCGTATTCTTCGACTAGCCACTCATGGAGAGTGTGTGATTTACGACATAGAGGCTGGTAGAGAGGCCTGCTATGAGGTTATGGGTCTTGAGTCTATGGTCTTCTTAGAGGGCCAGATTGACTTGGAGTGATATTTCCTCACTGTTTCACCCTTCAGATTGGTTATAACAGCTATCATCTTAGGGCTTGTGGCACCAGATCGGCGAGGCCAATTTTTCAGCATAAGGTGGGGGCTAGCCTAGGAGAGGATGGTCTAATTTAGGACATGCTTTTCCTAGGGTCAAGTGCTTTTAGCTTCTTTATATAGATACTTGCATGAGGTGGCCTATATGGATGGCAGGTCAATCGGAGTCTGTGTTACCTTGCTACATATTTGGACATGGGAGCACATCTCTGTGCTTCATCCTGTTAGAGTGGTACCATTAGCGATGGATTCAGATGACCTAGTATTCTGGCGATACAGGGGCAGAGTTTCTTTTGAGTGTACTAGAGAGCATGGCATCCCCCACTAGAGGAGGGTCCTGGATGATATGTGGGATTTTAGATGGAGGCCTTACCTCATATTACTAGCCTAGTATGATGATGACCAACAGCTCTTCTTCACTTGCCAGGAGTGACTCATGCAAGGAAGAGAGCATACTATGATCGAGCGATATCTTCCTAATAGGGTGGCTTGGAAGCTCAAAGAGGTACAAGACAGACCCGATGATGGTTATGTGGCTATCTTTGCACATACCACGAGGGAGACATCCTCGGGGTGACCTATCCTAGCTGATGAGGTTGTACAAAGCTTCAGACAATTAGTGGAATGACCATGGGAATATGCACAGGGGCTAGCTAATGCAGGGACCACTCAGGGATACAGGGACTGGTATAGGGCTCCACTCAAATTTACATTACGAGGAGTATTAGTGGCACGATGGCGACCTAGGGGTTAGGTAGGCAGGTGAGGATAGGGAGGAAAAGGTAGCGATGAGTATGGGTGAGGCAGAGGTCCAAGACCAAATGGTGGACCACCTCCCAAGGACAAAGATTAGGTAGATGGGCCTCCGAGGTAGGATAGGCGGGATGGAGATGACAATCACCAGGACCGAGATGACAAGGCCCCAAGATGATGACCAAGACAGTGTTGTGCAGTTTTTGCACACATGCCCCACTTGGAGTGGGGGACCCCCCTTTCTTTTTTGTGTCTTTGACCTTTGATTTTATTGGATTCATCATTTTGGGGTCTTGACATGTTGGTTTTGCTGGCTTCGCCCTTGCCTTGGGGTTGCAATTGATTGAAATTGGGTTTTTGGCCAAGTCCGGGTTTTCACCTGGATCCGGGATTTTCCGCCTCTGGCGGATTTCTCCGGCCCCGGTTTTTTGTCCGTCTCTTGCCGAATTCTCTGATTCCGGGTTTTTTCCTAACTTCGGGATTTTCCGGTCCAGTCGGATTTTCCCGGATTCCGTCAAAATCCCGATCTTCCTGATTTCCCCGGTTTCTGCATTTCCGCGGAATCCGTGTCTCCGCGCATTCTGGGATTCTCCGAAATTCCACTTGGGGCACGGGTTTCCGGGCTTGTCAGAAACGTCTTTTCGCGCATTAATGGCTGAGGTATCTTGGTTCAGACGGGTATAAGGGCGAATTTAGGGCATTTTCTGATTCATTCCAACTTCGATTGCTTCCTTGTTTTCTGCTCTGGCGATTCAGAACTTTCGTTTGAGCTTTGAGGTTTGATCTTGGTTTGTTTGCGCGTGGATTGCTTGAGTGTTGCTGCCAGTATCTCGTTGCTTGGACGTGTTGTCACGTGGATTGATTTTCTAAGCTCGATTTCTGCTCGTCTTGATCCATGGTATGTATTCGTCGCCCTTCCGTTAGCTTGCATGGTGATTTGGGGTTTTCTTGTACTGGGCATTGTTGAATTTTGGGGTCGGCTCATGTTTTGACTTTGGGTGTCGTATTTATTCAGTCGGGTTGATCCGTTTTTTTATTTGAAGCCCATCTCTCGTGCCCTATGAGTTCCGTTTATCCGCTTGATTGCATATTTACACTTTAGACGGAATTCTGGGTCGTGTTGCTTAATTGTTTTGGGTGCGGGATGTGTTACCATGCGAATTTAGGGTTTTCTTGGTGTTTCGGTTAAAGCGATGATTTGATCTTGTGTTTGAATGACTTTCGCCTCGTTTTATGTTGGCTTCCCCGTCCTGTGAGGATTAGAGGGCTTTTAGGTAAATCCCGAACTGATATTTTAATCTTAAAAGCTTGCTCTAGTTTTAATGGCGGATATGTGGTTGTTCGATTTAGGGCATCGTCATCTTAGTATGGGATCCTTCCTTTGAGTGCTTCTGAGTGTTGGACCCTCTTTGCATATTCGAGTCTGGTGATTGTCGTCGGTTTTGGGTTCATTCGAGCTTTGATATTGAAGATCTTGTGGTCGCTCCTGTTTTGGTGCACGTTTTGCCATTTTTCGGGTTTCCGAGGCTGTCGCGGAATTTCTGGTCTCCCGGATTTTCCCGGTTTCCTTTTATTCCGCGGACAGGGTTAATTTCCGGTGCATTTGATGCTGTCCGCGAAAGTCCGTCCCATTCGGATTTTTCCGGATTTCCTGTCTGATTGCATTCTTTTGTATATTTCGATGAGGGAATTGATGGAGTGATTGTTAATGCCTATTTCTTGATTGCCAAAGAGTAAAATTGATGATTTTCCTTTGATTTCCGAGCATATTAATGATTTACATGGCTAATAGTGCTTTGGTGGCAGGAGTCCGTCTGGGTCGGATTTCTCCAGAATTCCGCCCCGAATGTATTTTCCCGGATTATACGATTTTCCCGGATTATTTGATTTCCCCGGATCTCGGAAGATTGGCAATTGGCATTTGGTTTTAGTAGATTTGTATGATGTATGCTAACCTTTTGGATGGATATGAGCTTAATAATTAAATTCTAATAATAATTCTTGGATGTGCAGGCTGAATCAAGCAAAGCTGCTGCTGGGAAGTCCAAAGGTGGTGCGGGGGCATCTGCAGTTTCCGAGACAGAAAAATTGAGATTAGACATGAGGAGTCAGGTCCCAGAGAGTAAGATATCCTCCGTGTGGGCAGATGTGTCCGATACCAACGTTGGTGCCTGGCGTTACGAAGAATTCAAACAGAGAACAGCTGAGAAGGACCAATCGGCATTGAGGCAAGGGATGATGAACTCAGGGTTGGTACACGTGGCAGGGTTCCCTCCAGCAGTCCAGTGTTACGAGCTGATTTTGGAGTGTGCTAGGCAGTACGCCTTTGACACACAGATGGTAGTTAGTACTGAGGGACGGGTGTTGGCAAATTTCAGTCCAGCCTCCATTGCCCGAGCTTTCAGCATGCCGGATCTCCCCTCGGTCTGCGCCCTAAACATTGACACTGCTCGCACGTATTATGAGAACGAGCCAGTTAAGGCTCAACAGCTTATCAACTCATGGCTTGAGAAGCCCAAGTCTCACCACTCTAAATTGCCCAAACAGTTGCACAGGGTGAAGTTCAGGCCAGATATTTATGATGCTATCACACTGTTGAGCAGGGTGGCCGGACTCAAAACTGCCGGGGTATTGGAAAGTTGGATGGTCCATGTGATCACCAAGATAGGCCAAGGAACGAATTACCACTGGGCAGGACTTATCAGTGCAGAAATAGATAGGCAACTGAGGAATGTTTTGGAAGGAAAGAAGTTCACCATGTCCTCCTTTGTTATATATATACTGGCCATCTCCTATCCCTACAAGGGACTGACTCCGGCAGGAACTATTGGACAGGACATTATCTATGAGGTCTATCCGGAATTGCACCTCGGGCACGGAGATTATAGGAGGGCCAATGATGCCTTCACTATGCACATTACCCGGACCCTTCAGAATGCGGAGCACATCAGATTGTCCGATGGGGCTAGGGGGTTGATTAAGAATTATGGGGCCTGGTTCATCCAGTTCCCCACTTTCACTTATCTCCGGATTGATGGATGCCCCGTTGCTCCCTACAGATTGCCCAGGTATCCCACTGACCACATAGTGCTACTGGAGGTCGTAAGACAAATTTGTGAATTCGATACGGTGGTCAAGAGGGAGAAACATAAAACTGGTTTTGGAGGTGACTTCCCTCTTGGGATTGGCGTGGATGTGATGTGTCCTTCCATTCAATCAGCTCACACTGCAGGTGAGGAATTGGCCGCCTATGGATTCTCTTTCCATTCAAAGAGAATGAATTTTGACATCACCGGAGGGGCACAGAAAAGGGCTACCCGGGAATACAGGCACAAGGAGGACTTGGAGGACTACTGGGTCAACATCAAGGATGACCTTGATGCACGAAGGAAAAGGTATTCCCGGCTGCCAGTAGAGGCAATTAGGCAGTACAATGTGAAGCTGATTCCAGATCAGCTGGAGGATGATGGAAAACTGGTCCAGGACCATGTCTATGAACCCATCAAGGATAGGTCAGTAGCGGATATTGACTGGAATGAGCCTGAGGTGACAGAGTTGGAGGACTTAATGGCTCCGGTGCTAAAATATACCTTTGCTTGGATCAAACATGAGGTCTGGGTGTTGGAAAATGCCAATGTTCCCCTCACTTTCGACCTGATGGGGAATCTCAACCCCATGTCCACTTCAGAGGAATCCGGGGAAGAGGACCCCAAAGGGAAAACAGCCAAGGCCTCTCCTTTCAAAATCAAGGTCAGAAGCCCTAAGGGGACTCAACCTGCAGCAAAAAGGAAACCTATCGGCAAACGCAGGTGGAAGACCCTGACTATCAGCAGGTCCTCGGACGAGGAGGAGGTGGAGAAAGCTGAGGAGGAGGATGTTCCTCCACCGCCCAAGAAGGCCAGAACTACAAGGGTGGCGAAAAAGAAAGGCCAAACGACTTTGGAAGATGAGCCTCCAGTTGTGGATGTAGAAAGCTCCGGAGGGGAGAAGACCAAAGTATACACCAGAAGATCCAGAACTCCGTCCCCAAAGGATGCTGCACAGCCAAAGGTTTCTTCTCCAATATCGCCAGCCACTGAACAGGACAAGCCTGTCTCTCCTCCACAGGGTGTAACAGAACCGGTAAATCTGGATGAGCAGGAAATCAGCGGAGAGGCAGAGCCATTTAAAGAAGGGGCATTATTCAGTGAGGCTGTCCGAGCTCGAGGTAGAGACAGAAGAAAGGCACACTTCTCCCTTGGTGCAGTACGAGGACTCTCCGGAGAGTGAGAAGGGCCGCGGATCTCCAGAACCAGAGAAAAGTATCCCCGCTGGAACTCCATCGCCGGTGCTTCCTGAGTTGCGATTTGAGGAGATGGACCAAGGTGAACAACCCCCAGAGAAAGATGATGACAAGGCAACAGAAGAAGGAGAAGTCGAGGTGGCAGTAGCAGAAGAGGAGAAAGCCACAGAGGACCCGGGGAAAACTGACACAGAAGGAATCCGGACGGACCCTGTAGCCCCGGACTGGTTAGAAAAAGAAATAGCAAGGAAGAAACAAGTGATAGTAGAGGACACTCCTCTCGACTGGGATGCAATGTTATCTCAGATTGGAAAGGGGAAAAAGAAGAAGGCTGCTAGGATAATTTCCCGGGTGGAAAGGGATGAGGTGCATAACCGTGTAGTCCACATCGCCACCCCTGTTGCAGATAAAACAAGAGAAGAGGTAGTAGGCCAGGATTACAGTGTCCAAACCATTAACCTTGGGCCAGCTTCCCTAGAACAAGACATTGAGGAATTCGAGGGGTCAAGTGCTGTGATTCTGGATAGATTGAAGAAGGAGACTCAGACAAAGAGAGAATTGAAAAGGGAAAATGAAAGGTTGAGGAAAAGCTTAGAAGAGGTCATGAAACCTCTACAGTCCCTCCATCCGTCCTCCTCTTCTACTCCCGGATTTCTGCCGAAGGAAACAATTTCTGGCATAGAGAAGATGAAGGCTTCCACACAAGCTGCCATGGACTGGTTGATGAGTGTTCGGACACAAGGGGATGAAGCTATTAAGGAGATCCTGTCAGTTGGCAAGGATGCAGTCCAAGGAAAAGAGCTGATGGAAAGCATCCTTTCTCAGGATATGAATGATGTCGATTCTCTGTTGCAGAAGACAAAGATTATTCTGGGGCATGGCAGGGAACAATTGGGCAAGGATGGAATTCTTCCCTCTTCCAGGTTGGATGAACCATGGGAATGGTTCGAAGCATTACAGATCAGGCAGGGAGCCCTGAAAAAGATAAAGAAACGAAGAAAAGCCATTGATGCCGACCTTACTGCAATCTATGATGGTTGCATTGCATTTTTTGAAGTGATGACAGGGAGGAATAAGATGGCTCCCAAGTACCTGAGTTTGGATCAATTGAAGGAATGGTGGCATGAGGTTTATGCCCCAGATTCTGATGAGGTTGTCACTGGCCATATGCTTGATGATGCGGCTACATATTTGGCAATAATAGATAGATACCTGACCAGCAGAAAGGATTGGAAGGGGACCATTGAGCGGTCCAATGATGGGATTGAGTCAATTAAATGCCGGCTCAAAGTTTTGCCATTGCCACCTGTTGCTGAGCTGGAGGGAGTTTTCTCGAGGGTCCAAGGGTCACCAGCGCGGAGGAAAGACAAAGGAAGTGGCAATTAAGGTTTATCTCGAGATTTGTGCTTCCCTATTATCATAGGGCATGCATTGGACCGGACTTCCTTGGAAACTGTGCCTTGGCCGACTTGGATGATGGCATTGAATGTGTGCCTTAGTTGTTTCCTTGGCCGACCTGTTTTGGCGGTTTTTATTTTTTTTGTAAAATGTTTGGCTGGGCCGACATGTTCTGGAAAAAAAATTTGATAAATAGGCATTTTTGCCTTATTGTAAGGGACAGTTCAGAAGATTTTGATAGTAGAGATTAGCAAGAGCAATAGTTAGAGTTTTAGAATTTCTTGAAGCAGATATCATATTCAGAACAGTTGAATTGTTGCAGCATTTGATGATTAATACAATTGGAGACATTGTGGTTTTACTGGTGAAATCCTTTGTGTTATCTCATCTTGCATGGTTCTCTTGTTCTATCTTTTACATTGCTTGAAGATCTAGGGTTTATTATTCAGAAATAAATTAGTTTAGTTAGATAAATGGTGTATGTGATTTCATATTTGGAATGTTGGTAGCTATCTTTGGTCTACACTCCCAGTAACTATCTGATTGTAGTAGGCTGGTGAAGTCAACCTGGACCATATATATTCAAATGTGCTTAAGTTCGGTTGTAGATGCAAGTCTATGATTTGAAAATTTATACTCCTCAGAAGATTGCACTGTTCTTGTAAAGATTGCCTTGTGGGTCGAACAGGAATTGGTTATTTGAGATAGGTCCATTCCAAATATATGTCATTTGCATTGCTTGTCTGTTCAATAATTTAGATTTTATTACCTTCCCTGCATCCCTATCTTTTGCAATTTCTTTATTATTCGGTTAGATTTAGGATTCAAGATCATCATATTGTTAGATCTGGTAAATTGAAAAGGTTTAGTTTGCTTGTAGTAAGGTCCGATTGTGATTACCAGCAATTTCACATTTCATCTGAGTTGTTTTATGCATTGTTATGACCTAACACCCGAGAGACCTTGGGGTGATTTTCAGTAATTCATTATTGGAGATTACCTTTCAAGAGAGATAGGATTTTGTATTCTGTCTGAGTTGTTGCTGTGTAGAAAACACCATCAACAGACAGGGATCAGGATAGAGCACAAACACCACTAAGGATCCAAACACCACCGAGGGATAGGGATCATGATCGGCCACCCGTGCAGCCAACCCTCTATCCAAATTTGAGAGATGGGAAGATTTTGCTACTGTAGGCCCAGGTATAGACACTTACAGCCAAGAGGGATTAAGCCAAGGAAGAGCAAGACCATGCCATTTTGTAGAGACATGCCACAGAGCTACAGGTAGCTACTGAGATGGGTAGACGGTAGTAGCTAGAGAGCATGGCTACCTCCTCACTGTTTCGCTACGGGCCTACAGAGAGGCCATCCAGGAGGCCGACTATTACAGGATGCACTACCACCAGCCTGTGTCAAGAGTAGCCCGAGTCCCAAATTTTTTCCAGAGGATAAGGCACAAGCCAGTAGAGGATCATGTCGAGAGAGCAGCAGCCAACAGGGCTAGCCCCATTTTTTATTGAGACAATATTCTTTCATTCTTTATGGGCTCATTTTTGATAGCCCCCATGGGCAGTTGTACCTTTTGACATACACATGTACATTGATACGATTTTGTACCATGACAGTATAGTTATTTTGATGATATCTAAGATGATATTTATTTGATATGATGTGATATGTCCTATCTTTACTTTATGCTTTATGGATGGATCTTATTTCTATATGTGATGCAATGATGTTCTATGTTATGATAATGATACTATGTGATGATATGATATGTTGAATGATGTATGGATGCATTTCTCTTTTTTTTTGTACCTTTTCTTATGTACTTTTCATGATGTTATGTTATGCAAATGCTTAGACTAATGGATCTATATTTTTATGCTATGATGGATGATAAGATGTGTGTAATTTTCTCACGTATGATATGCACTTATGATGTTATGATAATGACGTGATGATATGATATGTTGAAATGATGTTTTATGAAATGATATATGTATGTGTTATGATATGATGTTATGATATGCAAATGGATGCTTTTGGTATATGATGTATGATGGTGTAATGGATGCTTATATGTGATATGGGATGATTATGCAATTTTATGATATGATGAGTGCAAATGATGTTATGATGATGCAGATGTTTATAATGCTATGGGATGATTTCTTTTATGTTTATATAATGGATGCATATATATGATTTATGAGATTCTTAGAATAACCAATCTATATTATATATGGATGGAAATACAATGCATGGTGTTATGATTAATTTTTTCTATGTGATATGATATGTAGTATTGAATATGCTAATGGTTTGTGGATGCATGATGAATGCAATAATGATAATGATTTGTGATTAACTGTCATGGTACCATGTTAACATGAAAGAAGATAGAAGAAAGCAAGAGATTCCAACAAGACACAAGATGATGATGATGATGATGATGCATAACGAGGAGTTGGTATTTTCAAAGGGCCAATTACCTTATGTTTGATTACAAACATAGGTACGATGAATCAAGGTATCAAGAACTAGGATGGCATTGTACCTAGTGTGATGGAATTTCACTTGACAATCAGATAGGAGTATTCTTGTTCACACCTGACATACGAAACCCTATTCATAATATAGTTTTGATATTCCAAACATATTAGACCAAAACATAGCAAGGAAATCCTTCCTATGTGGTCAACAAGATACTTAAAACATCCTCCCTACACCTAAACAAAGCATGCATGACCAAGGTTATATTACAAAAATATCCAACAAGCATAGTAGACAAAAGATAATGATCATTGCCCCATTCCTATCTCTTTAAATCCTTCATTTGGACATCATCGAGAGGTCCTTGGAATGAGCACAATAAGATAAATCCAAAGAGAAAGATAAAGTAAAAAAACAAGTTGGTGTTCTTCAATACCACTAGCCAAGACTAAACTACGGTGATGCCTGATGTTGATGTCCATTGTAGGAAGGATGCATCCTAGGACATGTTGATATCAAATGATTTGATACATGAGATTGATTGCATGATAGACTATTGTCACAAAGAGTTGACCAACTTGTTTACTTATTGACCTAGACTTTAGACTTTGACGTTTGAGTTTTCACTTTTGACCAGCTAGACTTGTTTCCGACTGTTTTACCAAAGGTTGAGGATGACGATTGTTTATTATGAGTGATGTTTATTGTGGGTGAAAGTGAGATGAGACAGATGGATTTTTTCAAATATTTGGATTTTTTGGAATTTTCTAAACTGTTTTGAGGCTATTTTTAGTATTTTTTGAGATTTTATGAATGTTTTTGAACTTTTTGAATTTGAAATGTTTTGGGGTTTTCTGATATTTTGACCAAGACCTATCCTAGGTGCCTTAGGGGTTGATCGATAGATTAGCCTTGCCTACGTTATACACGTAGAGACCACGCAGTTTGACTAACACATACTCGATTATTTGATGAGATATGAACAAATGATTTGTTAGTTTATTATGACAGACTCCTAAAGGATTGACTTAAGTGTCTCAGGGGATGGTCAAAGATCAACCTTGCCTATGTTCAAGGCTCAAAGACTCCTAGTTTGATAGGACGACTCTATTTTTGAATTTTTGATAGACTTTTTGACATGTTTGGGGATTTTGAGATGTTTTAAATGTTTTTGGATTTTCTGATTTTATGAATGTTTTGTTTTGGATTTTTGGATTTTTTGATGTTTTTGGATTTTCTGATTTTGGGATTTCAAGAACGTACACGAATCTGATCTGATGAGAACATGCCCCCAGCGTGAACAATAGACTAGTCTGATAAAGGCAATTCAAACTGACCTTGAGAATGGGCCAAGTAGTACTAGGAGGGATTATGACACGAACACAGGACCAAGCTATGATGCGGATGTGGAAGGGATGATGGATGGAGATATGGAATGTGATGGATGATGGAAGCATAATGGATGGATGATGCAGAATGAGTCGTGAAAATCCTAGTGGAAGGAAAGTGCTTATTTACACAAGGTGCCTATTTTCCAGGTTTTCACCAAGGTACTTGTCCAAAGTGCCACCGAAGTGGTTTTCACTAGAGGATGATTTTTCTATTTACTATTTTTTTTAATCCTTTTTCTGATTTTTGTTTTTTGAATTTTTTCTTTTTTCTTATTTTTTTTGTTGTCACCAAGATGCTTTTTTGGTAGGTTTTCATCAAGGTAACCATTTTTTTGGACATTTTTTGATTTTTTTAGTTTTTTGGTTCTATACCAGAAAAGATTAGGCATAATTTTTTTTGAGATGGGACTTGTTCGTGGGCTCCTGTAGATGCTCACCTTCTAGTGTTGATAACTGATATGACCCTAACTTGTAGCTTGTTGTGATGACAAATGGCTCCAACCAGTTGGGTTCAAATTTTCCTTTGGCGTTTGGATTTGGAATGTTCTTCTAGTTCTCCTTTAGCACAAGTTCTCTGACCTGGAAGGTTCTGCTCCTAATCTTTTTGTTATAGCTCCTCTTGAGTCAGTTTTGATAGACCTGTAAATGGTTTAATGCTTTCATACACCGCTCATCTAGAAAATCTAGCTCATTTAGTCTTGATACTCGGTATTCTTCATCCGTGATGAGGTTTTCCAATGATATTCTCAGTGAGGGTAGCTCGATCTTGATGGGTAATATGGATTTTGATCCGTAGACCAAGGAGAAGGGGGTGGCACCTGCGGGTGTGTAGATGCTGGTTCGATAGGCTCAGAGGGAAGAATTTAACTACATATGTCAGTCATGACCTACATCATTGACTATCTTTTTGAGGATTTTCAAAATGGTTTTATTGGTGGCTTCTGCTTGGCCATTTCCTTAAGGATAATATGGAGTGGAAAAGTGATGTTGTATTTTGAATTTGTCGCAAAGGTCATGAACATCCTAATTCTTGAAAGGTGTCCCATTATCTAAGATAATAGCTTGGGGAACACTGTATCAACATAATAAGTAGTTCAAGATGAATTTTGATATCTGATTTTACGTGATGTATGTCATGGGGATGGCTTCCACCCACTTGGTGAAATATTCGGTGGCAGTAATGATGAAATTGTGGCCACTAGATGAGGTGGGAGTGATTTTTCGAACGAGATCAAGCCCCCACTATGAAAAGGGCCATGCTCTGACAATCAGATGGAGCTCTTGAGCTGGAGCATGGATGAGGTCCCCATGCTACTGACATTGTAGACACCTTTTGATGTAGTCATGTGTCTTTCTTTCCATGGTGGGCCAATAGTACCCCGTCCTCAACAATTTCTTGGCCAAGGTCATTCCACTCGAGTGTGAACCACAAATACCATTATGTACGTCAGTTAAGGTAGTCAATGCCTTGTCAGCATTTAAGAAACATAATAAGGTTCCTTCTATGCTCCTACGATAAAGGGTATTTCCTAGGATTACAAACCGGGATGCTTTCTTGACAAATATTTTCTTAAGGTTCAAGGTTATGTCAGCTGGGAGGACTCCTATTCTCAAATAAGTGTATATGTTGTGATACCAAGGATCACTAGGACCAACAATTTCGCACACAAATTCTAACTATGGTACCTCAAATGTGGGTACAAGAAGCTACTCTACCAAGAATTCATGTTTTGGGACATTGCGAGGTATGTCTAGTAGGGATCCAATCATTGCCATGGTGTCTGCTGCTCTATTGTTTGCTTGTGAATCTGCTCAAATGTGAAATCAATGCATGATTCCTTCAGACTCTACCAAATTTTTGTATGGAGTCAACTTATCATGCTTCTTTTGGTACTCATTGTTCACTTGATTGATTATCAGCTAGGAGTCTCCATATACCTTGAGAGCCATGATATGCCATCACATTGCTATTTTGAGACCTATGGTTAAATCCTCGTATTCTGCAATGTTGTTAGTGCAGGGGAATGCCAATTTGTAGGATCTAGGTATACAGTTCCCCTGTGGAGTGATGAAAAATACCTCGACTCTTGATCCATGTTGTGTGTAGGAACCATCAAAGTAGAGTTTCCAGTGGTCAGCTATGCTGAGATTGAAGATGGATTCATCTAGAAACTCTAATATGAGTGGATTCTCTGAATACATGGGTGCTTTTACAAGCTGATTTGCAATCACCTGGCCTTTGATTTCTTTTTGTTCCACGTACTCAATGTCATATTTAGATAGACTCATGACCCATTAGCCATCCTTCTTGTGAGAATTTCCTTTGACAATAGGTACTTGATCAGGGGGTTGATTTTAGCGATGAGTTTGATTTTATGTGCCAACATGTAGTGTCTGATTTTTTGTGAAGCAAACACTACTGCTAGACAGGATTTTTTGATGAAGGAGTAGTTTAACTCATGTCCAACCATGGTCTGACTGATGTAGTAGATGGCCCTCTCTGTCCCATTTTCATCGTGTTGAGCTAGGAGAGCACCGATGGCTATTGTTGTTGTTGATATGTAGAGGATAAGAGGCTTTCTTGGGATTGGTGGCATGAGGACCGAAGGTGTGAGAAGATATTATTTGAGAATACGAGATTTTCTTGTCTGCTAGTTTTTCTATGAATATGCAGATGGATTGAAGCCTACCTTGGAGGCCTCTCAAATTTTTCAATTTTTTGGGTGCCTCCATCTTGAGGATTGATTTTACCTTGGCGAGATATATTTCAATACCCCTCATTGACACTATGTATCCTAGCAACTTTCCTGATTGTACGCTGAAAACACACTTCTTTGGATTTAAACGGACCTTGTATTCCTCCAACCTATCGAAAGTAGCACTCAAAGTTGCTATGTGATCTCTCCTCTTTCTGGATTTTTCTAGTATGTCATCAACATAATCCTCAACATTTTTAGGAATCATGTCATGGAAGATTAATGTCATGGCCCTTTGATAGGTATCCCCAACATTCTTTAAGCTGAATGGCATCATGTTCCAGCAGTATGTCCACCATGGACAAGTAAAGGACGTTTTATGTTGGTATTCTTTGGAAATAATTTTTTGGTTGTACCTAGAGAAATCGTCCATTAGATAAAGCATTTCATGTCCCACTATCATGTATACAATCATGTCAATGTCAGGCAATGGGAAATCATCCTTTGGACATACTTTGTTTAGGTCTCTAAAATCTGTGCATATACAGATCCCCCATCAGGTTTTGAAATAGGTACCAGATTTGATACCCACTCTGAATAGTCAATTGGTCGTATGAACCCTACATCCAGTAGCTTCTTCCATTCCATTTTGACTAGCAGGGTGATCTGAGGATGTATTTTTCTCAAAAAAAATTTCTGATAGGCTTTGCTTCAAGGTAGATTGCTAGGTGATGGACAACAATCTCTGGATCGAGTCCGGGCATGTCTACATAGCTCTATGCAAAGCTGACATTTCTCTCCTTTAAGAAGGATGCTAGGAGCTCTTGTTTCTTTGATAGTAATGACTTAGCATAGAATGTGATGTGTAGGGTTTGCTCTATCCCCAAGTTGACTGGGTTACATTTTTTGGCTACTACCATTGATTTTTCTTGATGTAGAGCTCTGAGAGGAAGATTGAATCCCCCCATCCTTGAGCACCTCAAAGAGGTTTTCACCATAGGATGCATCCTTTCTTTTTACTATTTTTGGGTTGGAGAGTGCCACAGTGTGGTTTTCACTCAAGGACCTAGAGATTATTCTTAGTTTTTCACTTTTGTGACTGAGGGATTCAATCGTTTCCCCATAGTATGCATGTGTTTCCAGCTCAATGATAAATCCTACTTTATGATCCCCACATGGAATATTATCTCGCAGTCCCATGAACTCTGAGAGCACCTCATCATTTTTTAATGTGTCAAGAATTGGTGGTCCTCATTGGTCGTGATTGATGAGTTGGAGGTAGACTAGCTTTATCTCATGGGATTGATTTTCAGACTCATAGGATAGGGTGTTGATCATAAAAAAGTTAGAGTCATCAAATAGTGTAGGTATACCTCTCTCAGGTTCATCATCCTCACTACTACACACCTCAGTGATGTCGAAGGTGAAATTGTCTAAAGCTAGACCTGTGGATACAGGTAATTGTAGGGTGGCTATCATTTGCTGAGGAGTTTTGACTTTCTTAACTGGGGGATTTAGGTCATGTATGGTTATACTCAGAGGGGTACATCCGAAGCCAATATTTTTCGTTCGTGTCTTAGGAATGATGGGTATTAGAAGCCTATTGACATTTTTCCCAATATTTCTATTTCTATCATAGCCCATGGTGAGCATAATTTGCAAGCCTTTACTACTATCATCTATTGGTAGATTGGATACTAGTTTATTGTCTTGATACAGGAGATGGGATGGATCTTTTTCTATTATTTTGTGCTCGAGATCTCCCCAACTTCTGAAGCTAGAAGAACCTACAGTGAATGTTTGGGATGAAAAGGCATCATTTGATTATGGTCATCCTCGTGACCTAGGATATTGTGGTAACTCTCCTACCACAAAATCATTTTTTGGGATTGTATAGTGTCCACATCCATTGTCTTGAATTATGACCTTGATATTGGAGATGGTGGGGATGGTGGGTGTCTCTGTCACAGAAGTGGAAGCAAGAGTAGTTGGATCAATATACGGAGTTGATGGGCCTTCATCATTTTTAGGCACTTGGGGGATTTTGTAATAGTTTTCCTCTAGGATTTTGTAGTAGGAGAATGGTTCAGGATCCCCATGGAAAGTGATCTCTTGTCCCTAGTACGTGAACTTGACACATTGATGGAAGGTTGATGCTACTCCTTGCATTGCATGGATCCACATATGCCCCAAGAGAATGTTGTAAGGAAAATCAAGGTCCACGACCTAACAGGTAGTTTCCATAATTGTTGGCCTTACTTGAATAGGGAGTTGTAAAGTGCCTTGAGACACTCTTTCTTGATCATCATATGTCCTGATTGTGATGCCTTTTCCTTTTTCAATGGAATCCTCAGAGATTTTTAGGTTTTTTATCAGCTTGAGGGAGCAAATGCTTAAACCTGCACCCCCATCCACCAAGACTCTCTTGACTTTGCTCTTATACACCAGGACTTCCAAATGGAGTGCACAGTTGTGAGATGGTTGAGCATGAAATTCTTGATGAGAGAATGTAAGAAGGTTTGGGGTAATGATGTTTCCAACCATAGCTTGGAATTGTTCCACATCCAGATCTGTAGGGACGGTGGATGAAGCCAATGCTTCCTCAAGGATTTTTCAGTGGGCTGATGAAATTTTTAGCAACTCCATGATGGAGATCTGAGCTGGGGTTCTTTGCGTAGACACCTAAATTTGGACACTTAATTTATCCAAATTTATCCCCTTTCATCTAAACATCCCCTTATCCTCATTAATTAAGAATATCACTATTATTTAATTAATCCCTCTAAAGTTCTTCTAATCCCTAAGGTATCTAGTTAAATAATTAAATACCTTCCCCCTTTCATCAAATGAATTAAATAAATATTTCATTTATTTAATTCCCTTTATGTCACATCCTCCATCATTTTTATCTAATCCTAACTATTTCTCCTAATGTCATCATTAGGGATGTGCACATGCCTAATCCTTGATTAGGATGTGTCACATCCTCCAACTTTTGCAAGTTGGCCTCTAATCTCTCTTAGCCACCTAACCCTCCTCTAATCCTTCATTAACTAGCATAATCAACCTCTCAAGGAATTTTCAATTCATTTTATCCTTCCAAGGAATATTAAATTACTTTTTCTCTTCCCCATGTGATCTTTGACTTGTCACATCAAGTCACATGTCACACCCTTCATAATCTCCCACTTGCCTTTAACATGTCATTAATTAGTCTAATCAAGTACTTGCATAGCCTTAACCACTTAATTAAGTCATCCCTAATCCCTATATCATTTATGGAATGTGTCCTTAGTCAACTTCATTAAAATGTTTCTCTTTTTGAATAAGGTACTCCATTCCCTATGTGAATTTTTAAATTCACATTTAATCACCCAATGCATTTAAAGGAATTTTAAATTCCTTCTCTCATCCCTATGAGAATATTTGAGGAATTTTTAATTCCCCACATGTCCTCCCACCCACATGGGGACAAGGACCTCCTTTATGAGGAGATCTTGTCCAATCCCAAGGTACTATGTACCACCTTTATGTCATGTACGATCCTTCCACCTCATGCGCACATCATCTCTTTTAGGCCACTTCACATGCCACATGTCAAGATGTGAGGGTTTGTTAGTTCTCAACTAACCTTAGCCCTACATCTTGATCTTGGTGGCTCAATCTTGACCATCCATTTCTCTAGAGAATTCTAAAATCTCTATAAATATCCCCTCTTTTCTCTCATTTTGGGGAAGATCATTCATAGTAGCCAAACTCTTGCAAAAAAATTTCTCAAACCATACTTAGCCATTTTTGTATTTGCATCCACTTTCACTCATTTTCCATCCTCATTCCACCCTATAGATTGCATCTCTTACCATCCAAGGAGCATACAATACCAAAGATCGAAGGGCCAACCAAAGGATCGATTCGAGACACGGTAAAAAGTTCTATTTTATTTTGTATTGAATCCAACTAGGCTAATCTTGAGGTGTAGGGTGTCTTTTAGTGTTATTTTCTCTCTTTTGTTTGTTGTTCATATTCTAACATTGAAATTCACCCTATCACATTTCTGGCACGCTCGGTAGGACCCACAAATATGTCTCTTGCTTTCACATTTGCTATTTTTTGACTTTTTGTAGGTAAAAGGTTATAGAGGGGCGGATTTGACCTTTTTGGGGCGGACCCGACCTATAGGGGAAGACTCGACCTGATAGGTAGGGGGACCTGCCCTCTACAAGTAGACCCAACCTTGCCCAGGGGCAGACCTGCCCTCCACAGACCTCAAAAGTTGTTTTTGGCAAACTTTTCACGAAGGGGCATACCTGACCTGCAGACAGCAGGATTTTCCCTATAAATAGTCAGATTTTCCCTACAAACAATTGGACTTGACCTGCAAACAGCCGAATTTTCCCTACAAACAACCGGATTTCACCTGCAGAGAGCTTGATTTTCCCTGCAAACAGCCGGACCTGACCTCTACTTAGCCGGATTTTCCCTAGACAATTCTAGAAGGTAAAATTTCACTTTTTAGCAATCTTTTTGGCTATTTTAAGGGTTTTTAACCCCTAATTTAGGAACATAGTTTAACTAGGAGGTGTCAATCAACCTTTTTTGTCATGTTTGTGGGTGAGATATTTGATGTATCTAATCCCCTTGTGCCATTCATCAATCCTGGGTGATGAGAAATCGTAGCTTACCACATCTTTTGAGTCCACCTCTTTTATTTTTCTTAGCATACCCTGCTTGGGGATTTCATCAGCCCAAGGGACGATTCCAACCACGCATACCAGAAAGGTATATAAAGGGGGGAGAGTGAAAGTTTTACCTCAATCCAACCATGTTGTAATTGGTGAAACATTAGGATAATGTGAAGAGTTGGTTCGAGCCTTTAAGGTTCCTGACTCACGCTTGTAACTGGTTGGTATTCATGGTTTGGGCCTCACATACAGGGTGTATATCGAGGAATCCCTAGTAACCATGTTCATCCTAGATTAGAAGACTTTGTTGGACTTACCCTCTCTACTAGACTTAGGCTTGTGATTGTCTAAATTGTCTTCTTTGTGTGAAACTAGTGATTGTCTGATTTATTTCACTCAGCCATATCCTTTTGATTGATGATTGTTGTGTTTTGAGTCCTTTGCCTTAGTTTTTCTGTCAAAAGTCAAATTAAACCCACAGATAGCTGGATTTCCCCTACAGACAGCCGGATTTGACCTGTAGACAGCCAAACTTGACTTGCAGATAGCCGGATCTGACCTGTTGACCCACCCCTTTCACACTTGTTTTGACCAAATTTGACCAACTTTTGCTCCTTGGGCAGACCTGACCCATCCAAGGGCATACCTGACCTTTCCCAGGGGTAGACCTACCCTCCACAGTCTGAAGAAAGTGTTTTGGGCAAGTTCTTCATAGACAATCGGATTTTCCCTAACAGACAGCTAAATTTTTCCTAATAGATAGTCATATTTTCCCTAATAGACAACCTTATATGCCTTGCCATTTGCATGCTATTTACTCATTTTCCTCCATTCAAGCGCCAATCTTCTCAAATTTTTGTGCTCTTTCCAACAACATATACCACTTCATACTTTTGAGAAGTTTCCCGGGGCCCCTTTTCCTTCCCTGTTCGCCTTCTCGAGGGGGCATACCCTACCATTCTCTCTCAATATTCCATCATAAACCTTCCCTTGTGAGATTGGGGCATCCCCTCTAGAAAACCATATATTCCCTCCTCTGGAGCCTTACCTGCCCCCCTCCGGTGCCATACCTTCCCTCCTCAACAATCTTGATCAATCATTTACTCATTCTGAGTGATATTTCAACTATTCCAAACCTTCATCTTCTCATTTCGAGAATCATTCATTCGTTGTGAGCAGTCATTTACTCATTCTGAGTAGTCGTTCATCCGTTCCGGTTAATCTTTTACTCATTTTGAGTACTCATTCATCCATCCATTTCTCCAATCAAATCATCGTTTTCCCCATCCAAATCCCCTGAACCTTGTCTTGGGTTATTATCCAAATTGATGTAAGTGTTTGATCTGATCATTATCATCAACATCCACTTAGGATTGTCATCTGTCCTAACTTAATCATTATCATTGGCCCAATCAATCCATTTTCAATCTGAAAGTAGATTCGGTGACGCAATCATCCTTTTATCCTTTAATCCGATCAATCAGTATCCTAAGTCACCTAGGGTAATCTCTGAATGGTGCTTAGAATCTCTTCCATCATCCTATCCAATCCATCATTTGATCTTATCAATCATCGATCAATCTTATCCAATCCAATCCAATCGCATCCCTATCCAATCACCTTCAACCCAACCAATCTACTTCCATCTCGAAGCAGATTCGGTGTCGTAATCATCCTTTGATAATCCAATCCGATCATCAGAATCAATCCCATATCATCATCCAATCATCCTAATCTGAGCTTTAATCCAATCCTTATCTGAGCTTGACCTAAATACCGATTTGAGCTTTAGCCCATTTCCATCCATAATCTTTGATCCATCCTCTTTATCCTTTTATCATCATGAATCCTTATCCTCCATCAATAGTGGTCAAGGGAAACCCTAATTACGTTGACAATGATAACAAAAGTCTTGTCGATCAAGAAGAATGTGACATAGATCCCTTTGACACTATCATTGCTAGTAAGTTTTCTCCACCCACTTTCCAAAATCCAATCATCCCTTTGAGTTATCCTGTTATGTATTCATCCATGCCTAACCATGCTCCCTATGCTACCTATGACAAGGGATACCCATCATACCCATCATATCCTTCATCTACATCATCCTCTTATCCTAGTATGCAATCACAATACCCCTGTCCTAATCTCCCATCCACATCCTCCTATCTTAATCCTTCATCCGCATATACCCACTACCCCAATCTTCCATACCAATCTGCTCACCCTAGTCCTACATTCACACCTTCCTACCCTAATCCAACATCCACTTCTCTCTACCCTAATCCAATATCCATGTCTTCACATCTTAGTCCACCATCCCAATACCCTTACTACAATCCACCACCTGCATCCTCATTTCCTAATTCACCATTCCAATACCCCTATCTTAATCCTCCATCTAATCTTAATCCCCCATCTATTCCTAGTCATGCATCCAATCCCATTCTCCCATCTATTCCCAATCCTGCATCCAATCCCATTCCCCCATCTAATCCTAGTCAACCAATCCCTAGTCCTAATCCCCTACCAATCCCTAATCCTTCATCCACTCCTACCTCACCATCCAAACCTAGAGTATGCAAGTTCCTCACTCCAAAAATTCTCCAAGGATTTATAACAAAGAAGACATCTCCCACTCCACACCTTGAAGTCATGGAATCATGCCATCCCAACCCATCATCCACAGTCATTAGTGATGAGACCTTTCTCCAGCCAACACCTATCATTGATGATACCACCCCTAGCACCACTCAAACCATCGAAACCATCACATCCTCTGAATCCACTGAGCCCTCATCTCCTACCATCACTCCAAGAGTTGTCGAACCCATTGATGACACCGAAATCCAATCCACTTCTTCCACTCCTCGTGTCACTAAAATCCATTCCCATGAATTTTTTGAATCCTCCATCCTTCCATCCTCCCCACATGAAAAGTCCCTCCAAGACTACATTATCATGCCTCCTGCATATGATGAGTCATGCTGAGAGCCTAATCCAAAGCATGCCAACATATCCCCTTCTCTAGATCAATATCCTACCACCCCATCTATTCCACCTCAAGATCCCAATCCCCCATCCATTCCATTCCATGTTCCCCTTGTCATTCAAGACTCCACCACTCCATCTCCATCTCCATCGCATGAGCGCATTACCACAAATCCAGATCCTATCATATCCCCTAATCCCTCTCTTGATACTACCCATCCAAATGTTGCTATCCCATCATCTCTCTCTCATGATCCCCCATCATCACCTGAAATTTCTATCCCTACACCGCTTGCATATCCCATTGGTACTCACATTTTTACATGGTGGCCTCCTTGCAGAAGAAAAGCATAGTGTATTTACCACCCATCATCCTCCTAATAATGGACTCGCATCATGTTTTCAGAATAACACAAATCCTAGATCATGGATTGCATGCTCAAGAAAATGAACTATCAAGGAAAAGGTCTAGGCCTTCATGAGCAAGGTATTTTAGAGCCCATCCAAGTCAAGGAACAAATATGGATGCAAGGTCTTGGACCTATTTCCCAACATTCACAATCTAAAGATGTTGGTACAACTCCTAGACATCCTCAACAAGCCTTTTTCAAAAGAAATGTCAACTCTTCCCATTGCTCCACCCAATCATATGCTGCCATCCCTCCTCCTCTATCGTATCGCCTCAAAACAACTATCCATATTCCTCCTTCATCTGCTCCATCCATTTTGGGTCCTTACATCCCTCCATCCACCATATCCCATCCTTCATCTACTCCATCCATCTTGGTTTCTTATGTCCCTCCACCCACTCCATCTGCTTTGGGTCTGTATATCCCAAGATCACCTCCTCCATCTCATCCTTTCATCCATCCAACACCTATCCATGTCATCCATCATAAACATCCTAATCAAGATCAACAAAGGCACATACCTACACATCCTCCATCTACACGTAATCCTCATAATCCCACCTTCATCGCTCCACATCATCCATCCCCTCACACCCATCCCATTGCCACTAAAATCACTTTGGATGCTAAAGTAAAAATGCATAAACCCAAACATCCACATGAATCTAAAGCTCCCCATGTCCCCTCTAAAAGACATGGTGAAGAAAAGAAAAATCAAATCCACAATCCAAATCAAATCCATCGGCCACAAAGGCCCACCAAAGCAAAAATCAAAACCATGTGGATCCCAAAGAAAAAAAGTGTAATACCTTCAAAATAAAAATCTGTAACAACATCCAAAGTTGCTAATATGAAAGCTAATCACACAGCCCCTTCATATCCTAAATCTTTTTTGGGTCCTTATGTCCCAAAATTCATTATCCCATCTCCCCCATTATCCCCGCATTCTCCATCCATTAATCCTCTAATCTTTCCACATCCACCACAACATGTGCAAATATTGGTCCTTAACACATCTCCCCATCACACAACCACCCCATCATTCTATCTATACCCTTTCCAACATCCCATCCATTACCCCACATATCTCCCCCATCAAATCCCCCTAATTCATCCTCTTGCATAATCCATTCATCCTAATAGGATTGTACCAATGTCCAACAGTCACTTTGAATATGGGCTCTTAACACTTTGTATGGAACTTGATGTTTGAGTCCATCCATCTCCTTATCACATGTCTTCTAAATCCACTTATTCACCTCCCTATCCTTATCCACCTCCTTCCGCATGCTATCCAAAAAGTCAAAAAAAAAAAAAAAAGTAAAGAGAAATAATCCGTCCAATGGTGAAAACTTGACAAACAAGCACCTTGGATGGGTACCATGATGAAAACTTGGCAAATAGGCATCATGCGTAAATCCCCATCTACACTTGGGGCCAACTTCCTGATATGCATTCCCTCCATCCGCTATGCTTCCTTTATGCTTCGCTATGCCATCTTCTTGCTATATGTCATTTTCATTCATCCTGTCCATCCTACCTATCTTACACATCATGTTTGGCATATCTCATTTATCTCAATCCTTCCATCCTTGTGATCTTGATATCGACAGGGGAAAACATATAAACATGCTTTGGGCACCTCTTCGCATCCATCCCCCTCATTTGCACACTATCCTAATCCTCATTGGCACTTGTCTACCTACCTTATCCACCCGTCATGCTACCTTCAATCTCCCTTCCTCATCCATGCATCCTCTCTTCATCCATATCACTCCATTTTCCTATCCTTCTCTATTGCATCCTTCATGCCTCCTCGCACATGACATATCTAGAGTAGGGGAATCTATCTTCCTTTATGATACACTCCTTGGAGACAACATTCATTCCATCAGAGCAATCCCTTTCATTTCCCTATCCTCATCTCCTTATCATTATATCCATCTCCCCATCCTTATCTTTTATCCCTCCAAACAATCCTTATCTCCATCTCCCCATCCCTATCTTCCTATCCTTCCATCATAGCATCCCTTTTTCCTCCATCCATCTGGTCACCTTTTCCTCTTCCTCTTCCAAATCCTTATCCCTCTGTCTAATCCATCCAAATGATTCTTTTCCCCTTTCGTCAGTCCTCCTGAATCCTTGACCCCACCCTAGTCTGGACGGACCCGCCCTAGTCCCTAGGCGGACTCGCCTTCATCCCTAGGTAGATCTGCCCCTACTTAGGTGGATCTGCCCAGGCTCGGGCGGACCTGCCCGATGTGGGCGGACCCGCCTGGTGCAGGTGGA
This sequence comes from Sequoia sempervirens, assembly GCA_007258455.2. NCBI lineage: Eukaryota > Viridiplantae > Streptophyta > Pinopsida > Cupressales > Cupressaceae > Sequoia > Sequoia sempervirens. Next base: position 319,125,840 of record VDFB02193867.1, read on the forward strand.
TCTGCCCCAGCTTGGGCGGACCCGCTTGGCTCGGGAGGACCTGCCCGCACTCGAGTGGACCCGCCTCACTCGGGCAGAATTGCCCGCGCTCAGAAAGATTCACCCCAACTCGGGTAGACTCGCCTCACTCGGGCAGACTTTCCCACGCTTGAGCAGATCAGCCCTAGCTCGAGCGGACTGGCCCCAGCTTGGGCGGACTTGCCTGGCTCAGGCGGACCTACCCCAGCTCTGGCGGACCTGCCCTAGCTCGGGCAGATCCACCCGTGCTTGAGCAGACCCACCTGACTCGCTCGCGCTGAACCCGCCCCCATTCATGGGCAGACCCAACCCGAACATCATCGAAGTCCATATCTATCATCAGGTCACCCATCCCAATAACTTAGACTTCATTTCGAGAATTTTGATTTTTATGCTGAAACTTCAAAAGGCCATAACTTTTGACTCGCATGTCCGTTTGAGTTGAAATTTCACGGGTGGTTGTATTATGAGGTGGTATGTGGATTCCCAATTGACTAAGTCAGTTGGACCCCATTTTGCCACATTTTTTGCACCTCGAAGTTTCATCTGGACTCTCAAAATCGCAAATTAGTATTTTTTTTAGTTTTTGAAAAATCATTTTTGTCAATAACTCGGAATGCATGTCTCAAATTTGGGATGGTAGTTGGTAGTTCATCCTATCTTAGTTTTGGGTATTTTGTTGGTAAAAAATTGAACTCTTAAACATATGACTGTGAAGTTTCCTAAAATGGAAAATTTTGATAATTTTTGAAAATTGCCAAATCTGAAAAAATTTGATTGTCAACACCTTACGCCCTTCAAACTCTGAAACTTGGTGTAGAATCGATCCCATCACATCCTCCAATCATTCTCATCTTCAATCCAACCCTAATTTGAGCTTTCATCTAACCCCAATCTGAGCTTAACCGAAACCCAATCTGAGCTTTAGTCCATCTGCAGTCAAGATCTTTGGATATCGAAACAAATCTTAAGATCCCTCCCACCATCTTCTTCAATTTTGTTCTATTAATCCATTCTAATCATCCATTCACTCATTTTGAGTAAACATTCATCTATTTCGAGCCTTCATCTATCATCTCAAACATCTGTTTACTCATCCATCCATTCTGAACTTCCTTCTATCATTTCAAACTCTCATTCAACAATCCCGATCAATCGTTTACTCGTTTTGAGTAATCTTTCATCTATTCGAAACCTTCATCTTCTAGTTCTAGGAATCATTCATATATCCATCTTATCATCCTCCCAATTAATCTTTTGATAACTATCCCATCCCTGAGCTTTGTGATCACCATCATCCTATCTAATCCAATAAGTCTATCTTCTCCCATCATGTCGATCCAATCATTTTATCCCCTTATCTAGGGTTATCTCATCATCCTTTATCCATCATTTTTCTTTGGCATTTTGTCGAACTACATTGCCCCTACACTTTCACATAGGCAAGGTCGATCATTTGATCCACCCCTAGGGTTCTGTCCATCCACTCATTTATCATCTATCATCAATCTTTTCTCCTTTTCTCCATCTCAGCTTTACCATCCATCGAGGTCTCCACCATGGTCCGTCATTAGCCTTTTGTCAAACTACGTTGCCTCTGCCCTTTCATGTAGGCAAGGCTAATCTTTGATCTACCCCCGAGCCCCTAGGTCTTTAGGGTGTGTCAATCCTGTGTCATGTCTCTTGTGTCGTATTGTCAAGCTATGCCCTTATCTAGCTGGCTCTTAACAAACAAGATCCACTTGTATCATCAGATCCAATTAGTTCTAAATATCCTGTGTCATATCGATCTTTTAATTTAGTATCCATCATCGGTCTCAATAGGATGCATCCTTCCTAACAGACCTCATCAATCCCATCCATCCCCTTGATCTTATGGAAAAGGATGTTTGAAATTGATTGCAATCTTTTGATGCTTTTGACTTTTGTTTATCATTTGAGCTCCCTATCATCATTTGTCATGGTCGCCTTGATCCATCATATCATTGTGTGCTTTGACTAGTCAACATAGGGGTGTATCTTGATCTTTGCTTTGTTGCTATCTTCTTGGTTGTCCCACATAGTACTCACCAAGATCCCTGAGGTCTTGTGTTATGTTGGGGCATCCTTATGTGCTTGTGGTTATCCCAATACCTGGCCCGACCAAGGTCATCACAACTTTGGGGTGTTGGGATAGCCTTCTTGTTTGATGTGTTTGTTTCATGCATTAGACACTCACTCATCTTCCTTGGTCCTTTATACCTTGGTGCATCGTGTCTTCTGCTATAGAAAAACTCAGTGCTCCTAAATATGGAAAATTGCATTTGGATTGCATTTCATCTCCATCCTCTCATCTATCAAATCCCCCCATCCATTCATCCTTCATCACTCTCCCCTCCCAATATCCTGCTGCCTTTTCATCCTTTCTCACCCATCACTTCACATCATCTACCTCATATCCCCTTTTGCATCATCTTCCTCATATCCCCTTTTGCATCATCTTCTTCATCTCCCCTTGCATCATCTCCTCCATTTCGAAAGCACACCCATGTCCTCTTGAACCCGCATGTCCTCTTGAGGGGGCATCCTTCATCCCTAATTTTCATCATTTTTTCCTTCTCAGTCACTCCTTTGAATGATTGGGGCATCTTTTCCAATCTAACCATCTTTTTCTAGGTTCTATGTTTTAATATTCTTTGAAATGATGCTACTTCGTAACACCATCTCAAAGAGGGGAAAAATGTAGACACCTAAATTTGGAAACTTAATTTATCCAAATTTATCCCAGGCTTTCATCTAAACATCCCCTTATCCGCATTAATTAAGTAATATCACTATTATTTAATTAATCCCTCTAAATTTCTTCTAATCCCTAAGGTATCTAGTTAAATAATTAAATACCTTCCCCCTTTCATCAAATGAATTAAATAAATATGCCATTTATTTAATTCCCTTTATGTCACATCCTCCATCATTTTTATCTAATCCTAATTATTTCTTCTAATGTCATCATTAGGGATGTGCACATGCCTAATCCTTGATTAGGACGTGCCACATCCTCCAACTTTTACAAGTTGGCCTCTAATCTATCTTAGCCACCTAACCCTCCTCTAATCCTTCATTAACTAGCCTAATCAACCTCTCAAGGAATTTTTAATTCCTTTTATCCTTCCAAGGAATATTAAATTACTTTTTATCTTCCCCATGTGATCTTTGACTTGTCACATCAAGTCACATGTCACACCCTTCATAATCTCCCACTTGCCTTTAACATGTCATTAATTAGTCTAATCAAGTACTTGCACAACCTTAACCACTTAATTAAGTCATCCATAATCCCCATATCATTTATGGAATGTATCCTTAGTCAACTTCATTAAAAGGTTTCTCTTTTTGAATAAGGAACTCCATTCCTTATGTGAATTTTTAAATTTACATTTAATCACCCAATGCATTTAAAGGAATTTTAAATTCCTTCTCTCTCCCCCATGAGAATATATGAGGAATTTTTAATTCCCCACATGTCCTCTCACCCACATGGGGACAAGGACCTCCTTTATGAGGAGATCTTGTCCAATCCCAAGGTACTATGTACCACCTTCATGTCATGTACTATCCTTCCACCTCATGTGCACATCATCTCTTTTAGGCCACTTCACATGCCACATGTCAAGATGTGAGGGCTTGTGAGTTCTCAACTCACCTTAGCCCTACATCTTGATCTTGGTGGCTCAATCTTGACCATCCATTTCCCTAAAGAATTCCAAAATCTCTATAAATACCCCCTCTTTTCTCTCATTTTGGGGGAGATCATTCATAGTAGCCAAACTCTTGCAAACAAATTTCTCAAACCATACTTAACCATTTTTGCATTTGCATCCACTTTCACTCATTTTCCATCCTCATTCCACCCTATAGATTGCATCTCTTTCCATCCAAGGAGCATGCAACACCAAAGATCGAAGGGCCAACCAAAGGATCGATTCGAGACAAGGTAAAAAGTTCCATTTTATTTTGTGTTGAATCCAACTAGGCTAATCTTGAGGTGTAGGGTGTCTTTTAGTGTTATTTTCTCTCTTTTGTTTGTTGTTCGTATTCTAACACTAAAATTCACCCTATTAAACTTTGTAATTGGTCAAGGACATTATAGCCGTTGGGAATAGATCTTGGGTTGGAATTGGGTGCTCTGTTTGGCTGAAATGACCCTGCAATGGTGATTTTTTTGCCTCTTGTGGTTGCTCCACAATCAGCATGGGCTCCTTTGATTGTGATAGTAGTGCAATATTCATCTAGGGATGTGATGACATAGTCATATACATGATTCACGCTTTTGAAGGCACCCTTTCCCTTATCATTGTTATTGTTCCCTTTGTTGTTATGATTGGGCATCAGATTCGTGTAGATTTTGAGGTTTTGGTTTCCTGCCAGTTGTTCTACATTTATGATTTTTTCATCAATGAGGTCTTGAATCAAGTTTTTCAACCTCATGCAACTGGAATTTGTGTGTTCCTTGATCTTTTGGAAATCACAAAGGTGATTTTCATTGTACCATGGCAGATTGACGAAGGATTCTTGATAATTTTCATAAGTGGGGATTGTGATAATTTTTTCCACCACTAGCCTCTTCATGATGGATTCAGTTGATTCCCAAAGGGCTATGTATTTCCTCTTGGGGGAGTTTTTTTTTTGTTGGGGTGGGCCCCTTTGATCATTTATATTGTTGATCATTTGATTGTTTGGTTGTTGTGTCGCCGTGTTAGCTTGATGATTGTTTTGATGGTGGTTTTTGGGTTTTTGTTGGGGTGCGGGTGTGTTTTGTCGAGGAGGGCCGATGACATCTTTGGTGTTGACAACACCATTGTTGGTAATGTTTCTGTTCTTTTCCCATGTGCAAGGTTTGTCATTGTAACTGGTGGATGGGAGATTTTTTTTCTATTCGGGGTATGTAGGTGACCCTCCTTGTGTGATAAGGGCTAGCTCAATGTTAAGCACCTTGGAGATCAACTGGTCATATGTGGTGATTCCTTGCACTTTGAGATGGAATTCTAAGGTTCCCTCAAGATTTGAAATGATAGTGCAAACTTGTTGTTCTTCTGGCATGACCCATTTGCTCTGATTGGCCTTGGATTGCCATCGTTGTAGGAAGGAAGCAAATGATTCATTCTTTCCTTGTTTTAGAGCTGATAGTTCATCTAGACTGACATCCTTACTGATATTGAATGCCTAATTTTTGATGAATGCCTCTACTATCTCTTTGAATTTCTTGATTCCAAGAGGGAGGCGAGAGAACCACTCCATGGCATGGCCATCTAAACTTCTAGGAAATAGCTGCATCAGATACGTATCGTCATATGCAACTTCCATGTAATGCACTTGTAATTCCCTGATGTGATCTTTAGGGTTCCCAGTCCCATGGTATTTATCAAATTTGGGGATTTCAAATCCCTTTGGGAATGGTTTCATTGCAAGACTCTTGTCAAACAGATACAGACATAAGTTGCTGGGTGTTTTCATGGTTTTCCCTGACTTAAGATCAAGCACCTGTTGCGGGAGCAAACTGATTTGTGTTGTCACATCATTTTACGGATCAGGGGGTGGAGTGAAGGTGTTTTGCGGTGGTTCAATTGTTGGCAGGATGGGTGGGTTGCTTGGTGTTTACACATTTTGTTGCACCAAGTATGCTTGCAATTGTTGTTGTACCAACAACTCTTGTTGTTGGTCCTATTGTTGTTGCGCTAATATTGCTTCTTGTTGAGCTTGTGGTTGTTGTTGCACCAACAATGCTTGTTGTTGGGTTGCTAATCGAGTTGCTTCTTGTTGCTCTTGGTATTACTTCAACATTTGTTGCTATGCTTGTTGCTGGGCTGCTTGTTGTTGTGCGAGGTATTGTGCTTGTTCTTGTGCTTGCAGTTGTGCTTGTGCTTGTTCTTGTTGAACTTGGTATTGGGCTTGTGCTTGTTGGGCAGCTTGTGCAATCTGTGCAGTTTGTGCGGCCTATGCAGCTTGTGTGGCTTGTGCGGCTTGTTGTTGTTGTAATAGGGCTTGTGCTTGAGCAACCTTTTGTGCTTGTTGTTCTTGTTGTGCGGTTTGAGTGACTTTAGTGGCTTGCTATGCAGATAATTGTGTTTGCACTTGCTGAGCGACTAGTTGTACATCTTGTCAATTTTGGATTTGTTGAAGTGCCTTTTGATAGGCAGCTTGTTGAGCAACTTGTAATGCAATGCTATATTGGCTTGATGTATTTGAATTAGGTGGTGGTGGTAGATTTGGAATAGTGTTTGTTGTGGTGATGAGAGGCACCGTGGTATTGATGATTGGGATTTGGGTGGTGGATGGTGCAATTGATATGCTTGGTCCTTGAGAGACCATGTTTTGAGATGTTAGGGGGATGGTTGATGATATGGTGGTGGTGGTTTGCATTATCGGGATGATTTCCATCTATTATTGTGATATCGATGGTAAGATGGGAGGATTCAGTATGATATTTTGATTGATGGGGGGATTGGTTTGATTTTGTTGATTGATATTTGGTAAAGGGGGAATCCATAAACTGAGAGGTGATGTGGATATTGATGGGAAGGGTGGAAGTGGTGGAAAAGTGAGTGGCATACTCCCTTGAGGAAATGATGAAGATGTAATGATGAAGATGTAGGGTCAAAGATGCCCCCTAGTCCAAATAAGTCACCATCTCCTTGCGAGGTCATGGGGAGAGAAGTTTGAGGTGTTGCGTGAAATGATGATGATGGGTCATTAGGATCACGAAATGTGAGGGGGACATATGGATGTGATGGATTTTGAGGTATGGATTTCCCCAAGATGGTGTTTGCGTCCAAATCTTGATTGTTTACGAGGGGGGGTGTTTGGAGTGCATTTAGAAATGAACTTCCCTTGTTAACAATGGGTTGAGTTGGAGCAATGGATGACGTAATTTGGGGGATGGGTTGAGTGATGTTTTGGAATGGAGGTGTAGATGAGATTCAGAGCATGGATGAAATTGGAGGCATGACCCCAAAAGATGGTTCCACAATGGTACTCACATCAAAATTAGAAGGGAGTTTAGCCCCCTTTTTTACTAATTCAAACATGTATAGTGAGGGATTTGGTCTCATCATGATGTTAATAATTCTATGATTTTCAGGATTTTGGACCATTTCGACGATCTCATCTTATGTCATTTTGAAGGCATTATTGGTGATATCTCTACTTGATCTTCCTCTTGAGGATTTTGTGATGATGAAGGAAAGTTAGTTAGAGGATTGATTGATCCATCGGGATTCATTTCAGAATTGATTTGACTTAGGTCACTTGAAGTGGATGTTTCTTTTTTGGCTTCCATGTTCCTCTTGTGTTGAGATCTACTTTGCAACATAAAATAGAGATCAATTTTCAAGAATGTGGGAGATGAATCTTTAATTCTTTAGATTGATCTAATTTTAGGTACAAAAGAGAAGATTTAGGATGATTAAGGATCAAAGGTGTGATGTGAAAGATGGATGATATGGATGATTGAACTATTAAAAGATCTTGAGGGGATGCTAGACTTTTGGGACTTTTTGGGATTCTTGGATTTGTTTTGGATTTTGATTTTGGATTCTTGGATTTTTTGGATTTTGATTTTGGATTTTGAATTTCTTTGATTTTGGATAATGAACAAATAGATCCCAAGATGTTGGATGTTATCTATAGGATGGACTTGCTCACAAGAGGATAATTTGTCTAAGTTTCAGGAGAAGGATGCATCTACCCACATCTAACCAAACAAGATGACAATTCAACTAAGAATATGTAGAAGGATGCATCTACATATACCTAACTAAAAAAGATGATTTGATGTTTGATTCAATGATTTTTGATTCAAGGATTTTGATGCACGGATTTTCCAAAAGTTCTAGCATGAAGGATGATTTCAAGATTTTCAAGAGTAGTTGGTGAGATGATTTTGGTTTGATGTTTGAAAGATGGATGAAGGCTTTGGTTTTGATCCTATGTGTACCTAAAAAGACTCTTGTTTACAAGACCTCAGTTTTGAAGAACACACTTTACTCTAGACAAGATGTTCAAATTCTCGAAAAAGATTCAGATTTTGTTGACAAAAGAACTCATACAAATTGGGATTGTTTCTTGAAGCTCTTATGTAAAAGTTGAAAAGTAATCTTCATTTGAATTCGTAGAGCATTGAGAGATTCTTTTGATGTTCTTTTGGACTAAGAGATTTTGACTTTGGTTTCTAGATTTTGATCTTGTGTGAAATCATTTGAGACACATGTGTGGGGTCTAATTTTTCTTAGCTTTTCTAAGTGACTTCTTTTTACCACAAACAATTCTTGATTTATCTTTTGAAACTAGATGTCCAATGTCTTAATTTCTTCTTATCCCACAAAGTACATTATGTGGAACTTTGATGAAATCAAGGCAAAAGTTACCTATTGTTCACTTTAGCAAGCAAATTGAGATATAAATCCAAGTGTTTAGAAACCTCTAAGGATAGAATCCCAAGGGCAAGCAATAACACATGAATTTTTTCAAGGATATTTTCTTCCTAAAGGGTTTGGAGTTTAATGATAATGTTGAATTTTTGTTTCCAAATGTTTACGGACAAGAAAAGTGTTTTTTCTAAGAACATGCATAATCCTACGGATATGAAAGACTATATTTATTGAATCCCCACTTGAACAAGTCCAACTACACCTACTTTTAGCGAATGGTTAGATGCTTGATCCCACTGGCTCCCTTCCGCGACACTCACTTATACGGGGCACCCAAGCATCAGCACCCATGAAGCTCCCATGGAATACTTTCCATTTCTATTAAAAGTCGTAAAAGTGTGGGGCGACTTCAAAATGACCGCTCTTGCACAAACAAATAAATCGAGGATTTTGGCCTTTTCTAAACAATTGTTTTAATACTGACTTTCCATTCATGGGGGATCACCCATTCAGCAAGAGACCATTGCTACCCTTCTCGTTGGGATGACCATCGTGATTCTTTCCTTTCAACAAGAACCCACACTTATATACCAGTTGGAAGTCACTTGTCTTTAGCATGTTTTCGGTTGGGTCATTCCCTTGGGTGAGTAATTTTTCCCACAAGGTAGGCCCTCTAAGATAAAAAAAAGTGAGCAAACATATCCATAGTTCGATCGATCTTTGTTGAGAAACAAAGAGAGAACAAACGTAATATGTTCCACTCACACTCGAGAGATGTGTTCAATTTTAGTCCCAAAATGAAATGTGGAGGCAATTAATTTACACAACTTAAGACCACCAAAAATCCTTTTGATTCTCAAGGTCGTCATGAGGTGCGAGAGAAGCGCATACATCTTTTCGATAGTATTACTTTGGGTAAGCAATTAGAAAAAAAAAATACACTTGTTCATTTTAAATCCACGCAGCAATGATTTGATTCTTTTTAGAGAACCAAAATGAAATATGGAGATTACCAGTGTTCAATTGTTAAGCCTTAAACTAAATCTAGTGAGTTTGTCCTAAAGTTCTTTTTAAGCTCCTTTGTAGTGAAAATTGAATTTTTTTGTATTGTTCTTTTTAGAGCCCAAAAGAAATTTAGTAGGTCCTCAGCACATGAAGAGTGATAAATCCTTAGAAGAGATTAGAAGTTCTCTAAAAGTGATGAAAAAACACTTGATTAAATAGGAAAATGTCTTCATAATGAATCTTCACCTTTGTTTCCTCCTTCTCCTCAACCTACAAAAACCAATTAAATCTGCAAAAAAAAGATAAGAAAAAGCAATTAATAGCCCAAATTAATGAAAAACTAAATAGCACATGTCAAAATTAAACTATTTTGAGCTTTTCCCTTTAAATTGTAGTGACACAGTCAGCACAGGTAGCATAGTTTGAGAGAGGTCAGCGGCGCTGTTTGGCACTACATGTTAGTCAATGGTGCTCTGCAACAAAGATAGAGAGAGTGATTGCGGAACTCTTTTACCCAGTGGCACAGTTTGAAATTTGTAAAAGTCAACGATTTGAAACTGACCCTGAGATGCGGTTTGAAATTTGAATTTCTGGACGGGAAAAGGCTGAGCAATGTAGTTTGTAGTTTGGAGTGGCATTGTTTGGCACCGTTGGACTAGTAGTGGCTCTGTATGGAATTTTTGGACTATGAGCGGCATAATTTCCTGTATACACAAAAAAAAAATAGAAAAAAGCATAGAATTTGATAATAAAAAAACATGATTCAAACTTCAAGAGAGCCCTCCTTCTAGCACCAAATGTAGAACCCCAATCCTAATACCTACAAAACATAATAATCAAACACATAGTTAGATCCAGTGCAAGTATGAATCAAGATGCCCCATGAAATCCATTAGCAATGCTCAAAATAGGAAATAAACTTGAAGAACACAATGATAAAACAATGAAATCCTAGTTAAGTAAGCAAACTCTTGATCCCATGGGGGAATTGGTGCTAATTTGATGTAAAAATTGGCCCTTTCCAAATTTCAATGATGCAATGTTGATGAGTGATGAAGAGTGATCCACTTTGTTGAAGATTCAAGTGTGCTCCATGATGAAAAACCTGCATAACCTAGCTAAGACTTTGATAAAATAGATGAAAATGATGAAGCTTGAAGATGAAATTAAGTATAATAAGTTTTCTCAAATTGTGGATGATCAAATGAGGAGAGAAACCTCTTATTTATAGAAAGACAAGATGGAGAAATGCCCAAAATGAAGCAATGCGGGTCTAACTTTGTACCAATGGCCAAATGCCACTTGTCAAGAGATGAATGGGCCAAGGATGTGCATATTTTGATGAATGTGACCATAAATGCAATTAGGTGGAATTTAAAAATAGTGAAATGACATGTAAGAGGGAAAAAGGAATGACTTAAATGCCACTTGGCTCAATGCACAAGGACATGTAAGAAGGAATGGATGTCTTGTTGGAAGGAAAAAGTCCACTTGGAGGGATTTCAAATTTGAAGGAATATTCTTTAAAGATGCCAAATTGAGAGAAAATAGAGATTTAATAAATGAATTAAATGTATTTTCGTGTGCAAGTGGCAAAAGCTAGAGGATGGGACATGGATTAAGATTAAATTAATCAAGGGTTAATTAATTTAATGAGGGATTAGATGATGTGACTATTTGATTTAGATTTATGGGTTGATTTAACTCAAAAGATGAGAAGAATGTGATTTAGATTTAATTAAATAAATGATTTTAATTTATTTAATTAAAGGGGATGAATGTTAGATTAAATCAAATAAGGTTTAATTTATTTAATTTAAAAGAGTGACTTTAGAGATTTAACCAAATAAAATGAATTATTTAATTAAATAGAGATATAGGGTTAATTAGATCAGATTGATTGATTTAATTAACAAGAGAGAATGACTTAATCGGATAAATGATTATTTATTTAATTAAGGGACGAAGATTGATGAGAAGTTAAGAGGATGATTCACGTTGAAATGGTGTTAGTAATTAGGATCAAGTGTGTAATTCCAAATGGTACATTTTACGTGTCTATGGTATGCTACTATTAGCATGCTATTTTTTTCAATTGATTGTGAAGATGTTAGTTTGTATTACCTACTATACATAACTACTTTCTTCAAATCATTTTGCTTGTTGAAAATCAATTTTATTTCTAGTTTGGTATATTTCTTTTTATTTCCATTTTGCATATTTATTAGATTAGTTATTTAGTTCCATCATGGTGAAATAATGTGAGAAATTGTGTTCAACTATTAATTTTTTATTCATAATTCTAGTTTTGATGTATTGTACTGTCCCTTAATCCTAAATTAGGAGGTTACAAAGAGTTGGACTTCATTCATCATTCTATTATCATTCATGATTGGATTAAAATTGAGAACTTAATTCTAATGACTACTCTACTCTTTACATAATTAGGTTTATATTTCTTCTGATTTGCTTTTCTCATAACCTATAATATTTATTATATAATTCTCTATGGTTAATAAAAGTGGGACTTTATGCCTGTATTAATTCATTTTATATGTGGGTGTTACAAATTTAAACCTTAATAACTCAAAACACCTCAAATAATGTTTCAGTACATAATTGATTAGGTAAGTCTAATTTGATTTCAAAATGGTGTAGTTCACACAAGTTGTTGTAAACTGTCTTTAAGAGATTTCATTTGATAGAAATTTTTGCATTTTTCACACTTCTAATACTTTTCTAAGTTTAAATATGCATCAATCCCAACAAAGGTGGTCTAGTCATGAACCATGAAATTTGTGACATTCAAATTAATACTCTAGCTCATTAAGATTTGATTATTCACACTTTATAGCAATAAAAAAACCTTTCACACATATATAATAATCCATTCATAATAATATTTTTTCATGACAATGACTTCCTAAATATATCTCTTGTCTAAATTATTTGTAGAGTCCTATAGATTTTTGAATTACATTTTGTAGGGGCACCTACTTTATTTCCCTCTCTTACCAAAGATAGTGACTCACATGAACTAACTATTATCATTAACATGTAGGCATATCATATTAATATTTCTCTAAATTTCTAATATTTATTTAGAAGAGAAGAAAATTAGACTATACCATATTGTTATGAAATATTTTTTTTTGTAAATATAGAAAGTGTGGTGTGTGCAACTTCCCCTTTACTTGAATATTTTTGAAAAGTGAAAAGTAAACCAAATTTTTATTTGATATAAACTAGCAGTCGTATGCATAGGCATGTGGCAATCAACCGATAGGGGCCCACCATGGTGGGGAACATTTTTGGTGAGGAGGGTTGAAGCTTTTTATTTGCATGGAAAGGTGACCGTGAATGAAATGGATGAGTTAGATTGTATGAATTAAATAATCACAAAGAATATTTTGTATAGATTTTAGTTAACACTATTAGAGAATTTAAAAATCAATTTTTAAATTTGTTTAAAAGTGGGAACTTAAAAATTAAATTAAATAATAAATTTAAAATAATTGTTTTTTGTAGCAAGAATATTTAAATTTTATATTTAATGGCAAGAAATGCACATGTATATTGTCACTTTTTGTGTAGCCTATTGAATCAATTAATTGATCATTTAATTTTGAAGTGAATGGAAGTTTTCTATAAGGGTCATCAGACATGTGTGTATTTTTTAAAATTGGACAAAAAAAGTACACATTTTTTCCATGAAAGGAAGACATTCCATATTGAGTACTTTTTATAATTAGTATATTTATATAGTTTTGGAAAGTAAAGTTTTAGTATGCATGTGTTTTTTGACGAGAGATGGAAATTAGGTATACACATCTACACTTGTAATTCTATTGCTATCTAGACAAGGTGTGACACCAGTTTGTATGTAACAATTGGGATAGGGATGTACCCCAAATAGGTAATGAGTGGGGAGCAAGGAAGGAAGTTGTTAATATTTTCAAGTATTAGAGAAAGTCAGAAAAAGGAAAGCATGTTAATAATTAAATATGGAATAAGAGGAGGTGAATGACGATAAGATGTTTTGAATTTGAAGCAATTAATCATGAATATTTTTAATTACAATAATTCTTGTAAAATGATTTATATAATTTTATATGTATTACACTGTAATAGTTGTTAGGCCTAGATGTACATTTATATTTGATATTTTTGTCTAGGTGATGAATCAATTGATTAATTATGATTTAATTATCATAAGGTAGATATGAATACTAATAGATGGCAAGCTTGAAGTTGTGGATTAAATAACATAAACGCTAGAGTTTCTCATTTCACAAGGTAGCCAAAATAGTTGACATCATTATATTAGAAAAATGAATATGCTCAACGGGCATATCAGCAAACACCTACCATTCTATGTGGCATACTTTGATTAAGTTGTATTGTTGAAAGAGCCATTGTGGTGTGGGTTTGATACCAGACCACTATAAAAATTGTTGGCGTCAGCTCTACTTTTTAGCAAGCTGGAGGGCTGTAAAACTATTGTGGCATGCAATCTGGAAGTTGTTCTCGATGGGAATTTTCCGGAAACGAGTAATTTATTGTTTGTGTGTTTTTTTTTCTATTTATCGTTGCTTTTTTCTTTATATATCACAATTTCTAAACTGAATACAATTGAAATTTGTAAAGTATTAGTTTTCTTAAGTACTATTAGGAAAATGATTTTTAAATAAATTTTTTCTTTATAAATCAAATTTTCTCAATTGAATACACTTGAAATTTGTAAAGTATTAGTTTTCTTAATAATTATAATCTTTGTCCAAAATTTAAGGTATTATATATTTTGTGTTAATAGAGTGTATATTTGATGTTTTTGTACAAGTAAATCAATTGTTTGATTCATTAAAATAGGAAGATGGTTCTTGTGTTCAGGAATAGGATTTACCAGTTACAAAGTGGGTACCAAACTGTACATTATGTGCTATCTTCCTAACATGAAATTAACAAGTATGCTTTTGAAAAAGTATTTCAATTAGTATAGTTATGTCTTTTGGAAAAGTGATTCCATTAGTTTAGTTATAATGGACATCAAAAGTGGCTTTTGCAAAAAAGTGAAGATGTTATAAGTAGTATCAAATCCATAATTCTAGGATTTGAATGACATGAATACTTTGTCAAGGTATTTTAATTGAATTAGAAGCTACAAATGTTTTTTAGGAAACATTAGAAAGATGTCACCAAATGTATACAATAATTTTTCTAGACATATATATGTGTGTGTGTGTGTGTGTGTGTGTGTGTGTAAGAACAAGTGTATGGCGTTAAATGTAGAACTACAAAATCCATGCTTGTTTGTTTTCTACCATAATGGCATAATGAGGGTGCATGGCCTATATCGAGAACCCTAAGCAAGAGAAGAATGAAACATGCATGGGAGATACCGTGGAAATTCAACATTCATTATTATTTTATTTGAATGACAAGGCATGCCTTGTTTTGAGGCAATACGGAAAACACAATAGTGAATGTATACAAGAATTTGTGCATATACATATATGTATGTAAGGGAAAAATGAATGATGTGAAATGGGAAGCCAAAGCATAACACAATGATTTTAGCAATGGTTTGTTACTTAAGCAACACCACACTCGCTATTTGCACAATGCATCTTAATCAATGTAAAACCCTACAACTTGCTATCAATAGGAACAATAAGCACCAAATGAAAAGCATGAAGAATAAATAATGTGCTATAAAACCAACACCACAATGGCTGTCTCGATAATGCAAATTAATAAATATACTTTCTCACATATTTCACAATGCATCAGTGTTAGACACTTTCAGCCTAGTATCAAAAGAAACAATAAATAGAGAACCAAAGACATGAAAAATAAATTAATCAAACAATGATTTATTTCACTTCCAAAAAGATGTTCTACTAAACCCATTGGAATAAAAAAGGAACCAGTAAATGTAACTAAGTATATGTGCAAAACGATCAAAGATAATGGCAAAGTAAAAATAATTAATGGTATTTATAGCTGGTTGAATGAATCTATTTACTGACATGCTAGCATTATATAGTTGGGAGAGGTAAATTTTTTTTGTGGAGCAGCCGTGTTGAATTGAATGTATATGTAGCATTGAATTGAAAGAATCTCCATGTGGAAAATGTGACATGTACACACTAGAACACTTTTGGCCTATAGGGTATGTAGTTTGAAATGTTATCAAACCCATGTAAAATTCCATAACTTATAATTTCATGATGAACATCATGAAATTTAAAGACATGGAAAATTCCACGGATTTTATAACATTTCGCTGCACACCTTGCAGGGAAAGATCGCTGCTTTTGGTTCTTCATATCCACTAGTTTAAATGAAATATTTGCTATGCCAATATCTATCCAATGAAGAGCATATTTGATGATTATAATTATGCAGATTTCCACCTACAAAAGGAAGATCATCATTAGAAAAGAATAGTTTCATGTTTTTGAATCACATAGCGTATCATTGAGTACACTTAATTGCCTACGTGGAAAGTTATATTTGTTACCTATTTTTCACTACAAGCTCAAACAGGTAGAGCTGAATCAAATTCATGAATTATAGGTACATGAATTTTCAAGTTTTGTTGATTAAAGTATTCATTGATCATCATAGAGATCAATTTACATTTGAATTACAGTTTTATTGTACAAGTATTTAAAACAAAAATTTAAGAATTTGCATAATAATGCTTTTTATTCATTTTGTAAAAACATTGAATCTCGCACAAGCCACGAGAGTAACTAAATTTGATTATGACAATAAAATGATGAATACAAATTCAAAGATAAAATACACTACTAAAAATAACGTAAGTGCAAAGAAGAGGAGAAATTCATCATTTCCTGTAATAATGAATCACTTTCGTTGATGTCTTCAATCGTCACGTCTCCAAACTGTTGCAGCCTCGTTTCCTCACTCCATGAACAAGCAAAATTATAAAGGAATGGTGTTAGAAATGTACTCTAAGCAATGATGAGTTACATTTTTCCTTATTCCTATGCTACCAACATGAATGTAAGTTGCACTAATTCAAACATTCACCAGATGATTTCATTACAAAGGCTGACAATCAAGAAAAACATAACTCAATGGAAAATTTTAGCTTCTTTTATTTTGCTAACATGTTTGTTTCAATGTGCAAGAACAGGTTCATCATGTTCGAGGTCATTTTATCATATATGTGGAGAAAAACGGGCTCCCACAAGGGTAGAGCCCGACATATCATTAGGACACCTCTCATTCACATCATATATCAGAGTTATTTAAGCATCAAAGAAACAATCATCATCTAGGACTGTCATCAAGAAGTCTAATTCAGCATGGCAAAATTAGTTTAATTCAAATCTTGTTGCTCATAATTCAATAAAACAATCAAAGAAGCATGTTAAGAGAGCATTAATTGTATTTTTCATAGTTTAGTTTCAACTCTGTCTTTCATTCATGTTTACATTTTAATGAGACATTGAGCCCCTTTATGTAGAAAGGAGAACAAGGTACTCGAACAAATCAATTGTTACACAGTTTACATAAGACTTTGCAACTAAGATTACTTCTTCGTGTACATGTATTCACGAATGTTGATAGAAATTTAAAGGCTTTGATATCAAACACATTAAACTTGTATCCAAAACATTCACAAAATAAGACACCTAAATCTAAGAAGGATAATTTTTAACTTGCAATGACAAATGAAGGAATGCTCTACAAATGATACTCCAAGATAACTTGTAAAGACTGCTACAATATCTATTAAATTTTGAAAAGCTAAGTTACAAGAAAATTCACTTTGCAGAATGCAAACGCTGAATAACAAGAACTAAAATGAAAAAGATAAACTTTTTCAATATATACAATGAGAATGCACTTCAAAGTGCATGAACATGTAACAAAAAGTCAATTTCAGTGAGAAAGTGATAAATCCAAGGTGAAATCCAAGAATAAGCAAAAATATCTGATAATAAGGTTCAAACTCATGCAAAAATGAGTGAACTCAGACTTGAACTCGCAGTCATAAAGCATGAAACTGATCTATAACTCAAACTGAATTGGAAATCTCTGAATGTATGCCAAAACATCCAAAAATCCACCTTGCTTTAATCAATTCACCCATGATAACTTAAAGTCCATTCTTGCATGATAAATCTTTAGTTGAGGGTTGATCCCACAAAGTTGGTTTACAATTTCTGGGAGGAACTGATTTTTGCTGAAATCAAATATTTCTAGAAAAAATAATGATTTAAGCCTTAAAAGGTTCCATTTAAAGAATTCCAATTGAAGATGGTTTGATCAAAATACCTTAAATCAAACCCCCTTGGATAGAACCCCGCTAGTTTTAAACCATACCTATAATGGAGTCTCCTTTACACCTATCAAAATGATGAGAAAAAACCACTTTTGATTTACCTTTTGGGGGATCAAATGAATTCATTTAAAATTTATTTTTTGTAAGTATGTAGTCCTTATTATAAGCTTCCCAAAAAGTATAACTTTAAATAAATTTAATTTAATTATTATATTTATTTTTTATTTCTGGTGAATGTAGGTTTTTCACTAAAAATCAAGCTCTCAGTTCTGCACATGTGGAAAAATAGCAGATTCTTAAAAAAAAAAAAAAAATATATTAATGCACCAGATATTTTAGTCCTTGATCCAACAAAGGAAAAAAAATTCAATTGCGATACATACAAAAAAAGTTACGCGTTATATAGTCATGCTATGTCTGAATTATAATTGGTTTGAATTTGAAACTTAATTAAAGAAAAAATATTCAATAAAAACTATCTAACCAAGTGGAAACACTAGATATCAGAGTTAAAAATCTAAATTCAGAAGAATTAGAATTTTATCCTTCATGGAAAAAAAGTTATGCGTTATACGGTGAGCGTCACTTTTTTAAAATGTTGATTTATGAAAAAAACTAATTTTTGAGGGAGATGGAAAAAGAAGTGCAATTTGATTCCACAAATTTTGAAAAAAATATATTTAGAATCCATAGAAAAAATGTCACAAAACTCTAGTTTGCATCATCTTCAAATTCCTCACGGTTTAGCCACTACAGGTGCCCGAAAGTGAAGATTTAGTTTAAAAAATTTATTTCAGTGTCCAGTTTGGCCAAAAATTGTAAACCACTATTGTGGGATCACCCTTAGTCTGATATGAAACTAAAGTAAAGTTGTAACTCAGCTTTACATAAATCGCATAATTAACTTGTTCTTCAGTTAGCTTTACCTGCACACAATGTCTTTTATTTGCACTTAAAGACGACTAATTTAATTAAATGATTTATAGTCCATCATTTAACTAACTAGCTTACATGGAATAATGCAAATAATCATCAAAGAATAATGAAAAATTTAAAAGTCTAACTCTCCACTTACAACTTCATACACTATACTTAGCATATATTCTAAATATGCATTCATCATTCAATAAATATAAGCTGACCACCATGCATTATCATAGTCGACCACCATCAACAATATTGAAATATCTCACAAAGTCGACCCCATCAGTATTGATGTTAGGCATCATGACTTAAATTCAAGGCCACGGGGAATAAAAATATAATGATTTCTCCTTTCAAAAGATAATAAAAAATAAAACCATCGAACCATGCCAAAAGAAAGATGAGAACCGTAAAAATCATTATGTTCATTTGACTTTGGAGAAACTTCATGAATAAGTTGTTGGTTGCCACCATGGAGTAGGGTTTCTGAGAAACTTGCTCAATTTGGAGCTCGACCTGCACACTCTTTCGACATTTTCTGAGGAATCTCAACAGAAAAACGTGTGGTAACTTTGATCCTAAAGATGAAATTATACTATCTTGTTATCATGTTGACTTCCTTTCAGCTTACACATTCGTGCCTATAAATCTGTTGTTACTTTTCCTATAAGTAAGCACTTTAAAATACTTTAATTTGGCACCTATTCCTTCTCTTTTCTGAATCCTTCATTATAGTCATTATTATCACTGCCACCTTAATTTATTAAAGGATTGTGAATTAATAGCTACATTAAGCATGACTTTGAGAACTGATATTGAATTTCAAAAACTATAACAAGCTGCTCACTGACATCCCCAACTATTGTAAGCACACAAACCTGCCTAGTATAGAGGCCATCATTACTTATGCAAGCTTAATTCTTGTTTGCACCTTTAACTCTCCCTTCTGCTTGGTTGTTATTCTTAATGCCTATGTACAAATTTTCCCTCATGAAAATAGTAAGATCTCATGGCTCTTGGATGTTTGATCACTGATTTTTTGATTTAATGCCATTACATTAACTTGAATGTACAGGCTAAGAACAAACAATTTTGATTTGATGACTATCATTTTGGCATTTTGAAACATGTGTGCCCACTTACTTTTATCAATTTCATAGCAGCAGTCCTGTTCATGACTGTCCTTGACTCTTATGAAGTTCTCATGAATGAATATTGTTTTGTGCCTTGTAGTTGTAAGAAACAAATTAAATTGTTGAATGCTCTGCTTCTACTTGACACTATGTAATGTTGTCCCAAAACTTTTCTACTGTTTCACACTATTTCAAGCTTCCATTTGGCTTTTCTTACTATCAAGGATGCTTTTTCAGTCCTTTATGATTGTCATAAAATTTTGTAACCATTTCTTCATCACTATGAATGCTTGTAACAACAGTCCTATTCACTTAATCAATTTTGTAGCAGCGTTAATGAGTGTTCTCTATAAAATGCTCCTTTTCTTGCTAAGGCTGTCTACATCAAACATATATTGCTACACTCTGAAATTAATGTTGTTGTTCATTCTCCATGCCATATTGTTACAAATATGTTTCTCTTGAGTCTTCTATAAACTGTGTAACAATTGATTTGTTCAAGTACCTTTTTCTCCTTTCAGCATAAAGGGGCTAAATGTCTCATTAAAATGTAAATATGAATGAAAGATAGAGCTGAAATTGAACTATGACAAATACAATTAATGCTCTCTTAACATGCTTCTTTGATTGTTTTATTGAATTATGAGCAACAAGATTTGAATTAAACTTTTTCACCATGTTGAATTAGACTTCTTGATGATAGTCCTAGATGATGATTGTTTCTTTGATGCTTAAATAACTCTCATATATGATGTGAATGAGAGGTTTCCTTATGATATGTCAGGCTCTACCCTTGTGGGAGACCATTTTGCTCCACATATCTGATAAAATGATCTCGAACATGATGAACATATTCCTGCACCTTGAAACAAACATGTTAGCAAAATAAAAGAAGCTGAAAGCTTCCATTGAGTTATGTTTTTCTTGATTGTTAGCCTTTGTAATGCAATCATCTGGTGAATGCTTGATTTAATGCAATTTAAAATCCTATTGGTAGCATAGGAATTAGGCATAATGTAACTCATGATTGCTTAGAGTACATCTGTAATGCCATTCCTTTATAATTTTGCAGGTTCATGGAGCGAGAAAACGAGGCTGTAGCAGTTTGGAGATGCGATGACTGAAGACATCAACGAAAGTGATTCATTATTACAAGAATTGATGAATTGCTCCTCTTCTTTGCTCTTACGTTATTTTCAGTAGTGTAGTTTATCTTCGAATTTTATATTCATAAGTTGATTGTCATAATGAAATTCAGTTACTCTCGCGGCTTGTGTGAGATTCAATGTTTTTACAAACACCAAAAATGTATTAGTTTCCTATGAACCAAAACCCTCGACAGATTTGGCATGCTTTCTCCCAACTAGCATCCTGCCATTCCAATACTTTCTAGCTATTGTTTAATGGTGTGCAACTCCCAAAGGATCCTTTGAAGATTTCATGTGTCCATCCATGTCCTAACACATCGTCAAGTGAAATTGCTATTAATGAAAAGAAGAAATGTAGACCAAAAGGAGCACCATTTTACTTTTGGAACCGTCAAAATATAGTTTCGAAAGTTGATCAATCTGTTGTACTTATTGTTTTTCCTCCTTGACCAAGTTTGGAATAGTTACATCAGGTTCCCGAATCATATAAATGCCTAAACCTACTTCGTCTATGAGATTGAACGAATCAACCTCATGATTCTCGGCTGCCCACTCATCTAGATTTATGTTAGGTATGCCTTCTATAGGTACAATGGGGTCGAGGGTCATGGATTGATCCTCCTGATCATGGAAAGCTAGGTTGCATTTATGGGATTCAGAACATAAGGTTCAATATGGTCTTTAGTTAGTGATTCTAACTTAATCATGACTCTAGTACCATATTTGGTCCTGAAAAACATGTGTGACCAGTCTGATGATAGATAACCACCTAATTTTGCAGTGAAATCTCTAGATAGGCAAATGGAAAAATAAGGTGGGAGATCTATGATATATATGTCCTGTGAAATTTGAAAGTTGGGACACGAATGTAATGTAAGAGAAAAATTCTTAATAACTCCTAGACAAACTTTACAGCTGTACCATCCAACTGAACTGCCCCTTTTGATAATGGTTCATACTCAAGTCCTAACTTGTCTACCAGTTGTTTAGGCATAATTGAACTTCTTGCTCCACTATCAATCATACAGTTATGCACTATGTTATCACAAATTATCAAGCTGACATAAAAAGGTGGTGGCTTTACCTCTTTAGTTGGCTGCTCCTGCTTTTGATCTGAACTATTTGTAAGAACTCTTGGTTGTTCTTTATTTGTTTCGTCAAAAATTAATATCTTAGCCAAAGCCTCTTGCAAACTCTCTTTTTTCCCAAGCAAGCATAATGCATCTAACATGGTAATGCTAATAGTTTCCTTTTTCATATGTTCAACAATATTGAAAGAAGAAACGTGAACCTTTTGCTATACTTTTTGAGCAGCAACATCTGTTTGTGCTGCTTGAGGCTAGAACTGATCTTTAGGCTACTCCTTTGATGGTCCAGTCTGCTGTCTTGGAAAAATCTAAACATTCTGAGTTGTTGAAGGCTGAACTTGACCCTGTTGGGCTGTAAAATCTTGATTTTTCTGCTGAACAACAGACTTTTTGTCCTTTTCTACCTATTTTTTATCAATGAATCTTGTTGTCTTAGATCAAATGCTCTCTTTTCTTGGCCCTTGTATTGGCTCAATAAAAGTGGCTAACTAATTTTGACTTTGCACATGATTAACTCCACAAAATTCACTTCCTTGTCAGTTCATCATGGCAATGTCAAGGTGACTCTGTTTCGTTTGATCATCTTGCTAATTATTGTCCTCCTTAGTTGTCTGTTCAAAGGTAGCATAACTATTTTGCACCATAAGGGCTTGATTAATCACCCCGTTCATGCAAGTAGCTTGATTATGAGGCTGACTGCAGGGATAGCACCATACATAATCTTGTGCTAAATTATTTTTTATAGACATCAGCTCCTTTGAAGAGCTAGCAACAACTGGATTAAACGGCTGATTAGGCCTAAAGTTGAAATTCCTCTTCTATCCCTGGTAATCAGCTTGATAAGCAGGTCTGTTTGCTTGAAATGATGATTGATTAGGCCTGAAATTTTGACCTTGCTGGTTTTTAAGGCTTACCAAGTTGTTATTCATAGTTTGTAGTAACTTGGCCATTTGTTGTTGGTCATTTATTAGCTATTGTTGAGTATCTTTAAGACCTTGCAAATCAGAATTTGCTGGAACAACATTATTTTGTGCTGTTGTTTGGAAATCTAAGGCTAGAAAAATAGGTATAGTAGCTATTGGAGGTATTTGAATGGTCATATATGGATGTACCTCTGAGAAAATTGGCATAGGGGGTCTTGGGGCGATTTTACCAGCTTGTATAAGGCTATTTTTAGCTCTAATAGCAATGTCATATGCTGTTGGTAATGTTAACCCACCCATTGACTATATCATTAAAGTAATATCGCTATGCAATGATCTAAGGTAATACAAAAAAGTGTGGTCAGGAGTTGGCCTTACCGTTACTGAAATTTGATCCCACGTCCTTTGAAATTTGAAGTTAAAATCCATCATCTATTCTTGTGGTGCTCTCTTTATAGTCGTCATTTGTTCAACTAGAGATAAATGATCAGACTTGTTAGAAAATTGTTTGGTCAGCGTATCTCCTAAATCATCTCATGTCAGGACGCTATTGACTGGTAAGCCACAAAACCAATGAGATGCTTTCCCCTTTAATGACGCTGCTAACAACCTCAAAGCTACATCCTTCTAAATCACATGGTGAACACTACATAATGAAGCTATGTCTCTAATATGCTCAATGGGCGTAGTCTGATCCTCACCTATAAAAAGGGTAGAATTTTGAGTGCTGCTACTGGTATATCATTGTGTTGAGCCAAATCTAATGGGTTTCCCCCATTAAATGGAACAAAAGCATGCGCTCTAGCCATTGGAGCTGTTGTTGTTCTGAGATGTACAACTTGTACAATCAGTACAAGTAAAATTGGTACTCTGTAACTTGGCGAAGCTAAAAATGAACTTAGTTGCTTTGCTAATGATCTACCTCTTCTTCTTGATGTGTAAACTAATGGTTCTGCTCTTTGAATTAGAGAAACTGATTGCTTTTTTGAAGGCTTACCAGGTGTTCACTTAGTTGTCCTTCCTATTCTCTTTAGTGAAGATAGCTGCAAATACTCAAACGAAGAAGAACTTCTTTGAATATTTCTCATAAGATATTTGCACTTGATCTACTAGAAATTAAGAACGGATTCACTAGGTATATGAAAATAATCCTCTAAAAGGTTGAAATACTGTTGTATATACCAAAACAATAGCTTGAAGGAGACATGTATTATTCAGCTTTTAGATTTGCTTTCAGCTGTTCTAATAATGTTGCTGAGTATGAAGCATTAATTCATGGCTTAGAATGGGCCAGAAAAAAAAAAGATTAAGTGCTTACAAGTGTATGGTGATTCAGGATTGATAGAAAATCAAGTTAGAAATCTGAATTTAACAAAGAATGATTTGCTAAAATTGTATAAGCATCATGTCTGGGACTTAATTGAGGAGTTTGATGCATTTAATCTGCAATCAGTACTAAGAATTTAGAATAAGCAAGCTGATAAACTTGCTGCTCTAGGGTCACAGTTTGACATTTCGACTGAAATTCATAATGTGGAGGTACAACAGTATGTGAAGGTAGTTGTAAGACCTTCAGTACCTGATAATAATGTAAGTTGGTAGATTTTTGATAGTGATGAACATATAGTTCATTTTCTGATGGAAGAAGCAGATTTTTCTACCAGAAATTAGTGAAAATTTGATTAGCAATATGGTGATCAGATCATGCAACTCAAGTCTAAAAAGCTTCCAAAGGGTTTGGTGACCCTTGAATCCATCTTCAACACCGATGACTAGGTTAGAAGAGATAAATCAGGCATCACAGTGAAGTAGGAACATTACGAGTCAATAGAAATCTTCAAGGACAAGCTACTTAAGCTTGGAAAAGTTTGTACAAAGGAAAAACATCAAGCCTTTATCTTACTTTGTCAAGAGTTTAGTGACATATTCGCCTGGCAGTATGGAGATTTGAAGGGCTTTAACCTTGAGTTAGCTCAGCATAAAATTGAGCTCGAGCCTAACGCAAAACCGGTGAGACAAAAGTAGAGGCCCTTGAATCCAAAGTTAGAACATCTAAAGAAAACATAATTAAACAAGTTAATCAAAGGTCGTATAATATTTCCAATCAAGCACACTTCTTGGGTGTCAAATTTGGTGCCTATTGGAAAGAAGAGCGGAGAGATAAGGCTGTGCGTGGATTTTCATGATTTAAACAGAGATTCACTCAAGGATCATTACCCACTGCCTTCAATGGAGCAAATATTGCAGGTTATTTTAGGATCAAAAAGGTTTTCATTGCTGGATGGATATTCAGGTTATAACAAAATCTTGGTTAAGGAGGAAGATCGGTATAAGATAGCCTTTACCACCAAATGGGGTATTATGGCTTACAAAAAGATGTCGTTTGGTTTGTCAAAGGTAGGAGCCACCTTTCAGAGAGCGATGGATATGGCTCTCCAAGGTTTGATAAACAAATTTCTTCTTGTTTACTTAGATGATATCACTATTTTCTCACAAAATGCAAATGAGCATTTTAGTCATCTTAGACATATATTTGAGAGATGAAAAGAATATGGAATCTCTTTGAATCCAAAGAAGAGTATTTTTGTTGTTCACGAAGGTAAGCTTCTAGGTTACATTGTTTCAAAAGAAGGCATTTCTATTGACCAAGAATGTATTTCAACCATTCTGGCTTTACTGCTGCCTGCTCACAAAAAGGGTTTGTAAATCTTTCTAGGAAAAATAAACTTTGTGAGGAGGTTTATTCCCAATGTTGTAGCTTTATTACAGCCATTGAAAGCCATGCTAAAGAAAAACATACAGTTCAGTTGGACAAACGAAGGTAAGAACAATTTTGAGCAAATTAAAGAGGCACTTGCAGCAGCCCCTACTCTTATCAATCCAAATTTTGATAAGGATTTTATATTGTACATTTTTGGAGGAGTGGATACCATCTCTGCAATGCTTTGTCAACAAAATAATGAAGGTATGGAGCAGCCCATTACATTCTTTAGTCAATTCTTCCCTGATTACGAAACAAGATATTCATTCATTGAGAAGCATGTGCTTGCTGTAGTGAGAAGTCTGAAAAAAATTAGACATATGCTGTCTAATAATAAGATAAATTTGTCAGTAGCTCACCCAATAGTCAAGGAGTTTCTGTTGAATAAGGGAATTAATGACAAGAGAGCAGGTTGGATAGCCAAAGTCATGGATTATGACATCAGTATAAAGGTTACCAAGCTTGTTCAGGGTAAAGGACTATGCGAACAACTTGCAGAAAACAAAGAAAACAGTAGTGAAAAGGTTGCTACAGTTCTAAATAATGAAGAAGAACCTGTTATTTCAGTTGTTCCAGCTGATTGGATCCATCAGATGATCCATTACTTACATATTGGAGATTGTCCAGAAGGTTTAGACAAGTCTAAACGAAGATATTGCAGGTTGCAAGCAATTCCTTATGCAAAAATTGATGGTGTTCTTTATAAGAAAAATTTCAATGGTGTTTTTCTCAGATGTATTTATCCAGATCAGACTGAAATAATTCTTGAATAATTCCATGATGGACCTGCTAGAGGTCATTTTGCACCACGTACTATAGCTCTGAAAATTATGAAGGCAGGCTACTATTGGCTAGATCTTTTCAAGGATGCTCATACTTATGTCATAAAATGTGTCAAATGTTCACTTTTTGTAGGAAAACAAAAGTTAGCATCCCTGCCCCTGAATCCAATTCAGGTTGAGCAGCCATTTGGAAAGTGGGGACTTGATTTTATCAGTCCAATTAATCCACCCTCAAGTGCTGGGCACAAATGGATTTTAACTGCCACAGACTACTTTATGAAGTGGACTGAAGCAATTGCATTAAGAGATGCAAATGAAACATCAGTTTTAAACTTCTATCAGGATATAGTTTCCAGGTTTGGTACACCTGATTTAATTATTTCCGATAATGCTTTAGCCTTTGTTGGTTTAAGAGTTTCAGATTGGTTAGTAAAGCATAATATTTATCTAAACACTTCATCCAATTATTACCCCCAGGGTAATGGACAAGCTGAATTGAAAAATAAGAATCTGATTAAGGTCATACAGAAGATTATTGAAGATAATCAGAGGTCATGGCATGACAAGCTCAAGTTAGCCCTATGGGCTGATAGAGTTACACCAAAATGATCAACAGGGTTTTCACCATATGTTTTGGTTAATGGCAAAGAGGCCAAACTACCTATCTCAATTGAATTGCCAACTTTGAGTTACATAAAAGAGCTTGAGTTACTTGAGGAGCAGCCAATGCAAGTTAGGCTTGCTCAATTAACAGAGTTGAAGAAACCATGAGGGAAGCCTATAGGAAGCTTCAGATTCATCATTCTCAAATGAAGAGGACATTCGATAAGAAAGCAACAACAAGGATCTTCAATGAAGGTGATTTAGTTTTCAAGTGGGATGAGCTCAGAAGCAGGCCTGGTAAACATACAAAGTTTGATGCCATGTGGGATGGCCTGTATATTATTATAGAAAAGAAAGAACACAATGAATTTCAGCTTTCAAAGCTGGATGGTGAAGTACTGCTAATCCCTATCAACAAGATTCATTTGAAACAATGTTATTAAGAATCAGGCTTTCAGTTGTACATACTAGGATAGTTTTCAGTTTTAGTTATGCTTTCAATAATTGCCTACTGGCACGTTTCTTTTCAGTTTTGTCATGTTTTCAATAAGTGCAATTGTTGCACTTGGTTTTTCAAATTCTGTCCTCAACAGAATTGTAGTAGTTTCTTTCAGTTTGTGTGTTTTGAAGCTAAGTTACGGTTTTATGAGTTAAAACAGAACAAAACATGGACTCCATTCCCAATGGATAAGTTATATATTGGTCTATTGTGTTTCGCAGGAAAACACTCCGCAGAGGTCACCAATTTGTTACCTATTTTTCACTACGAGCTTAAACAGGTAGAGCTGAATCAAATTCATGAATTATAGGTACAAAATTTTTGAATTTTTTCTAATTAAAGTATTCATTGATCATCATAGAGATCAATTTACATCTGAATTACAATTTTATTGTGCAAGTATTTAAAACAGAAAATTGAGAATTTGCATAATAATGCTTTTTATTCATTTTGTAAAAACACTGAATCTCGCACAAGCTGCGAGAGTAACTGAATTTGATTATGAAAATAAAATGATGAATACAAAATTCAAAGATAAACTACACTACTGAAAATAACATAAGTGCAAAGAAGAGGAGCAATTCATCATTTCCTGTAATAATGAATCACTTTCGTTGATGTCTTCAGTCGTTAGGTCTCCAAACTACTGCAGCCTCGTTTCCTCGCTCCATGAACCTGCAAAATTATAAAGGAATGACATTAGAGGTGTACTTTAAGCAATGATGAGTTACATTCTACTTTATGCCTACACTACCAACAAGAATATAATTTGCATTAAATCAAGCATTCACCAGATGATTGCATTACAAAGGCTGACAATCAGGAAAAACATAACTCAATGGAAGCTTTCAACTTCTTTTATTTTGCTAACATGTTTGTTTCAATGTCCAGGATTAGGTTCATCATGTTTGAGATCATTTTATCAGACATGTGGAGCAAAACAGGCTCCCACAAGGGTAGATCCCGGCATATCATAAGGACACCTCTCATTCACATCATATATGAGAGTTATTTAAGCATCAAAGAAATGGTCATCATCTAGGACTGTCATCAAGAAGTCTAATTCAACATGGTGAAAAAAGTTTAATTCAAATCTTGTTGCTCATAATTCAATAAAACAATCAAAGAAGCATGTTAAGAGAGCATTAATTGTATTTGTCATAGTTCAGTTTCAGCTCTATCTTTCATTCATGTTTACATTTTAATGAGACATTGAGCCCCTTTATGTTGAAAGGAGAACAAGGTACTCGAACAAATCAATTGTTACATAGTTTACAGAAGAATCAAGAGAAACAGATTTGTAACAATATGGCATGGAGAATGAACAACAACATTAATTTCAGAGTGTAGCAATATATGTTTGAAGTAGACAACCTTAGCAAGAAAATAAGCATTTTATAGAGAACACTCATGAAGGCTGCTACAAAATTGATTAAGTGAATAGGACTGTTGTTACAAGCATTCATAGTGATGAAGAAATGGTTACAAAATTTTATGACAGTCATAAACTTTTGTAACCATTTCTTCCTTGACAGTAAGAAAATCCAAATGGAAGCTTGAAATAGTGTGAAACAGTAGAAATTTTTTGGGATAGCATTACATAGTGTCAAGTAGAAGCAGAGCATTCAACAATTTAATTTGTTTCTTACAACTACAAGGCACACAACAATATTCATTCATGAGAACTTAATAAGAGTCAAGGACAGTCATGAACAACACTGCTATGAAATTGATAAAAGAAAGTGGGCACACATGTTTCAAAATGCCAAAATGATAGTAATCGGATCAAAAGAGTTTGTTCTCAGCCTATACATTCAAGTTAATGTAATGACATTAAATCAAAAAATTAGTGATCAAACATCCAAGAGCCATGAGATCTTACTATTTTCATGAGGGAAAATATGTGCACATGCATTAAGAATAACAACTAGGCAAAAGGGAGAGTTAAAGGTGCAAACAAGAAATAAGCTTGTATAAGTAAGGATGGCCTCTATACTAGGCAGGTTTGTGTGCTTACAATAGTTGGGGCTGTCAGTGAGCAGCTTGTTACAGTTTTTGAAATTCAGTATCAGTTCTCAAAGTCATGCTTAATGCAGCTATTCATTCACAATCCTTTAATAAATTAATGTGGCAGTGATAATAATGAATATAACGAAGGATTCAGAAAAGAGAAGGAACATGTGCCAAATTAAAGCATTTTAAAGTGCTTACTTATAGGAAAAGCAACAACAGATTTACAGGCATGAATGCGTAAGCTGAAAGGTAGTCAACATGATAACAATATAGTATAATTTCATCTTTATGATCAAAGGAACATTGATGCACTAGTATAAGAAAAGAGTTGTTCTCAACCTGCGATTGGCAATGATTTCAGGCACAAAGCTAAAAAAAATTAATGAAAAACAACAGTAGAATATGCACAGTGATAATGCCTTGCTTCACAAAAGGTGTGCATTTTAAGAGCTACGGGGAAGGATTCAGAAAAAAGAAAGACAATATTTATTAGATATATGATACAGCCATGAGGAGATTGCAGTCTAAGGGTGCAAACACATAAGTTTCATCATTTAGTAGCTGGTTAAAAATTTCATCAAGGTCACATGAGAGTTTAGAGAAAAATGTAAAAGGCGTGCAAGTGTGTATGAAGCCTTTGAGTTTGCAATGAATGGAGAATACCTAGAATGCTTATACAGTCATGGCTTTCAGTCAAGAGCATAAGTTATTTGAAAGTGAGATATATACAAAATGGAGATGGGTTTCTTATTTTTTTGTAGAGTTGGTGCTATTTTCAGAAAATACAGAATGCAATGAGGTTTTCTTTTTTATTCAAAATGGAGGAAATAGAAAAATAAAAGAGAAACTTACCATTGTGCTCTCCTTGAGTTTTAAAGTTCATAGTCGAGTTTGTACAACAATAGGGAAGATATAGAAGGTTCGAGCTTCTCAATGGTGGCCCAAGACAAGGGAAGATATAGGATATATCAGAAAATGAGCATGGTCGTGGTCTTTAGGCTGAAATTTATTTTAGAAATAGAGTAAAAGCCATGAAATAGCTTAGTTTTAGACTTACCTTGTTTCATTAACACAAAAATAATTCATAAGGAGGTCGATGGCCATAGAACTCAAGTTGTTTTTGTAATATTTCTCCTCTTATGGTGGCCAGAGTCAACAAAAGCAAAGATCAACAGGGACAAAGAAATGACAAAGAATATATTAGATAATATGCATGGCGGCGGCTGTATAAGCCAAAAGATGATTCAAAATGGTAAGAAATTATTATTTTTTGCGGAAGGATCAAAGTTACCACGCATTTTTCTTTTGAGATTCCTCAGAAAATGTCCAAAGAGTGTGCTGGTCAAGCTCCAGATCAAGCAAGTTTCTCAGAAACCCTACTCCATGGTGGCGGCCAACAACTTCTTCATGAAGTTTCTCCAAAGTCAAATGAACATAATGATTTTTAGGGTTCTCATCTTTCTTTTGGCATGGTTAAATGGTTTTCTTTTTTATTATCTTTTGAAAGGAGAAATCATTATATTTTTATTCCCCATGGCCTTGACTTTAAGTCATGATGCCTAATATGAATACTGATGGGGTCGACTTTGTGAGATATTTCAATATTGTTGATGGTGGTCGACTATGATTATGCATGGTGGTCAGATTATATTTATATAATGATGAATGCATATTTAGAATATATGCTAAGTATAGTGTATGAAGTTGTAAGTGGAGAGCTAGACTTTTAAATTTGTCATTATTCCTTCATGATTATTTTCATTATTCCATGTAAGATATTTAATTAAATGATGTACTATAAATCATTTAATTAAGTTAGCCATCTTTAAGTGCAAATAAAAGATATTGTGTGCAGGTAAAGCTAACTGAAGAACAAGTTAATTATGCGAGTTATGTAAAGTTGAGTTACAACTTTACTTCAGTTTCATATCAGACTTAACTAAAGATTTATCATGCAAGAATGGACTTTAAGTTATCATGGGCGAATTGATTAAAGCAAGGTGTATTTTTGCATGTTTTGGCCCATGTTTAGAGATTTACAGTTTAGTTTGAGTTACAGATCAATTGCATGCTTTATGACTGCGATTTCGAGACTGAGTTCACTCATTTTTGCATGAGTTTGAACCTTATTTTCAGGGATTTTTGCTTCTGCTCTGATTTCACCTTGGAGTTATTACTTTCTCACTGAAATTGACTTTCAATTACATGTTCATGCACTTTGAAGTGCATTCTCATTGTATATATTGAAAAAGTTTATCTTTTTCATTTTAGTTCTTGTTATTCAGCCTTTGCATTCTGCAAAGTGAATTGTCTTGTAACTCAACTTTTTAAAATTTAATAGATATTGTAGCAGTCTTTATAGGTTATCTTGGAGTATCATTTGTAGAGCGTTCCTTCATTTGTCATTGCAAGTTAAAATTATCCTTCTTAGATTCAGGTGTCTTATTTTGTGAATGTTTTAGATACAAGTTTAATGTGTTTGATATCAGAACCTTTAAATTTATGTCAACATTCCTGAATACATGTACATGAAGAAGTAATCTTAGTAGCATATCATAAATTGTGTCTCAAGTATATCCATATCTTTAAGTTGTGAAAATAAGTTATTCCTTCATAAAGAATGAATTATCAGACTTGTTTGTGAATCATTAATGCAGTTAAATTGTTCAATCTAAGTTGTGAAAGTAAGCTTCATGATGAATCAGTTGTGAGTTAGTCTATTTTTCCTTAAATTAATAGGTGCGTCACCATAATCCAACCTTTCTATTTTGCATTAGATTAAGTTTCTTACCCTTTTCTTAGAACAAATTATTCGAGTGTCAAATTGACCATCATATAGGAAGCCGACCTAGAATCTGGAGGTTCAAACTCATTATAGGTCACCCACAACCTGAGTTTGATCCAATGTTTCAACAGATTGCTGAATTTAATTATTCAAGCATTCGGGTGCAATCTGATTGACAACAATATTCTTGGTAGAATCACATTTCATTGCAAAAAAAGGTAAGTGGAATAGTTAACAATATTTATAGTTGATTAACGAAATCTATTTATTGATAATAGGAAAGTTTTGTACTTACATGTCATGTTGGTGGTGTTCAACAAGAGTGAGCAGCATTGGATCAACTTGTTGGAGTAGGAAAGAATATGAAATAGACAATTTACAATACAATAATTTCCTTGTATGCCTATTGCTTATGTGCAACATTATAAAGAAAAAGATATAGACAATAATAAAATAGGTTAGCATTGTTTGTTGTAAATAAAAAAGATATAAAATAGGATATTTTGAATACATGGGATACTCGCAAACAATTGTGTATAAGTAATCTACTAATTTTTTTGAAAAGACAGTTGTGGAAACAATGACAAATACAATGAATAAAATAGAGTTATTTTTTTTAATGGGCAAGTGCGTCTGAGAATTTGTGTCTATGTATATAATCAACAACAAATATATGATGATAGAATCCAAAAGCACTAAACCCACGCTCGTTGTCCTCCCTACCATATTGACATCATGAAGCCTCATGGGCTCTAGCCAAACTCCCGAGCAAAAAGGCAAGTAAGGTCCATGGAAAATTTCAAGGACTCTTAGCATATATGACAAAAAAAAAAAAACAAAGAAATTCTAAAACAACTATTGGAAGAGCACTTAAGAATCACAAGTAACTTGACATACAAAATTTACAATAGACTAAATTGCTTCAATGCCTATGGTATTTGTGCAACATTAGAAAGGGGAAAATATAAATATAGAGTAAAATAGGTTAGGGTTATTTGTCCATGTATATAAGGAGCAATAAATATATTAACGATAAAATTCGAAACCAATAAACCCACGCTCATTGTCCTCCCTACCATATTGGTTTCATGAAGCCTCATGGGCTCTAGCCAAACCCCCAAGCAAGAAAAGTAGGTAAGGTCCATGGAAAATCTCAAGGACTCTTACCATATATCACACAATAAGAAGAGTAAGTTAAAGATGGTTGGGCCAAGTTGTTGCAGCATGAAAGGATGTGGAATAGAGAATTTACAACACAATTATTTTCTTGAATGTCTACTATATTTGTCCAACATTTTAAAGTAAATAATTTAGATATAGAGTAAAAGAGGTTAGCAATATTTGTTAAAAAAAGAAAGAGATACAATGGAACATTTTGAATAAATCGCATGTTGGCCAATAGTTGTGTGCAAGAAATCTTCATTGTTATTTGTTTGTATTTTTTTCGTGATACCCATTTTGGAGAGTTGAAAGACATAATCATTCTCTATGTATGGTTTGATCATAGTTAAATATTTTCCTTGTCGACTTATATGGGAAGTGACTTGACTTGTGTTCTTTAATGGAAATGTGGAGCATGGAAAGAATGTGGGTTGCCGGTGGTGTGGTGTTGGGTCAATAGCAGAGGATTGTAAAAATCACTTGCTTTAGTGGAATGGAACAACATACACCACTCTCATTTGCTTTTGGGGATAAATAGTGTGATGTTATGAACAGTTTATTTTGTCTTCTCAAAAGCACATGAGGGTGGTGTCTGGTTGCTATTCATAGCCATATAGATCGATGTGTAATGCTTTTGTACAACATTAGAAAGGGAAAAAAATATACATAGAATAAAATAGGTTAGCATTGTTTGTTGTAAATAGAAAGAGATAAAATGGGAGATTTTGAATACATGGGATACTAGAAAACAACTGTGTATATACTATGCACTAAAAATGTTGAAAAGAGAGTTCTAGAAATAATGACAAATACAATGAATAGAATGGAGTATGTTTTTTAGATGGGAAAGTGCATGTGAGAATTTATGTGTCTATGTGTATAAGCAGCCACAAATATACAATGATAGAATTGAAAAGCACTAAACCCACAACCATCTTGATATATATGTGCAGTGACTGGAACGTGCATAAAGATGGGTGTTGTGAACCAAACTCTATAGCATTGTACCATTTTTTGTGGGTTAATAAGTACATGGAGAAGAGATGTCCTAGTAAAGAAAAAGCATAATACGATTTGAGGATGGTTAGAAAAAAATTGGTAAGTGGAATATATAGAAGAATGGACAATAAAGGAAAGAATATATAATAAAACATATTCACACAACACAAGTAATATATGTAACAATTGACTAAATGTGCTTGTAGCTTTAACTACAAAAGATAGCAATAGTTGCATTACCTCTTATCTGTTGAACTTTATATCTTTAGCTGATAGGCTATTTGTTTGAAATTGCTCTTTTCTAAGAAGAGAGCATTTAATTGCGCAATATCTATAAAGCTTGAAACAAATGAGGGGGAAAGGATATCATGAAACATATTGATATAAGATTCAAGCTACATTATTTCATAGTACATGTTGAAAAAAAAAGGGGAATTATATAACAGGTACATTAGAACAACACTTGTTTGATAGTAAATATTACACACAAAGAGGAAAATTGTATTGAGTGCCCTAGTAGATACACAGATACATATGAACATATCTATATGTACTCAATTCCCTGATTGATATATAAAAATACCCGTATAGGAGCAATAGTAGTTATATCTAGGTTCTTTCGTTAAAATGCTTAGGGTTGGAAATTTTATTGCCCAATTGCAAATTAAGATAGGAGTGATTGTAACATATTGATAATGCCATAATGGCTCTTCTAGAAATGCAACTGAATTAATATATTTTCTAGCATATTTTGTAGTACACTTCCCCACACTGTAACATTGAATATTGCATTTACTTTCTATTGCGCAATTACACCACAATACATATATATACATATATATATAGATATACATATATGGAAACATATATATACATGTACATATATATACATATACATCTGTACACATACATATATATACATGTACATATATAGATACATATATATGCATGTATATACATATATATATATATACATGCATATATTGTAAAGTTGGGCTCAACTATTTACCATTAGATAATATAGAGAAACAGTCGCATTGTAAAAGAACTAACAGGGAAACACTGGGGAACGACATACATCTGAATCTTAAGTATCATCTTAATACGTCTTACGACTGGGTATGTGCAGGATCATCATGGAAAAAATAGGCCCTTAAGTGGCAAAAAATTCAGAAAAATTAGAGTTAGGAAACTTGACGTAAAAATTTGAATAAGTTGTTATCTTTATTATTTCAAAAATATGTAAGAATAGAATCTGTAGAAAATTGAATGTAGTTTCTAAAATACTAAGTTTATTTTAAAAATAAATAAATCTATTTGGTGAAAATTTGAAATTTCAATGCAGTAGTACTTAAATTTTAGGGAAAAAATAAGTAGGTGTGTGTTTGACCACCCTAACCACAATAAAATGATAATATTTTTTTATAAGATTTTAGATATAAGTAGAGGAATCATGTCCGGATGTGGTGCATATTCTTTTGTAATTTTTTTCTACATGAATAATTAATTATTAATTTTTTATTACAACTTTTAAAAAATATAAAAAGTCATATGTCTAACCACCTTAACTTGGTCAAAACTTCATGAAATTCAAATTTTATTTTTTTAATCCTATAGTATGCGAAGCATAGAATGTGACACATGTTTTGGATTCAAAAAATGTGATACCGTTTGAAAGTTAAAGATGTTTTTCAATCAGCCTATCAATCAAGACTTTAGTTGTAATTAAAATAGAAAATGAATAATAATTACTTATTAAATTCAAAGTAAAGCATTATTTATATTGGTGGAAAGCTGAGAATCTCCTTTAAAAACCCTTTTCGTTTCATCAATTTTGGGTAAAAAAAAATTCATCAGCTACATACCCATCATATTGCCACTTTTTGGCCCATCATGATCCTGCACATACCCGACTATTACATAGAATGGTTGGCTTCTACCAATATGTTGCATGATAAACTTTTTCCGTTATTTGTTCAAAGCTTCCTATAACAAACTGTTATTTTTCATTGTTATTTTTCTTTTCAAGGCAAGAAAATGTATTGGTTAAGTTGCATTGTCGAAAGAGCCATTGTGGTGTTTCTTGCGTATGAGGCTATTGTAAGAATATTCATCCTTGACTCTGTTCTATAATAGATCTGATAGTTTTGAAACTGTTGTGTTGTGAAGTCTGTAAGTCATTTTACATGGGTATTTTCTATAAATCTTTTGTTCATCATATTGAATAAAAAACAATGTAGCTTAAATTTACAATTAAGCTTGTGGTGCTATATGCATTTTGCACAAATCATTGCATCATATAATTGTTGCATAACATAGATAAAATAGGCACTGCCCTAGGGAACTGGCTTTGAATAATTGATTTGGGAAGTTGGAAGGATACACACATTTGTTGATGTTGATATAGTTCTGTTACAATTTTCCTAGTTCTCTATATGTAAAGGTGGGCAGGCTGGATAGGTGGAAGTTGAGTGGCAATTTTTTTTTGGCATGAGGGTGGAGCTTAGCAATTACATGGGTTGGGGGTTTTTGTTTGAAGTCTTCACGGGGATTTTTGTTAGCACAGCCGTAAATTGGGATTGATAGCGATGGGGATCGACTTTTACTGACAGCTTGGAGGTTACCTCTTAAACAAAGGATTTGCCTAAATCTTCCTCATTGGTCAATAGAGACAAATAAGAAAAGCCATAAACCAACAACAAAAAAATTACTAATCCTCAACATATTTTCTAGCAAAAGAAAGGACATTTGATTGCAATTCCTCCATCCATACAAAACAATAATCTCTTTTAAATCTCCATAGTCAGTATAACGGCAAAGATACAAACATTTGACAAGAACATATAGACAATAAATTAACCATCTATGCAAACTACTCATTTAGAAAGACGTACACTATACATATATATATACATTGCATCTATATATATACATATATATATAGATACATTGCATCTATATATATACATCTATATATATATATGTATATATATATGCATGCATACATATATATACATGTATACGTATACTGTATTGGTGGAGCTTAGCAATTACATGGGTTGGGGGTTTTTGTTTGAAGTCGTTGTCAGGGTTTTCGTCAGCGCAGTGGAAAATTGGTATTGTTGGCGATAGGGATCTTCAAGGGGTCAACGAGGCCACCATTTTTTTAATGTGGTGACACAGGTGTTTGTAATTACGTGGGGTGGGGATAGTTGAGAATGGTGCATTGGATATAGGGAATGTGAATGGCAAGTGTTTGTTCGCACGAGGCCCAATGTTTCTTGTCGTTGCACGATGGCGGTGGACGAAGTAAGCGCAATATTGAATGTTGGCATGTGGGAGAGTATACTTTATATTCAATGTTGCAATATTGGAAAGTATACTTTGATGAAGTTATCCTATTGAAAGGGTCATCATGGTGTTGGTTTGGTAGCAGACTATTGTTAAAATCGTCGCATCTGGATCCATTTTGTAGCAGATTGGAGGGCTTCAAAAGTGTGGTGGTGTAGAACTTGTAAGTGATTTCACATGGGTATTTTGTAAAATCAATTTTTGTATAGGTGGCTCACGTTGTGCTTCTATATGGATGATGAAATAGCATTTAAATCTTCTTTCTTTTGCCTAAAACATATATGTGCTCAAGAAGACGAGAAGGGAACTATGGGAACATGGAAAAATGTATTGTGGAGAGCAATCTATGGGGTGTTCTTTTTCATTGTACTTACTACAAACATTATGGAATAGCTCTTTTGTGAATTCTCTATTTGAGTACTAAATCTACTCCTAGGATATGTAGTTTGAATTTCTAATTAAGGAAATATGGGTTTTGTGGTGAAGAATGCAGCTACAAATTTTCTAGCAGGGAGGGCACCATTTCTTTCCTTTGCAGTGATGTGGGTGCTCATAAGTACGTGGGTTGGCGGCAGTGGAGAATGGTGTCATTGTAATAGGGAAGGTGAATGGCAAGTGTTTGTTGGCACGAGCACGAATGAATCTTCCCGTCAACATACGGGGTTGGAGGGGGAAGTAAATGCTATATTGAATATTTCCATGTGGGAAAGCACACTTTCATTAAGCCATACTGTCAAAAGAGCCATTGTGGTGTCAGTGAATTGGATTTTCCAATGTCGGGAATGCCGTAGCTAATGAGAGCTTGTACTTTTTTTTTTTGAGGTGACATGGACCTTGGTAATTACGTGGGTTGGAAATGGTGCAGCTGGTTGACTCAATATAGGGGAACTGAATTCTTGTGTATAATATTTAATAGTAACAAATAAGTGTTATCGTGATACTTATCATACAATTCCTTTATTACAGTTGAATATATATATATATATATATATATATATATGTAAGAAGTGGAAACTGCATGGTTCCAGAGAATAGTGAACTTGCTAAAAAAATTCTATCTTCCAATATATATATTCATTTTCTTAGGGCTCTTTTGGCTCCAATAATTTTTTTAGGAAAAGAGAATGCCTCATAAAGAATTGTAGAAAATGGAATTGCACAAATGAAATACAAAAAAAGTTGTTTAAAGGAAGAGAAGAAAGAAACAACAAAGATTTTGTTTGAAAGCACACAATGTATAGTAATAATTGTATAGACATACTTGATTTTGGTATGTTGGGAATGTATGTAACCATGCACAAAGAAAAGGGGCAAGTGTACAACTTTGCTTTGCACTGAAGGATCTCTAGCCCTCCAATAAGAGAACTATTAAACCCATAAGCTAGTAAATTATAAATTTAGAAAACAAAACTATCACAATATATATATATATGTGGTTAGGTGTGTATGAAACAGCCAAAAAGGAAGAGGGAAAACAACTTACAACAACAATATGTCTACAACGTAGTGAAGATTGCAAAACACAACCCTTGTTGAACA
Source organism: Sequoia sempervirens (assembly GCA_007258455.2). Classification (NCBI taxonomy): domain Eukaryota; kingdom Viridiplantae; phylum Streptophyta; class Pinopsida; order Cupressales; family Cupressaceae; genus Sequoia; species Sequoia sempervirens. The sequence goes on from VDFB02193867.1 coordinate 319,165,297, forward strand.
TCCAATCAGCAAACCAGTGGAAGTGCGTGGGAGGTTTTGACCATTCTACACCCATCGAGCAATGCAACCAAAGGGGAAAATGGAATATACAAAAGACTATATATGTGTGAAAGGAATACAAATAGAAAATTCTATACATCAAAATTATACATATAGATATACCCATACATATACATATACACACACATATACATATACATACATATACATATACATATACATGTATACATACACATACACATATATATACACATACATACATGTACATATACATATAAATATACATATACATATAAATATGTATATACATATAAATATGCATATACATATACATATAAATATACATATACATATACATATACCTACAAACATACTTTTTCCCTTTGTTTATCGCTTGTCTTCTTGGCAACTTTTACTCATAGCCTAGACCTTACCTCTTAAACAAACGGTCTCCCTAAATGTTCCTCATTGGTGAATAAGCTTTTCAAATAAATCATAAAATTACAATTGTGAAGGTAGTTGTTATATAGTAAATGTCTTTTTAATAGGTTTTCACACTTTCCTTTCTCAAATAGTATATGTCTTTATAATAGCTTGAATATTGAATTGGGAAGCGAACTATTATATAGATTGGCCTAGGCATGACACAAGTTTATCTGTGTCCTACTTTTGATATTCATTAGACCTAGAAACACATATATATGTATATATATATCATTAAATTTGTATGTGAATCACAACCAAGAACCAAGAGTCATTAGCATTCAAATTAACTTTAAATCAAATACAATGTCATTAAACTAATGCAATAAATAATTTATCACTCCTCATTTTAGCATAATAAAAAAACTTATATGATTCATGCATATTTTAAATGTGACATAAAGAAGTTTAATCTCAATGATTAGCCATATACAAAATATTTAATATATATTAAAATATATCAATTGTCAAGTATTGCTCATATAGAAAATATTTGAAATATATGTGGAGATAAATTGTTCAGTTGTCTTTCAAATTGTAATCTATGTAAACATATCATATAACCATCCAACTAATTTCAACTATTCAAAAGAAAGAATGACAACAAAATTGATGCACCATGGTATAATAAAAAAGATGGCGGGTGAATAAATGTGCAAATATGTAGATGCAAACATAGGTATAAATTATGTCCATATTTCTTAAACAGAAGTCTTAGCATGCCATAGTTAGCATTTAAAATTCAAAGCTATGAGAAATGAGGGTATGTACAGGATCATCATGGAAAAAATAGGCCCTTAAGTGGCAAAAAATTCAGAAAAATCAGAGTTAGGAAACTTGACGTAAAAATTTGAATATGTTACCTATATTATTTCAAAAATATGTAACAATAGAATCTATAGAAAATTGAATGTAGATTCTAAACTAGTAGGTTTTTTTTTTTTTTTATAAATCTATTTGGTGAAAAATTGAAATTTCAATGCAGTAGTACTTAAATTTCAAGGAAAAAATAAGTAGGTATCTGTTTGACCACGCTAACCACAATAAAATGATAATATTTTTAAAAATATTTTAGATATAAGTAGAGAACTCATGTCTAGATGTGATGCATATTTTTTTTGTAATTTTTTTCCAACTAAATAATTAATTATGATTTTTTTATTACAACTTTAAAAAAATATAAAAACTTGTATGTCTGACCATCTTAACTTGGTCAAAACTTCATGAAATTCCATTTTACTTTTCTTAATCCTATAGTAAGCAAAACATAGAATGTGACACATGTTTTGGATTCAAAAAATGTGACAACTTTTGAAAGCTATGGATTTTTTTCAATCAGCCTATCAATCAGGGCTTTAGTCATAGTTCAAATAGAAAATGAATAATAATTATTTATTAAATTCAAAGTAAAGCATAATTTATATTGGTGGAAAGCTGAGAATCTCCTTTAGAAACCCTTTTTGTTTCATCAATTTTGGGTTAAAAAAAAGTCATCAGCCACATACCTTACACATACCCATCATATCGCCACTTTTTGGCCCATCACGATCTTGCACATACCCATGACCAGAAGTGCAAAAGAGCAGTCAAAGCGTAGGATCGCTAGTGGAGCATTTTTCTACTGTAGGAGTAGATATCTTCATTATGTCTGCAAGTAATAGTTTACACTCTGGTTCGAAATCAACTTCTGTTGCTTTGGCAATCATTGTTTTCAAGCGTTCCTCTGAATTATACATTTTTGTTCTAATCAAAGTAGTAAAATATATGCTTTACAAACAAGGCCTTTAATAACAGCAACAGGATTTGTTGTAGATTCAGAGTTGTCCTACAATGCATAGAGGTCTGTTGTTGGCATCTACAACAAACTAGTGACAACTTCATCAAAAGAAACACACCAAAGGCTGCCTGAATGGTCTTGAAACTTTAACTGTAGAAGATACCAATAATTGCATTCTTCAATTTCCATCTAGCAACGATCACAAAACCAAACATCAATACAGGGGCGTGTGCATTTCCTTTTGCATTCTTTACCATTAACCAACAAGGGGTAAGCAGGGTAACATAAAGACTCAGTTTTTGCAATTTGAATGGTTGCTTTAAAAATGGCTTCAACAGTTTCTCCCAAATGAAGGGAGTTGTTTGAGATAAATGCAATAGTAACTCTATCATTTGAAGGATGCAACCTTCGAGGTGCAGAATAAATTGAAGCTACTTGGTCTACTTTAATTGGCCCCTTGGATCTAAGAGTGTTTTCCTTAGGAATAGATAGGTTAATTTCAAGGACTGTTCCTATTGATGTGTTGATAAATTTTCCATTAAAGTAGCCTACACGGCCACTACAGACAACAACAATCACTATTTCACCAGAAAGGTACATCTGGTGCAAGGTATCACCTTTTTCTTGCCAGTCTATGCCCCATAGATTAACATCAATGAGAGAAGCAAAGACATCATATAGTTTAATGGTTCATCAGATTGTTTCAGATCCATTTCTCCTACAAACAGTTGAAATGTACCCAACATACACTACAATGCCAATAATATCAACAAAGTTGTTATCACTATTGTTGCTTATTTCACTAACTGGCGCAAAAGTAGTTTTTGTTTTTGGGACATGAATCTCATATTCAAATCATTTTATTGTTGATTTTTGATCCAAAACAATCTCAAGATTACTATTTAACTTATTGAATATTTTATTGGCTTCCTTAACCCCCTCAATATTAAATAAGTAAACCCCAACTCAACTCGACCATAATGCAATTCAGAAATATCATCAAAATAAGTAATACATATTTCAGTCCCCTCCACATCTATAATGTCAAAACTAAACAATTGCCCTTCACCTCTTTGTTGCATCCCCTAATATGTGTTACATGCCCTTTCACTGTCCAAACATTTTGATAAATGTTCAAAGCTTTAATAGGGCTGACCTTTGGAGGGTTGTTTTTTTTTAGGGGACACCTGCAGACCAAATTTAGGGGCCCGTTTAGAAGGAGAAGGTGAGTCAGGCACCAAAATTTTCTCTTCTTGCTGGTTGAACAAATACCTAGGGATCCCAATAATTTGACAATCAGGCATAATTGCAATTAATTTGGATATGATTAAGGCCCTGGAAAAGAAGAAAAACAATGTATTGGACAAATTATATGAGGCAAAAATGAAAGAGAGATTTTTTAGCATAGACAACAAACAACGCAGCCCACCTTGAATCTTGGATATTCCTACAGATGTAGTCTTTTAAACATACAAGGGACCCTATTTTCAAGGCACCTGTAAATAACATATCATTGCATTTGGAAGGTAGAGTTCCTATTTGCAAATGGTGGCCATCAAACAAGATAGCCTTGTATCGCTCAACCTGCCCTTCATCACCGCCAAAAGTTTTTTAGGACAAAATTTGAAGGACTGGAGACGAAACAACATCGTTGGAATTGATAGAATGAATTTCAAATGGATTCAAAGTTGGATCTTTCTTTGCAGCCTACAAACACAATTTTAATCAAGCAAAATGCACATCATCACACCAAATTGATAAAACGAGCAAGGGAAATGGAGGCTGCGAAGAGATACAATATTATGTGCTCAAAAATATCAATGCATGTCTACTTTCATACCTATATCCTCTTAAAGATCAGTGAATCTCTACTTTCATATCTATATCCTCTACTAGGGCCAGCTATATATATACATCTAAATGCCAATCAAACAACAACAACAATAAAGGTAGGAAACAATAAGAGCAAGATTCCAGTAGGTACAATGAAAAAGGAAGGAAAACTTACGAAATCAGAGTTTGTAGGCTGGTGGATGGCATCCTTAGAGCCGAAATCCATAGCATCAGGTGTACAAGTTGACACCAAATCAATTTTGGGGGGCTCTGGAGACCCATCCACAAACCCCGACTCTGCAAACATAGTTGTAGAATCCTTTAAAGGTAAGGAATCTTCCAACCGTAGTTGACTCATTGACAACTCTATACCACAGTAAAAAATAAAAGATTAATGTATTCCAACATTCAATACCAACTTGTGGAGAACTTAGAATGCATACAATCTTCTTGCGATATTTGTATAAATGCCTATATGCAAGCATTTGTATACATTGCTACTTGTTGGTTCATCTTTCTTAATAGAAACAATGGAATATAGAACAAGAATAGAAATCCTTAAATACATATATGGGTTCAATTTTTCCTCTATTTAGACATTTTTGAAAACAAAAATAAGCAAATATATATATCCATATGCACACATGTATCTATTTATCTATATATACAACGATATATTTGAATGATAACATTTTCCATCTAAACAAATTAAGCACATTAAAGATTACAAAACAATCCTTGTTACAAGAACAATAAAATACTCTTCCATAGGTAGCTTCAAATAGATGAGTGGAAAACAATATCATGAAAGTTATTGATAGTTAAACAGATGAGGGCAGAAGACTATCATGTGAAACATGTTAATAGAACACAACCATTCTATGTAACAGTTGCCTTGTAAATTCTAGTTCCATAATTTTTTGTGCAATACTTATTCACCAATGAGCAACATTTATGAATATCTTTTGTTGAAGAGACAAGCCCCACAATCTCATTATCAATTGTAGGAAACTCTTCTACATTTGAAGAATTTTACAATAGTCTACTATCAAACCAACACCACAATGGCTATTTCAACAAACCAACCCAACCAATATATTTTCCCACACATTTTGCAGTATACTTTCCCATAGACATATATATATATATACAAACATATATATATGTACATTCATACATATACACGTATATATACATATATACATATTATAGAGAAAAACAAAAATTCTAACAAGATTATTAGGGAAATAGTGAAGAACCACACAAATTAAAATAGGAGGGATTGTATATATATGGATATGTAGAGGGTTTCTTATCTGTTTGAAGTTTCCAACGTGATTTTCATCAATGAAACTGTGAACAGGATTTGTTGTACAATAGTTAAATTCCACAATTTTTGTGTTGCTCAGATAATATTTAATTCCACCCTATGTAGGTCACATTTTTGGCATAATGTGCAAGGAAGTACATTGATTAAGTTGCATTGTTGAACTTGAGCCATTGTGGCTGTAATCTGCTATTAAACTAGTAGGGAACACACATATGAGGCAGTGCTCTACTACGAAACCAACACAACAATGTCGCTTTCAACAACACAACCTAGTCAATATATTATCTGCACAAAACTTTTTCCAAATGGACAGCAAAAGGCGCAAGCCATCATAATGAAGAGTTTCTTATGGCAGGAGTTGAAATATATGAGAGAAATATTACATATATATATAACACTACAATGGTTGTTTGAACAATGCAACTTAATAAAAGCATACTTTGCCACACTACAACATTCAACATTGCATTTACTTCATCGGCCCCCATTGGACAACAACAACATAATGCATTAACCCCCACAGTAGCAAACACTTACCATTCACCTTCTGTGTATCAAGGTCACCACCTCCACAACCACCAAACCACATAATATGTGTATACATACATACATACATACATACATACATACATATATATATATACACACACATGCATACATACACACACACACACACACACACACATATATATATATATATATACATCAACATATACATATATGCACACATATACATATACATATATATATATACACATACATACACACACACACACACACACACACACACACACACACACATATATACATACATACATACAAACATACATACATATATACATGCATACATATGTACACATATACACATATACATATGTAGACACATATCTACACTCTGCGCATCTTTGGTACCATACACATTTTGTACAATTAGCCCCTTCAAATCCCTCTAATTGATTTCACTTCAAATCCTTACAAAGAGGACACTGTAGATTGTGAATGGCCACACAATTTATTCTTCCCTTTGCCTATATACATTTGTAGATTCATTGAGCTGCCATGGTTTTCATTTTACTTTGATGCCCACCTTCTTTGTAGTCTGCTAACAAATAGAGTAATTGTATAATAGCAGTTGCATTATCTGCCATTAAGTATTATAGAGTAAATGGGGAAATTTTAAGAGAACTATTAGTAAAACATACATACATATATTTATTCATACATACATATATATAGACATGGAAGTAGACATGCATTGATCTTTTCAAAGACTTAAATATATTTTCCTTAATCATTCTATCAATGTGTTGTGATGATGTGCATTTTCCTTGATTGCACTTGTTTAACAAAAAAATAAATATAGATATGCTTCTAGCGCTAATAAATATAAAGGAAGGAGAGAGATAAAATTACATCGTACCTGGACCAATCTATATAACAGTTCACTTGCCAATTCATAATCCAAGCAACATTATTCGACACTCAATATTATAGGAAAATACCAAAAGGATAAAATATCTATGAAAAAGACATTTACTATATAACACCATGAAACTAATTTCATATACATACAGTTGTGTATGTATATGTATGTATATGTTTACATGTATATATGTATGGATATACATGTACATGTATATATATGTATATATGTATACATGCATATATATGTCCATATGTTTACATGTATACATATATATATTATATATATATTATATATATATAATATATATATATAATATATATATGTGTGTGTGTGTGTGTGTGTGTGTGTGTGTGTGTGTGTGTGTGTGTGTGTGTGTGTGTGTGTGTGTGTGTGCATGTTTTACATGGGTATTTTTGCATAAATGATTAATTTATTGTTCATGCTTTTCAGGCTCTACTTATTGTTCCTTTTGATAGCAGGCTAGAGGGTTTTAACACTGGTGTGGTGCAAAACCTATGAGAAAGTATATGTATATACACATGTGTGTGTGTATATATATGTATACAGGTATATATTTGTGTATATGTTTACATGTATATATGTATGCATACATAGACATGCATATACACTTGTATATCTACATGTATACATACGTATATATGTATACATGTATATATATGTCTATATGTTTACATGTATATATATATCTCTATGTTTACATGGGTATCTTGCATAAATGATTAATTTATTATTTATGTCTTTGGTTTTTTGTTTATTGTTTCTTTTGATACCAGGGTGAAGGGGTTTAACACTGATGTATTGTGAAATGTGCAAGAAAGTATATTGATTAAGTTGCATTGTCGAGAGAGCCATTGTGGTGTTGGTTTGATAGCACATTATTTATTGTTCATTCCTTTTGTTCGGTGTTTATTGTTCTTGTTGTTAGTAGGTTCAAAGGTTTTATATTGATTAAGTGCATTGTGCAAATAGCAAGTGAGGTGTAGCTTTAGCAGCAAATCATTGTTAAAATCGTCGCGTTCTACTCCATCCTATAGCATCTTGGGGGGATTTAAGGGATGCCACTCTTTTTTTTGTGGTGACATGGGTGTTGGTTATTACGTGGGTTGGTGGCGATGGAGAATGTTGTTGTTGTAACGGGGAAGGTGAATGGTAAGTGTTTGATGTGGACTTTTGCAAATATGTGGGTTGGCGGCGGTGGAGGTGGTCTCCTCAAAAGGTGGAAAGTGAATGGTAAGTGCTTGTTGGCCCGATGGTTAATGCATTTTGTGGTTATGTAGACATGTATATATACATGTATATATATGTATATATGTGTACATGTATATGTATGTGTATATGTTTACATGTATAAATATATATATTTGTATGTCTATATGGGTATTTTACATAAATGATTAATTTATTATTCATATGACCTAGCCTCTACTAATTGTTCCTTTCGATAGCAGGTTCAACAATTTTAACATTGATCTACTAAAAAATGTGTGAGAAACTATATTGATTAAATCACATTGTTGAAAGAGCCTTCTTATATACATATATATATACACACACTTAATCGAGAATCCAAGCTACATTAGTGTTATTCTAATACCCCTTTTAGAATTTCTCTATTTCTCTATAATATTTAGTGTGAGGCAATGCATCTCAAATTTTTTCATAAAATTAAGAAGATTTAACTACAATTGCCCCTATAGCAATGGGTATCAAGCCAAAAATGCACAACGATAACTACAAAAAATAAACAAGGGCCACAAAAATTACTCACCCCAACCATATTTTTTACATGGAAGGAAAAAGATTTAATTGCAATTTCCCTTAACCCATAGTAAATAGAGCTCCCAACGCCAAAGATATACACATATAATCTAAATAGTAGGCCAACAACGAGAGAAAGAAGATTTAACTACAAAAAGCCAAAGTTGCACAACCATAACTACAAAGAATAAACAAGGACCACAAAAATCACTCAGCCAAACCATATCTCTTTCACAATATGAAGAAATACATAAATTGTAAAAGACCTATTAGTACAATATTGAATAGCCAAATTTTAGTAACCCTAACCATATTTTTCCCACGAAAGGAAGAACATTTTACTGTAATTTCTTCACCCACAAAGAGCAATAGTCTCTTCCAAGTCTCGAAAATCGCTATAATGCCAAAGATAGAAACTTATTAGAAGAACACATGAACAATAAATTAATCATGTATGCAAAAGACCCATCCAAAAATTAGTATAAGACCACAACCTCCATTGAAAATTCAAGCTACATCACCTGATACTAAATATCATATACAAATAGAGAAATTATAAAAAGAGTTATTAGGATAACATTAAACACCCACCAATGCAATTTTATCTCCAATTTGTGAATGGTTTCATACATCCCTAAACCCTACACATAGATAGCTATAATTCCTCCTATGCTAATAGTTGCAATGCCAAAGTTATACAGAGATAATTAATACAGTAGACCAACAACGACAAAAAGTAGATTTAACTACAATTGCTCCTATGGTAATAGGTATATAGCCAAAGAAACATGTAACAAGAAGACATTAACAATAAATTAATCATTTATGAAAATGTTCACCCATGTATAACAAAGTATAACCGCACAAGATTCATTGAAAGTGAAAACCAACCTATGTGTATAGTAGCAAAGATGCATAGAGTATATATATGTGTCGACATATGTATGAATAAACAAGGGCCACTTTCACTAAATATTATAGAGAAATAGAGAAATTGTAAAAGAGGTATTAGAATAGCACTCAATAGCGAAAAATTAGTAGCCCTATCCATATTTTTTTCACAAAACAAAGAAGATTTAACTACACACTCCACCCCCAAAGAATAATAATCTCCTTCAAGTCTAGAAAATGTGTATAACACAAAAGATATAAACATAAAACAAGAAGACGTTGACAATACATCAATCATATATGCAAAACACCCATGTAAAAATCAGTATAAATCCACAAGCTTCATTGAAAATCTGAGCTACATCACCAAAAATAGAGAAATTGTAAAAGACCTGCTAAAATAATACTGGACAGCCACCAAAATAATTTTATTCCCAATATGTTAATGCTTTCATACAACACTAAACCCTACACATAGATAAATACAATTGCTCCCATGGTAATGACTACAACGCCAAAGAAACACACAGACAACCAAAACAATAGACCAACAGTGTGCAAATAACCAAACCCAACCATATTTTTTGACAGAAGAAAGAAAGAGAATGATAATCTCTTTCAAATCTTGAAAATGGCTATACACACAGAGAACCCAAATAATAGGCCAAGAGTGAAAAAATAACTAACCCTAACCATATGTTTTGGAGATCATCTATCTATGCAAAGCACCCATGTAAAAATTAGTATAACCCCACAAGCTTCATTGAAAATTCGAGCTACATCACCACAAGTAGAGAAATTGTAAAATACTTGCTAGAATAATACTGAACAACCACCAAAGCAATTTTATCTCCACTATGTTAATGCTTTCATACAACCCTAAACCCTACACACAGATAAATACAATTGCTCCCATGGTAATGGCTACAACGCGAAAGATACACACAGACAACCAAAACAATACACCAACAACGTGCAAATAACCAAGCCCAAACATTTTTTTTGACAGACGAAAGAAAGAGAATGATAATGTCTTTCAAATCTCAAAAATGGGTATACACACAGATAACGAAAACAATAGACCAAGAGCGAACAAATAACTAACCGTAACCATATTTTTTCAACAAAGAAAGAAGATTTTTGTGCAATTTGTCCATCCATAGACAATGATAATCTCTTTCAAAACTTCAAAATGGGCATAACACCAAAGATACAAAAATATAATAAGAAGACATCAACAATAAATGAACCATCTATGTAAACTACGCATGTAAAAGGATTTACATATTTCAGAGCACAAGAGTTTTCAACTGGCATAAAATGGTTTGCGAACAACCTCTTATCAAACCAGCGATGGAGCTGAAGGATGCGGATTTTTACAATAGTCTGCTATTAATCCACTGACAAAGCCGCATGCAAGGATTTTTACAATGGCCTCCTATGAAACCAATACCACAATGGTTGTTTCGATAATGCAACTTAATCAAAATTGCTCCTATCACGATGGTTGCAATGTGAAAGATACACATAGATAACAAAAAACCATAAATGAATGGTGAACAAATTACTAACCCTAAGCATATTTTTTTTATGAAGAAAGAACATTTAACTACAATTCCTTCATCGATGCAGAATGATACTCTCTTTGAAATCTCCACAATGGGTATAACGCCAAAGATACAAGCATTCAAGAACACAAACAATAAATTAACCATCCATGCAAACCGCGCATGTAAAACAACTTACAGATTCTGGAGAACACCAGTTTTCAATCTAGCATAAGATGCTTTCAAACCAACGATAGAGCCGAAGCCAACAATTTTTTTTGGTGTTTGCACAATGCAACTTAATCAAAGTATACTTTCCTAGACTGCTACATTCAATATTGCATTACTTTGTATGCCCACATTTACTTCGTCTACCTCCATCATACAACAACCACATAATGCATTAACCATCGGGCCAACAAGCACTTATCATTCACCTTCCGCCTTAGGAGACCACATCCACCACCGCCAACCCACGTATTTGCAAAATTCCATGTCGAACACTTACCATTCACCTTCCCTGTTACAACGACAACATTCTCCACTACCACCAACCCACGTAATAACCATCACCCACGTCGCCGCAAAAAAAGGGGGCCCTCCTCGCTGGCCGACAAATCCCCGACGTCAACAAAACTAATTCACGGTTAGGCTGATGAAAATCCCAGCATAAACTTCAAACAAAATAGCCTATCCACTAATAAACTTTTGAAAAAAACATTGACATAAAAATATGTTCATATCATCCTTTCATATGTGAACGAAAGTATCTTTAATTTCTTCACACAGAAAAAAAAAAACCTAATTTGTTGGGTATTATTTAGTTATTGGTCAAATGAATATGAATTAATTAAGAAATATAGTTTAATGTACATTTTGAGTGCTGGATAAACGTTGTCTTCTCTAACCATACACATTGTTCCTTCTCTCATAAACACATGCTAGTCATGATAACCAACCAAAAGATAGGAATAATGTGCCCCTTCCCCTTAACATTGAAATATTATATTGCTCACATTTAAATGGGATAACATAATTTCTTATGAACCACTCTTTTTAGTCATTTTAAATTAGTTATTCAAATTCAATTATATTTATTATATATATAAAAAAAACTTTAATTCAACGACTGTATCACTGTACTTAAATATTTTTCTTGTAAAATATAATTAAACTTTTAAAAGATTATATTACAATAAAAAAAGAATTTAAATTTATTATCAATTTTTTTATAATTTTTTAAAATTATTTAATTTATAAATAAGTTTATTTATAATATAATGTCCTTATATATTAAAAAAAACTTATAATGAATAATCATAATAAAAATTTGGACTGAGAGTAGACAATAGAAGAAAAAAGTTGTAGGCTAATATCATATTGACTTTCTAATGGATGGAACCTACCCACCTTTTTTTAAGACTAGAGGAATTGGGTATCCCCTTGTACAAATTGTAGTTCACCTCATAAACTTTTTTCATGTGACCAGTGATGCTGGCACACGACATGCCCTCCGATACCACAGGTTTGGGGGCAGACTAGACACCATGACCTCTTACGTGTAACATGATGCTTTAGCCAATCAGTTAGGCCCCCCGTCCCTTTTTTTTTGTTTTTTTTACTGTAGGAATCACATAGCCCCCATATAAACTACAGCATTGGGTAAACTTTTTCCACGTGACTGGTGACGTTGGTAACATGTCCTATGATACCACGGAGATAGAAGGGAGACTAGACCTCGTATATAGAACCCACCCTTCTAATTAAATACCTTTTTCATTTTTATTAAACAAAACTGAAATACATTAAGAATATAAAAGTTCAACGAGGAACTCCAGAATAAAGAAGTTACACATAACAGTCAAGACAAAATACAAACACTCTCCAAATAAGACTCGTGTTACCACTCTGTTTTATTTGTATGTCTCTTATAATTAAAGAATGAAAAAAATTGTATTGATAAAATTCTTTTACAAAGATCTAGGTGATATTTAAGAGTAGGCCGCAAACTACTCCCAAATGAAGTATGAAGCTTGGACAGGTATAGCAATTGAGATAAACAAAGAAATCGAGGCCCCTATGTGACTCAAGCCCAGTGGCTCAGCACCTATCGGACAAATGTCTGGACAAGAAAAACTCAGACTTTCTACATGAAATTTATTTCCCTTGTCTTGATTTTGCATTTCTGGCTGTGGAAGTTCTGGTCTGCAAGCTTGTGTCTAGAAGGCTCTACAGACCACTAACTGAAAAAACTAAAATATTCATCTACACCTGTAACTGCAATAACATTATTTTACTATGCATTCAATGGAGTAATTTCTGTTTTTAGTGCTGTGAGCAAATAGTTGTATGGCTATTACAGCTTACGTGATCATTCACAGCAGTTAGGCTATCAACAAAAGTTTATTTCAGACATCGAACATTTTATCCAAGAAATTGGAATAAAGAAACCCGAACATTAAATTCTCTTTAGTTGCTAGTGAAAAATGCAAATATTGGGCAGGCCTGTGGGAAGACAATGTTAATAATAGCCTGTTCCAAAAAATGGGTCTGTTCCAGAGGATGAGCTCCGAATAATAGCCTTTGTGGATGACCTTGACCATTGTGAAGACGAACTTATATTGCGCGTATGTTTAAACATCGTCATTTTCATTACTTTCTAAAACTGTTCCAAAGCTCCTAATACAACTACTGTGAGAATAGCACAGGTGACCTGGGCCATCAACCTGGTATTCAGGGCCACACACTAAGCTTTGACCGGTCAATGTCCTTTTACCTTTTTTCCATTTTCCGTTGGGGTTCTGCAGAGGCTATGCTATGGCCATGCGATGGCTGATGCATAGTTTTACAAATTTTGTGAGAAGTACTGTAACTTGGTAGCAAATTTTGTGAGAAGTACTTACTCTGCAGCAAACTCATTTTGACAGCTCCTCACTTGTTTCATTCAATAAATTTTAAATTTGAGTTACAGTGAATTATTAGTTGTATTATTAATTATTATTTTTAAATGATATTATTTTATTATTTTAAAGATTTATAGGTATATGTTATGATAAAATTGATTCACTCATCAGTTTTTAAAATTTTTGATATCAATGTTCAATTTTTTTCAAATCAATTAAAATATACATTTAAATTTTAAATTTTTATAATATAAAATAATATTATAAATTTTGTGATATTTAATGTTTATTTATTTTTATAATAATTATTTTTAAATGATATTTTATTATTTTCATAAAAAATTGATTCATTCTTATGAATTTTTAGAATTTTTATAAGCAATATTAATATTGTATTCAAATCAATTAAATTAGTTATTATTCTTGTTTAATAGTTTTTATTAGTTAGCTTTATATATTGTAGACAAATTTTTTTATCTTATTTTAGTTGTAATGTTCATTATTAATAAATTTTAATAAATTATTTGACAGGTAATTTTTATGATTAATAGATTTTTGTGTTGATAGTTGATTATTTTAGGTTAGGTTAATTTTTATGTTTAATTTTTATGTGATAATCTATTTTGTTTGGTTATGATTACGTTTATAATTTATGTAATTATTAATTACTAAGTGATGTGTGTTGGTAAGTATGACTTAATATACGTTTTCATTTATTAGTTGATTTGAGGATTCAATTTATTGATTAGCTTGTGTGCTTATATGATAATTTCTTTACACCTTTGTGGTAGTTTTAGGGTGTCACATAAGTGGTTTATTTATTATTTTTCAATTGTAAGTTTGAAAACTCGAGTTTTATATTCTATTTTTAGTTTATATGTTGGAATTGGATATTTAATTATATGTATTTGAGTATGTGGTTATTTAACTAACTTATATTTAACAAAAAAAATTCTCATTAATTAACATGTGGATCTTCTCAATACCATTAATTTCATTTCAAAAAAAAATTGTCACTTGTATTTCCTAAATAAATTCCTAAAATTTATTTAATTGTGTAAAAAATAATATTAAGATCACATTATAAATAGTAGATTGAATAAGTTGAGTACCCTCACCTTCCATTTTTTCTTCTATAATATTTATATATATACACACCAAAGAAACCAAACATACACATAAATTATGCACCAAAGCAATGTGATATGATCATTATCATCAATTCCATTACACTTATTATAGATCTATATTTGGAGGCAATACATATAGAGATTTTACTATGTCATTTATGGTTTTTAACTTTCTTTTTGCATAAATTTTTTATGTATAGGAAATAATGTGTTCTTGAATTTTAATAGTAAATAATTTGTTCTTGGATATATATAAACTAAAAAAAATAAAAATTATGTTTTCATCTTCATTTATCAAAATGAAAAAGATCAATCTAGTGGTGGGAATTTGATTAATTAAAACGGTTGAGAATAAAACTAAATTATTTGACCGGGTCTATTCTATTATGTATAGATCACAACATGTAAAATTTGATTTGATGTTCAAAAAAGTAATCCTCTTTCCACCCACTATATTAACCTAATTTATGTTTCCCCTTGTTCTATAAATAAATAATCATATGTTGTTTAAAATATTTTTCAATCCTAAAATCTATTTTTGATGCTTCAATATTTTAGTGACCAATAATTTATATTTTTTGAGTGTAAAACCATATTTTCATAATATATCTCTAAAACTCCTTCCTAAAAGAATCTTTTTATAGCCCTTCCCAATAATTGTTCTAGTATTTTATCAACCAATTGTTTTGTAATATTTAGTGTGAAAGCTATATTTTATTATACATTTCTAAAAACCTTTCCTAAAAGAATTTTTTAGACCCCTTTTCAAAAATAAATGAGCCTATTTAAACAAGTTTATTTAACAAGTTTTGGAAACACTTGGAAAGGAATGCAAATTTTACCATGATACACTAGATTGATTGTCAATAAAATTTGGAGAATGACAGACAAGAAATTGCATGTCCTATAAGTTATTTAGAAAGCACAAAATGTTGCAATAAAGAATATAGCATAAAAAGATGAATAATCCATAATAGTCTAAAATAAATAAACTCATGAGAAGATGTACATATATAGTGCAAATGAGTGCAATAACTCCTTGAAAAGTGGCATGCAACTCAATAAAAGAGTAAGGCTAAAAAGTACACCTAAGCAATCTTATCTTCAAAAAGAAAAAAAATCATAAGAGAATATGTCATAGAATATTCTACACTAACAATGAACACACCACTACTAACATAAGACTAGAAAAGAAAGCTAATAGAACTGATTGAAAGAATTTCATACATTATCCATACTATCACAAGAGGTAGTTACAACTCTAATGAAATTGAGGAAGGAGATTAAAATTTTGTAGCTTTGGATATTTTGAGATCATGAATATTTTTAGGCCTTAAAAAATTAATTCACTTGGAAGTTTTGACTCCAATACTCAAACCCTGTAAGGTATTATTTATTTAATTTTTTATATTTACTAAAAGGGAGTTGCCTCATGACAAAAACCTAGCTATAAATTTTTTTTTTCATTTTACCTATTTATATTTTCATGTATTTAGAAAATGAAATAGTTCATAAATAAGTAAATTTATTTTTGAAAAGGGGTCTAAAAGTGTAGCACCCCTCCATTTTGGCTCTTTTGATCGTACAGTGTTTTTCTTTGTTATGTTTGTTTTTGTTTATACTTTGACTATGGTACTTGGTTACTATTTGATTGCAAACTGTAAAGCGATGTGAATGTTATATTTTGATGTGATGGTATTTTACTCTGATGTTATCATTATGGCATGCTTTGGATTAGCTTAGAAAATATTTAATTAATGATGTTTTATGCTTTTGAGTATATTATTGATGTTAGACTCATCAGTTAGTAATTATGTATTGGTGAAGGGGACGGGATTGTACCACTCGCTTGCGAGTGCCCTACAATTTTTAGATTTTCTCTTCACAATATTTTTTATTATGTCATATATATGCATGTTCGATATACTCTTTGTTCGTAGGTTAACAGGTACAAGACATCGATTCTACTTGATTTCACAGGTTTGAGCATGTCCATTGGCCAACAGTATTCGATTGGAAGATAGTAGCTAGTTTTTCCGTGCCAAGTCATCACCCTAGTCATAGTGTGTCGTTGGGTTTTAGTCGGGTTAAGTTGCTTCTTTGTTGTTCATCTCTCCTTGATTTTATTTAATTACAAGTTGGAAAAGGTAAATAAATGGCTTTATGTATTTAAGTTGTTTATTAAGTTATCCATTTTGGAATTAGAAGTGTTAAATGATTTTTGAAAAGAAAGTTTTAAAAGTTTAAATTCTTTTGAAAAGAAAATTTAAAGTTTAAAATGTTTTTGAAATAGAATTTAAAAAAAATAAAAAAATAATAAAGTCATGTTGAAAATAAATTTTAGTTTTAAATTTTCAAAAAAAGAAAAATATCCTAAATGGATAAAGGGGAAATAACTATGGTGGGTGAGAGATATTTTAGAGTATATTGACCAAATTTGGGGAAAAAATAGAAGGATATTTCATTCTTGGAAAAAAATTGGGCTGTGAAGAAGGAAGGAAGGATTTTCTTTTGTTGTTGATGCACTTTGAATTGGAGTGAAGATTTGGAAAGATTTGGAAGAATTGGAATTTGTAGCTCAACACCAGATTTCTTCTTCAAGCTTCAAACAGGTTCTTGTTTTTTTTTATTATTGTTTTGAAAATTTAGTTTTTTCAGTTTTGAAAACTTGTTGCAAACATATTTGAAAACCCGGTTGAATCATGGAAGAAATTTAGATGTTTGTAGAGAAACAAAAAACTTTCAAGTTTAACAATAGAAAATTTGAAAAGGAACAAAATGAAATTAGAAAACGTCTATTTGAGAGTTGAAATGTTTCATATCAAATTAGAAATTGAAATCAGGAAACTATGTTTGAAAATTAGTTCTATTGTAAATTTTATGTAGAAAATTTGCTCAATTTGACTGTAAAACAATGGAAATATATATATATATATATATATATATATATATATATATATATATATATATATATATATATATATATATCGATATATAGTTATCTATATATGAATTCTCTTTTTATGCTGGAGAAATTTTCTGCTTTTTTTTTTTTTAAATTTACACAGAAAAAAATTTATGTCAAAAATTCTATGTACACGGGGGAGATGTCATTTTAAATTTTATTATAAAAATATATTTTATTGCAAATGGGGAAGGCGGGGGGAAGGGGGGGCAGGGCAGCTGTGGCTGCCACAGGCACACCCCTAGTGGAGGGTGCTACTATGGTAGCGCCGCCTCCACAAGGGAGGCTGGGCACAACCTATGGCTGTGTCCTCCTCCTTGGGGGTTTTGCCCATTTTAAAATTTTGTTTTTTTATTAATATATTATATTTATATATAATATATTTTTATATTATTTATATAATATATATATATTATATATTTTAAATGATTGGGAATTTTAATTTGAGTTAAAAAAAATATATATTTAAATTTTTTATATATATATATATATATAATTGCATATACATTGAGTATACAATTATATATATGTATGTTTAACATATATTTATATTTAAATATATTGATCCTAAGATGGTTACTTTAGTATAATTGATTGAAATAAAATTGATTTTATATTAAAATGATTTTATTTAAAATTTGATTTTGAGTATTATGGATAATCAAGAAAAATGGAATTAAATTATTAGTTTTAAATTCCTCAATGTTGCTAATGTAATTTTAATTAATTTTGAGTATTTGCAAGTAATGTTAATTGATTTAATTGGATTTGGGAAATCCTAAAGTAGGTTATTGAATTGTAGATTATCCTTTCATTATGATATCTCTCTCATTCTTGAGGTTGGGCAATTAGAGTTATCTATTTATGTAAGTCTTACAGAGGGAGTTTTCATTTAATTTCATGGGTTGTCGTAATGTGTTATTTAACCTTTGAATTGCCTTGGGTAGTGCGTCTTAATGGATCCATTTATATACCTGGTTATCATGAACGATATGTATTGGCTTTATGTTGGCGATAGGGATTTAATATCCTTAGGTCACACTTGTGTACCCTTGGGTTGTGGAGTTATTCCACATGTTGTCTTAGAGGAGTGGCTTGCAATGAGGTCCGACACACAAAGTGGTGTCAGGGTAACTCATTGTAAGTTAGTTAATCCAGTGATAACATAAATAAACTTATTAGAGGTTAGGTAGTATCAAACACTTAATAAGATTAATTTTTCCTCGCTCATGGATGCAAGGGCTTGTAAAGACTTGGGATGGGACGAGAAGGCCTAGAATGGTAAGATCGTTATCTCGTCTCTACGAGAGATAACTAATTTCACATTGGTTTGCATGAGGGGCCGGGAGTCATTAGAGGTTTCCAGGATATCCCAAGATGGGGGTTGGGACCTACGAAGACTTACCAGGATATCCCATGCAACATTGTGATGAAACTTCTCCTAAGTCAACAATATGTTTGTATTAGTGATGCAATTGATTATTTAACTCTAGAAGCATTGTAACCATTGTGTTAAGTGATGTTGTACTTGTATTTAATTTAGTTCAGTTATGTGTTAGCCTGTGTCTAGAGGTAGATGGTCTTTTCTAGGAGTCCTTGTTACTATCTCCTAGCATGGGGGATGAGCTTTCGGGTATCACATGGTTGGGTGGAACGTGCACCTTAATCCATTGGGTCATCTTCTTGTTCGTGTGGACGAGGCTCCCAGTTGGAGAGCTCATGGGATCTAGTTTCATTTCATGATTTATTCTTTTCAGTTGAATCATGTAATTTATTACCCCTCATTTGTTATCGAGGTGTGAATATGTAATATGTAATCATGCTTATTGGATTTACCTCATTCGGGGAATGAGAGTTGTAATCTTATTGTTAAATTATCGTTATTTGAAAACATGTGGTATCTCTTATGCTTTGATGTAATTTATCATGTATGGAATGTATGTGTACTTAATTTATTAAAAAATTAAATGTTATGGTTTCAATTCATAGTTTTTGTTGGGTTTTTAAGTAATCTCAGTCTCGTAACCTTAGAGGTTGTTGGCAATGGGTAGTGAACTTGCATGTTATTTGTACTTAACAAAAAAAAAAATTAGCACATTTGAGTAGTTATTTGCAACTTCCTCTAGGGTTGCATGGTGAAGCGTTACAAAAATATTATTTTAGGAAAGGTTTTTAGAAATGTATAATAAAAATATAGCTTCACACTAAAATATTATAAAACAATCCGTGGATAAAATATTAGACAATTATTGAGAAGGGGTATAAAGAGACTATTTTAGGAAGGAGTTTTAAAGAGATATATTATGAAAATATGGTTTTACACTAAAAAAATGTAAGTTATTGGTCACTAAAATATTGAAGCATCAAAAATAGATTTTAGGATTAAAAAATATTTTAAATGACATATGAAACATAAATAAGGTATAATGGGTGGAAAGAGGATTAATTTTTGAGCATCAAATCAAATTTTACATGTTGTAATCTATATTGTAATCTATATATAATAGAATGGATCCCGTCAAATAATTTAGTTTTATTCTCAACCATTTTAATTAACTAAATTCCCACCACTAGATTGATCTTTTTCATTTTGATAAATGAAAATGAAAACATAAATTAATTTATTTAGTTTATATATATCCAAGAACAAATTATTTACTATTAAAATTCAAGAACACAAATATTTACTATACATAAAAAATTTATGTAAAAAGAAAGTTAAAAACTATAAATTACATAGTAAAAGCTTTATATGTATTGCCTCCAAATATAGATCCATGTTATTATGTAATGGAATTGATGATAATGATCATATCACATTGCTTTGGTGCATAATTTATGTGTATGTTTGGTTTCTTTGGTGTGTATATATAAATATTAAAGAAGAAAAAATGGAGGGTGAGGGTACTCAACTTATTCAATCTACCATTTATAATGTAATCCTAATATTATTTTTTACACAATTAAATGAATTTTAGGAATTTATTTAGGAATTACAAGTGACAATTTATTTTTGAAATGAAATTAATGGCATTGAGAAGATCCACACGTTAATTAATGAGATTTTTTTTTGGTTATATATAAGTTAGTTAAATAACACATACTAAAATATATATAATTAAATATCTAATTTCAACATATAAACTAAAACTAACATATACCACTTATGTGACACCCTAAAACTACCACAATGGTGTCAAGAAATTATCATATAAGCACACATACTAATCAATCAATCAATTAATAAATGAAAACATATAAGAAATCATACTTTCCAACACACATCACTTAGTAATTAATAATTACATAAATTATAAACATAATTATAACCAAACAAAAATAGATTATTACACATAAATTAAACATAAAAATTAACCTAACTTAAAAGTAATCAACTATCAACACAAAAATCTATTAATCATAAAAAATTACCTATCAAATACTTTACTAAAAATTATTAATAATAAGCATTACAACTAAAATAAGAACAAAAAAAATTGTCTACAATATATAAAGCTAATTAATAAAAACCATTAAACAAGAATAATAACTAATTTAATTGATTTGAATAAAATATTAATATAATTCTAAAAATTTTAAAAATTGATAAGAAATAATTGATTTTCTATGCAAACAATAAAATATCATTTAAAAATAATTATTATAAAAGAAATAAAAATTAAATATCACCAAATTTATAATACTACTTCATATTATTAAATTTTTAAATTTAAATGTATATTTTAATTAATTTAAAAAAAAAAATCATAACATATACCTACAAAGAATAATAAACCAGAGTCAATTAAAAATAATAATTAATAATATAATTAAAAAATCAAATATTACAATGTTTAATAATTCCACTGTAATGGAAATATTACAGTGTTTAATAATTCCACTCTTATCGAAATTTAAAATTTATTGAATTAAACAAGCAAAGAGCTCTCTAAATGAATTTGTTGCAGAGTAAGTTACGGACAGTACAGGAATTGGCTGCCAAGTTACAATACTTCCTGACAAAATTCATAAAACTACCCATCAGCCATCGGATGGCCATAGCATAGCCCAGCCTGAAATTAAAATTATTTTAGCAAATGGACAAAAATATAATTCAAAGAGCATTTAAATATTTTTCCCAAAACCAAGACGATGTTTTTGTAGACAAGTATCCCATTACAAATATCCAGTTGCCAGTGAGCTTACCAGACCCAGTAGAGACATGAGCCAAACTGAATACCATATTCATAAGGCTGGTCTATAACAATACATTTGAATATCGGCAATGATACAAGTTGGTGCAATATCGGGAAAGGCACCTTCGCACCACAATTGATTGACAGCCATAGGTGACATATTTGCAGCCTACCAAAATATTTTAAGACTTACTAAGGATTCCAGCTGAGGGAAACGGGTTCTCTGTTGTGCACACCCCTCTTTTACTCTCTTACAAAATATCGTCCCAATGTGCAAACAATAAAAAAGAGTGGAGTTGAGGCAAAATAGTGGCAGTTAGATTGCATTCGCTA
Organism: Sequoia sempervirens; assembly: GCA_007258455.2. Classification (NCBI taxonomy): domain Eukaryota; kingdom Viridiplantae; phylum Streptophyta; class Pinopsida; order Cupressales; family Cupressaceae; genus Sequoia; species Sequoia sempervirens. The sequence goes on from VDFB02193867.1 coordinate 319,187,890, forward strand.
TAAGCAGGATTGTGGGCATACCAGCTGAGTTCATAAAGCTGCCACATCGATGCCAACATATACGGGTTCTTTTTTTCTAAGTTCGTTCATAAATATGAATGATTGTACAAGTTTAGAATTGGAAAATGATTCATCTAAGATCACATTAACAAGACTTACTGAATTATTTATATATATATATATGCAGGATGTTGAAAAGGAGGCTGAGGAGTTACTGCACACCTTGGAGTAGCGTGGTGGTGTTTGTTGCTGGTTTTTTTGGGCGGTCCTTTTTTGGGCCCTGTTGTCTCTTGGTACTGTCGTTTCTTTTTTGGGACAGCCGTTTGCTTGTTTGAACTTTTTATGTTATCTTTAGTTGTTTAAACTTTGCGGTTTCAAGTCCCTGTAAAACCTATTTTTTCCTTTTAAAAAACAAGACTTACTAAATTATTTATATATATTGCAAGTTCGAGTCATAAATATGATTGATTAAACTAGTTCAGAACTGATCCACACTATAAATATTTTTAGAGAAGACTATAACTAACCTCAATTTTTACTTACTTATATGACTCATCTAAAATCAAACTAGCTTATAAACAGAGACTACTAAACCATATATGTAGTTTTTTTTGCAAGTTCAATTCATAAATATGGTGTATTGAACTGATCCAGAACCCCTCCAGACCACTTTTATGGAAGACTATAACTCACCTAAACTTCGACTTACTTAAATGACTCATCTAAAATCACACTAGCATATAAATAAAGACATACTAAACTACATATACAGTTTTTTTTGGCAAGTTCAATTCATAAATATGGTTGATTGAATTGGTCCAGAACTGATCCAAACCACTTTTATAGAAGACCATGACTAACCTAAACTTTGACTTACTTAAATGACTCTTCTAAAATTACACTAACTTATAAATAAAATAAAGATGCACTAAACCACTTGTACGATTTTATTTGCAAGTTCAATTCATAAATATAATTGATTGAACTAGTTTAGAATTGATCAGATCACTTTTATAAAAGAACTAACCTAAACTTTAAGTTATTTAAATAGCTCATCTAAAATCGCACTAACTTATAAATAAAAACCTTTCCAAACATTAAATCGCATAATTTCTAAAGAACCAGGCCTCTCGTGTGCCTTATGAACTCAACTGACATGCTCACCATACCACTCAATCCAAGGATTGCACTCTGACTGCCCCCATTCTACTCAGCTTCACTCATTTTACTGATTGCACAGAGAGAGCATTATTTATAGAAGCAACAAAGAGGAGGGTGCGCAACAGATAGCCTGTTGTTGACTGGTAGATGAGACCACGAGTTCAAACTAGAATATTTCCTCAGCTACAATTGTTAACTAAGTAGATTTGAAAATCTTTTTTTTATGTGATTGATAATATATTTTCATTTTTTTCATATTATTATCATTTTTTCTTAGAGCACTTGGTAATAGGGTTTTGTTGATCATTGTAGAATGTAACATCAATTAAATCACAAGACAACAAACCAAATCTTAACTCTAAAGAAAAAAGGAGAAAATCATATAATAAGATATATTAAATTACATCATATTTTTGTTGACCTAAAAATCTTTTCCACCTTATGAATACAAGGTAAGATCATATTTTAACTTACACCTAAGTTACCTATTAAAAATTCTACACTTATATATTCAAATAATTAACTCTTGATTTTAGTAAACTTTTGGTTTATGTATTTCTCATAATCCTAACTTCTTTCACATACCAAATATTATAAGGTTCAATTTCTTGAGAACATTACTAGATATGAGTTATCTCTAGATTTTGATCTGCAAATGTTCTAAAGGATGATTTTCATTTTATTTAATATCACTCATTGTTGTGGAAAATATATTATATTTAAAACCCTACCCAAAATCACATTGCTCTTGATATTTTAGAAAATTTGTATCTTAATCTAAGAATAAGAAAAAATACCTCTACTTCAAATTTCATATCTAATATTTCACACCTAAGAATAAATCACCATAGATTAATAACTTTCTAGATACAACAATGAATGATTCAAAATTTTATTTTATAATTTTTTTTTTTTTTTAAAAAGTCATAATTTGAACTCATTCACGAGAGAGTTTGTGCATAACTTATTCTTTACTAAATTATACACATAAGTTTTGCGAAGGATTTGGTAATAGAAAGTGACTTTCAATTTAAAAAACTTTGAAAGAGAACCCTCTTTTTCCTTGCTTAATTGAATATCTATACCCTCTTCTTAGCATCAATATTTAAGAATAGGTAAGTAGGATTCTTTTCAGAATTTAATTAAAAGTTTCTTAGTGTTTTTCCACAAACCTTATTGGTAGTTGTTGGCAGACATGTCTTTCAACTAGGCATATTTAATCTCCCTTGACATTGTTCCTCAACTACTTCAACCACTACATTTACTCACTTCTTTCTTCTTGCCTCTTTTTCTTTTGCTCATTGATGCATCTGGATTATTCCAATTAAAACAAGCGCTGCAGGGCAGCGAAGTTCCTGCCAAATAGTAATAGAATTGTTATGTTTTAATTAGTTGTGTTTGATAAATTTTAGCAATGTCACAAATGATAAGTACCTGCTTGGTGGAAGGCGCATCTACTTGGTGACAAATCCTGTGATAGAATTAGACCTAACGGTAGGGCACAAAGCACTTTAAAATCTTGATTTTATGATTCAAATAACTAATGGACATACAATATAAGTACAAACCAAGCAACAATATAGCCCCATGCTCAACACATAAACAAGGAGCCTTAACTCTAGTTCCACCTTAACACACAAGCCAATTGGAAAACAACTAGGGTAAAGCAGTTATAATGATTTTATCACATCACATTAAATACATGTCCCATAAAAGACACTAAAGATATAAAAGTTACTAAGTACAACATCTATAAGTTCTTAGGCCAATTACCTTGAGTTGGAGTTGTAAGGCTTATCATGTCCATTAGATCTCATTATCTTTATTATTTAATTTGTGCCAGGTAGATTTTTTGGGTTGAGGCATTCCATTCTCAGTAATATTAGGACTAAGTGTGTTGTACATCTTGCAAGTCTTAGTTATAATGTTGGAATATTATTGTAATGTTGGCACACTAGTTAAACATGATAACATTCTAATGTTGTTTGTAGATGGTCCCCTTCAAGACTCAAAAAATTATTGAATTTAAGGGTATTGAAAATGATGAGTCCATCTTGGAGAAGCTAGAGTGAATGTTGAGCTTCTCCTACAAAGTTTGAAGTTTGGATTTGCAAGATGAGGACAATTCATGTGTAACTCTTGTTTGCATGTTGAGCAATGAACATGTGTCAATTGGACCCATCAGTGGTTTTGAATACCACTTGGTAGTTTTCCTAGAGCCAAAATTCTATGAATAAAATGCTAGGGTGAATAATCTTATATATAAAGGCTTGGAGAATGTTTAGGTGCTGATTACTTTCTCCAAGGGGAAAGCGTTTGTTGTAACATCAAATTGTTGAGTCTTTTCCTTACATTTGATATCTATTTTGTACAACATATAGATATGTATGGAATGTTTGCTATTTTTTTCTTAAAGTACATTTTGGGATAGTGGGTGTAAATGTTTTGAATGGTTTTAAAATTGTTAAAATATTCAACATGGTAAAGAATATTCTATTACTTCTAAAGTAAATTAAATATTTATCTTTTGCAATGTTAAAGTACATTTTTTCTAAAGAAAAGTATTTAGTAATATATAGATATCTTAGATAAATCTATGTTAAAGTATGGAAGCAATAAATATAGTAAAAAAATAGATCATACATTTTATTTGTATTTTATTATTTTAAATAAAAACAAATTATTTATTTACTTTAAATTTTATATAGATATTTTACATATCTGAAATATTTATCTAAAAAGACATAAATAGATTATACTACTTATTTATTTTTAAATGAAGATAAATTATATATTTATTTTATATTTAGTATATATCTATCTAAAATACATCAATATATCAATTTGGAGGTGCTTGTATTAATTAGGTCATTATTTCTTCTCTTATAAATGAAATAAATATTAAATTGAGCACAAAAAAACTATTTGTTGCTATAAAAACAATACATAATTATTTAAAATACAACTTATATCAAACAAAAATGGACCAATAGTGAACACTAAAACTTTTTGAAAATCCTTCACATTTAATGGGAAAATACATGTTATTTATTGTGCTCACCTTTTATATTTGTGATAGACAAACTATTAATATAAAATTATCCAATGCTTGTACATTGCTACCCCAATTGTTGTACACATAAGAACAATATTTTTTCACTATGATAACAATACTTGTTTAAATGAATGTCTTATTTTATTAAATGAGCATTTTATTTTTTAAATGATATACTTATTGTAGACACCTAAAAATGACCTAGGCCTGCAAGCTTCATTTTTACCACTTTCGTCCTAGCATAATTATGACATTTAATTATGTTCTTGGTCCACATCCGACTATTGATTAAATAATTTATAATTATTTAATTAATTCATGTCCTTTGATTCTTCATGATTATTAAATAAATAAATTTTATTTATTTATGAAATACATCATTAATTGGCTAAGTCTTCCCTTAATTAAATAAATTTCTTAATTTATTTAATTCCCCTTTGTCATATATTTCTTCCTCATTATTAAATAAATGAATTACATTTATTTATTTAATATGTCACTAACTGTCATAATTAAATAAATTGATTAATTTATTTAATTAGTTAATATTTTCTTCTAAATTAAATAATTAAATTTAATTATTTAATTGCCAATTTAATATTCCTCGCATTTTAAATAAATCAATTATTTAAAATGTCATCACAATCTTAACTGTCAGTCCATTTTGGTAAATAATCTGAAAAAGATTATTTACTTGTCTCATAAAATCCATAATTTGAAATAATTTAATACAAATTGGTAATTAATTTTCCAAAAATCAAGTAATCAGGAAGATTCTTGATTTTTCAAATCAAATCTTCAGTTCAAATATTATCTTCTTGATTTTTCAAATCAAATCTCACAAATCAGGCAATCTTATCTTCTTGATTTTTCAAAAATCTTTATTTTCTTTAATTAATTTCCTCATTTATTCTCCACCGTCGATCCGATTATCTGAGATATTATACTAACCATTCAATTAAGGATTTTTCCCTAACACTAATTAGGGATTCTCAGATTTAAACTGGACCTCTCATTCTAGGTCTTTCGTAGAATTTAATCTCGTCTGTCCACTCAAAATGACATTTTCTATAAAATGGAATTTTCCTCACTTTTCGATTACACATAGACATGCTGAAATTTTACATAGACATATTATAGGCATTTATTCACTTGCACACTTAGTTTTCATATGCAATTTCAATATTTATTATGGTCATTTGATCAAGTCTTGGCATTTGTTTAGGCATAGACATTGACAATTACACTTATAAGCATAGGCATTTAGACATAGCATAAATCCTTCAAAACTTGGTGTAGGACTTAGACATTTGCAGATTGCTCGTACGTCCAATCTAAGGGCAACATCATCCAGCAAGTAAGAAGGTATTACAAAAAGGAATCATGGAAGTCTCGGCAATCAGGTATAATCATTTGGTATTTTACTTCCTTTGTGTTTCGTAAGATCTTTGGGTTTCATTGTCTTTATTGTTTGTTGCTAACACTCTTAATCAAACCTAAAAAGAAATCCCTTGATTACATTGGTGAACCTGACTCCGTTTTTCTTATTTTCCATACATTTTATTTGTGTTTTCTACTATTTTGCATGTACAGGTACAGATCAACACAACTATTTTTTAAAAACATCATGACGCATTTGATGCGTCGTGATGCATATGCTGACAGAAGAGCCACAATAGACCTGATAAGCCGCAACTGACATCTGGAATGACACATCTGATCAGTTGTGCTACATTTGAAGTCCATAACAATGCATCTGCTCTGTCGTGCCACATTTGACTGGTAAAAACTTGCTTTCATTTTTGACATTCTGATTTTTGGATTTTTAGGGTTTTCTGGTTGCTGGTTTCTTTATGGTTTTTCTAGTCCTCTGATTTATTGGTTTTCATTTCTACATGTTAGCTAGCTTAGATTTTTGTGTTACTAATCTTCGTTTGTAGCGTGTGACGGTTACTATTCAGGTGTTGAAGATCATTGAATAAAGGAAACTACTAATATTTTGTTTGTAGATTCGAATGACAAAGACAGAATAAAACAAACATTGTGCTTGTTTTTCATAGATTAGCAAACATTTAAATTTGGTGCACATAAAAAGAACATTCATGTATTCTTTGATTGATTGTGTTTGCAAGATGGTAGGTGAGTATGCTCTCACTAGGTGAAAACCTCGTGATCAGAGAACCAGACCCATCTTTATTTGTTATTATCTTGACTTGGTATATCAGAGTATCCTCTCCCCTCGCGCTTTCGGGTGATCTTGAGTGTAAGAGAAACGGTTACCAACTCTAGAAATTGGGCCTGCCTGGGGATTTCATCACCCCAACGCGACTCAAACTGGCAACAGAGCTAAAGCCAAGCTACCCCTGACTGGTATATAAATGTAAACCTTAAGGGAAAACCTAAGGTTGCTTGTGCGGATGTGTCATACGGACGGAGTTGTACTCCCTTAAACCCTGTTGAGCTTAACCTCTTCAGGCTGGAGTTCCACCTTAATGGTGATTAATCTCTTGCCCCATGTATGGCCACTCGAACGAGGGTCCCTAACTAAAAACTCTTGTATAGAAAGCCAAAATCCTTCTATTTTCTAGCGCAGCACCGGTCGGTGTGAAGGCATCCACACTTTTGTAGTTTGTAGTAGATGTGATCAGCTCACCATGGGAGTTTCATGAGGGTTGGAAGCTTGGTTGGCCTAAGAAGAGTGCATTGTAAGGGGGAGCCCGTACAGCCAATCTTTTGAATTCACATGCTACAGATATGCGGTTGGGAAAACCCACATGGAATCTAGCGAATATTGTCCTGGCCTAACCTAGGATTGTACTTATCTGATGTGTGCTTGCTTACAATCAAAATATCATGCTTGCAAGTGTTTTCTAGATATTGAAACAAACCAAACAACGGTCAAACATCTAGAAACAACCAAGTCAAACATTGGACCTTTTCTGATCCATTTCACAACATGAACATGCAATCTTCCATGAACATGCCATCTTCATCACAAAACATTTTTGAACCATTCATACAAAGAGACTAAAATGGACGAGTATATGTCAAAGACATAGAAGCTGTAGCGCAAAATCCTGATATATTCTCCTTTGTAAAAAAATCAATCTTACGTGACCCTTAAAGGTATCTAGCCATGATTTTGGATGAAGGGGCTAAGTTACCACAAGGATTTGACATAAATACTTTGCCACCTCCATTATTCTACCCTCACCATCAACAGTCACTTGACATAAATCCTACTAGTAATTCACAACAACCGTCCACTTATCACCCTTATCCTAACCTTGACAAGGGAAGCCAACTATCAACTAGTCCATTCCAAAACTCCACATCATATTTTGACCCTTCGCCTATCAATCCCATCCAAGTCTACATGCCTTATCAACTATCTACCAACACATGTCACGTCCCCACATCATACCATATTAATTCGGCCCAAGTCTCCACGTCCCATTTTAGTCAACCTTACTCCAATCCAGTCCAAGTCCCTATGTCATTACCAACTAATATAGTCAAAGTCCCCATGTCACATCATATGCCATCACATCCTACTCCAGTCCAAGATTCCATGTCATATCCGGTCCAAGTCTCCACGTCATACCCTAGTCCTTTACATACTAGTCCAATGCAAGTACCCATGTCATATCCTAGTCCTTCATATACTAGTCCAGTCCAAGTTCCCACGTCCTATCTTAGTCCTTTGGTCATTAATCCTTTTCAAGTCACCCCCTCACAAGCCACATCTAGTCATGAAAATTCTATCATAGTCCAAAGTCAAATCACATTTAATAAAGTTGAGGACACATGTCAAAATGAAAGCCCAAAGCATGACCTTATAATGTCACCCTCATGTCAAGAACAAGGTAGTCCATCCCATGACCTTATTTCTGATTGTATCATCCATGACAACCCCATCTTTGACCAAGACCCCATCATTGACCAAGAAGTCCAAATCCATGACAACCCCATCTTTGACCAAGACCCTACCATTGACAAAGAAGTCCAAAATGATCCACTCCTTGACCTTTACACCTTTCATGATCAAACACTTGCCGACCCTATACAAGCCTCAACTATTGACACTTCCCACGATGAGACACTTGCCTTCATGGGACACATAGACGATATTCCTCCAGAACAAGAATTTTCCACTAAGGACATGCTTGCATATGATCAAGTTATAGCTAAAATCATTGGACTCTATGACACTAAACATAATGATGGATTTTACATTGCTTTGGAAGCACCAACAGAATCATCTAAACCTGACATGTCACATGATCAGACCAAACATATCAGTCAGGAATATGTCCAACATGAAAATGAAGCTAAGACACTTTATCAACTAGGGTCATCTATCTTTGTCAGAGCAAGCTTTCTTGCAGATGAAAATATTACAAGTGACAGTGTCCATAGACATCATGATGGGTTAGCATCTTGCTTTCAAAACAATAAATACCCCATTGCAAATAGAATCTGTCAAAGCATGCAATATCAAGGCAAAGGACTAGGCATACAGAAGCAAGGCATTCTAGAACCAATACAACTTCAAGAAAATTATAGACATCAAGGTCTTGGCTATTCCTCAGTTAGTAAATCAAATGATGTTAGTGGTACCTCGTTGATACTGGGGGAAACCTTGTCAGATACAAACATCAAAATGGAGTCCATGAGAAATCCTTGTCATAAGATTGTTGCCAACACCCCTTCCACCCACACCATGAACCATTCTATCATGAATCAACCTCCCCTTTGGGACCAAAAAAAACAAAAGTCTTACAAGTCAAAAGATCAAAATCAAATGTCAAAGGCCATTGAATCAAAAAAAGGACAAGTGAACAAATGAAATTAAAATGGATCCCAAAGAAAGATGGATCAAACAAAGACACCAAGTCAAATACAAAAGTCAATCACAATGTGGAGCCACAAGACAAGAGGACTCCCACATATAACACATGTCCACCTCCTTCAAAATGGTCATCAATTAAGGCATATAAAAGTGTTGGTTCCAAACACCATCCCTCCAAAATCCGTCATCCACCATCCCAAGTTTGGAAAATAAAAAGTTATTCATCCAAATGCCCAAACAATATTTCCACGTCTACCATCATTTGTCATAACCCTACATCTCATTTAAAGTCCAATGATCCCATGTCACAAATCTGTCACATCTTGGCAGCAACTCTTTACCACAAGGACTCTCATGGCACTCTATCACGATGTGTGTATTCTGATAAGGCCAACTCTAGTATCAGAAAGGACCTCAATGACATTGATCAGTTGTATACAAGCGCTACAATCCTCACAAGACAACTACTTCAGACAGGACATTATTGGCATATCATGGCACCAGTCTCTACATCGGCACCGTCAATGGATTCAGAACAATCAATGGTCATCTAAAGAATCCAAGCTATCTACAAAATAAAAATAAAAATAAAAAATTGAAAAATGATAAAAATCATCACCCTGATGAAAACTTGGCAAACAGGCGTCTTGGTGACATCAAAAAAATTAAAAAGTCAAGAAAATAGTAAAGAGAAAAATTTCATCCAATGGTGAAAACCTAGCAAACAGGCGCCATGGATAAGTACTATGATGAAAACCTGGCAAACAGGCGTCATGTGTAAAATAAATCATCTATGTGGAATTTTATACTTGGGGGCAAGTCATCTTATTTTCCCATGCCTTCCTCATGACATTGATGTCCATCTAAGCCCTATCATTTCCATCTATTTTCCCACCTACCTTGGTCTTGACATAAAAATGGCACACATAAATCATGCTTTGGGAAAACTCTTGACATGTCTATCCTTTGGTCATACACGATTCACGAAATATTAGGTCGTCGACCATCATAGTCTTATTGTCCTTATATGACATAGTCCTTGAAAATCATATGACAATCCCCTTAGTCTCATGTCCCCCATCTTTTACCAAGGCCACCCCCTATCCTTTCATGCCTATCACCTATCTTAGCTTTCCCTTGTCAAACAATCTAAGAATAATCATCATCCCATCTAGTCCTCACCAAGTCATTACAAATGCAACGAGTCTAATCCGTACAAGTACATTATCCAAAATTTTACTTGACTGCATTCCTGGCCCAGCTGTAGACCTCCATACTTTTGTCACATTATCATCATCATCCTCACGTTGTTTCGAGATGCGTCCTTCCCACATCAAACAACATTGTCATCACCTGTCAATTGGTATTCAGCTTGACTAGGGGCACAATCATGTTTGTCCTTGGATTCTCATGTGTAGAAATCAGTCATATGCATTTGTCACGATCCTCTTAAATATCAAAAGAAAAAAACATCATAAAATGTCATGAAAAAAGACAAAAACATCACAAAAAGTCCTGAAAAAAGACAAAAACATCATAAAATGTCCTGAAGAAAGACAAAAACATCATAAAATGTTCTGAAGAAAGACCTAAAAATCATAAAATGTCCTAAAGAAAAACACAAAAATATCCAAATCAATTTCAAAATCCTAAAAATGGAGTCAAAGTCAGTCATGTCAATCAGTCCATGTCATTGTCGAACTACATTGTCTCTGTGCATTTGCTACGTAGGCAAGGCCATCAGTCGATGAGTCCCTGAGACATTAGGTTAGTCCTTTTAGGGTTGTCCAAATAAAATCATGGCATTTGTCACAATTGTCACATCAGTCAAATAAGTCAGACATAGCCAAACTTAGACACAAGACAATCATTTGAAACGTAAATGTCAAAATTGGTCAAAATTAGACAACACAGTTCAATCAATCATACAGTCAACATCAGTCAACTTGCCAAAACGTATTAGTCAAAACAATGTCAGTCTCGTCACTCTTTAGTCCTCTTCAAGATGTGTCCTTCTTGGAGTTAGACCTCGTCAAAATTTCCTTTTCCTTTTTCAGGATGTGTCCTTCCTAACAATAGGCTGCATCAAACTGTCAACACCGTCAAATTGGAAAAGCTCTTAAACTGTCAAAACTGTCAAATCAATAGGAAATCAATCTTTGGCAAACAAACATTGGAAAACAAAATAAAATGGCTGTTAATATTTCTAGTCTATCTTGTCTTATCTTTTGACTATCTTGGCTATTTTGTCTTATATTTTTATTGTCTTGTCTTTTTGGTCATGTTACTAGCTACCTCGAGGATGTCCCGTGAAGGATTTAGAGGTGCAATGACATCTCCTGGCCTATTTTATTTTCTTTGACCACTGTATGTGGATTGTCTTGACAAAAAGACTGGGGCAACTTCGCCCTTAGTATGAGTTAGGACATTCCTTGTCTGTGACTGTATGTTTTTCAAGTGGATGACCTTGCACACCTTGGTCTACATCATATCATGGTGTTTGTTGTCCATTTGTGTCATTTTTACCGCCCAATGATGATTAAGAGCAATAAATATTAAAGTCCTATGGCAATGTTTTGAAGGATTTGGTCTAGGAACTAACATGCATCTTCTTTAGTCGTTTCATCTTCTCTCACTCGTCTCATATAGGCATTGCATCCATATCATCATCCATATCTTTGTCTCTTCATATTCTAGTCTTCTCATTAATTTCGAGAGCACACCCATGTTCTTGGAACTCGTCTGTCCTCTCGAGGGGGCATACCACAACCCTCCTCGTCATTCTTCCTCATCTTATTTTGCACTGGGGCATATTTTTGACTTATTTTCTTTGTCACAATGCGACATGCTACATTATGACAAAGAGGGCAAAATGTAGACACCTAAAAATGACCTAGGCCTGCAAGCTTCACTTTTACCACTTTCGTCCTAGCATAATTATGACATTTAATTATGTCCTTGGTCCACATTCGACTATTGATTAAATAATTCATAATTATTTAATTAATTCATCCTTTTATTCTTCATGATTATTAAATAAATAAATTCTATTTATTTATTAAATACGTCATTAATTGTCTAAGTCTTTCCTTAATTAAATAAATTTCTTAATTTATTTAATTCCCTTTGTCATATATTTCTTCCTGATTATTAAATAAATAAGTTTTATTTATTTATTTAATATGTCACTAACTTTCTTAATTAAATAAATTGATTAATTTATTTAATTAATTAATCTTATCTTTTAAATTAAATAATTAAATTTAATTATTTAATTGTCAATTTAATATTCCTCTCATTTTAAATAAATCAATTATTTAAAATGTCATCACAATCTTAACTGTCAGTCCCTTTTGGTAAATAATCTGAAAAAGATTATTTATTGTCTCATAAAATCCATATTTTGAATTAATTTAATTCAAATTGGTAACTAATCTTCTAAAAATCAAGTAATCGGGCAGATTCTTGATTTTCCAAATTTGATCTTTAGTCTAAATCTTATCTTCTTGATTTTTTGAATCTCGCACATCAGACAATCTTTATCTTCTTGATTTTGAAAAATCTTTATTTTCTGATTAATTTGCCTCATTTATTCTCCACCATCGATCCGATTATCTGAGACATTATTTTGACCATTTGATTAAGGATTTTTCCCTAACCCTGATTAGGGATCCTCAGATTTAATCTAGACCTCTCATTCTAGGCCTTTCTTAGAATTCAATCTCATCCGTCCGCTCGAAATTGTGTTTTCTATAAAAGACAATTTTGCTTATAGTTTTGGGATCCGACAACTTCATCTTTAATTTAATAGTCATTATAGTCATTTGGCATTAGTAGTCATTATTTTCATAGACATTGTCATAGTCATAGGCATTTAGACATTGTATAAATCCTTCAAAGCTTGTTGTAGGTCTTAGCTATTTGTAGATTGCTCGCACAATGAATCTGAAGGCAACATCATCTAGCAAGTGAGAAGGTGCTATGGAGGTAATCATGGAAAATGCGATTTACAGGTATAACCGTTTTATTGCTTAATTTCCTTTGTACTCGATAGATCTTTGGGTTTTTGTCTTTTATATTGATTTGATTGATCTAATCTAATCCTTAGAATTTACCCTTAGTTACACTTATAGTGGAGAGTTGTGATATTTTATTTGAAACAAAAAAATACTTATTTCACTTCTTCATGAATGTATTTATGTTTTTTTCATATAACATTTAGAGGTTCTCATGTGTTCAAGTATGGGTCCATTTTTTATCAACATTTGGTTTTTTCTTTATTTACATTTGGATTGTTTATTTACAATATATAGTATAAATATGTGGTAAGACTGGGTATTGTCATCACGATTGAGTGTGCAACTATTGGACCTTGTACAACTACTGGGCCCTCTCCCCTAATAAATGGTTTTATTTTGTAGAGGGACAAGTTCGCATGGTCGTAGATCAATCCTCGTGTGATCTCAGTTGTTCCCTACCATCCCGCGATGACCCCACCACACTGTCTTTGTTGATCGCAATATCATGGGTGAGCACCACGTGTCTCATCCAATGAAGCCAAAGGAATGATAAATACTTTGATGCATCTTTAATACATTATGTCGCTGGTTACTAAAGAAGTTATAAGATGCATGTGTTTTAAATCAACGAAGATGTTATAATCCCGGTAGAAAGGTGCTCGATGGTTAATAACAATGTTGGTGACTATGTTAAATGAATCGGATTGTCAATGGTTGAGATCCACAGTTGCCCACCATCGCATGATCAAAAATTGTGAGGTCCTTATTAATTGTGATATCACGGGTGAGCACCACATGTTTCATCTGGTGAAGTCGAAGGAATGATAAATACTTTGATGCATCTTTAATACACTATGTCGCAGGTTACTAAAGTAGTTATAAGATGTACATGTTTTAAATCAATGGAGATGTTATAATCTTAGTAGAAAGGTGCTTGATGGTTAATAACAAGGCTAGTGATTATGTTGAACGAACATGATTGCTGATGGTTGAGATCCATGGTTGCTCACCATCGCATGATCAAAAGTTGTGAGGTCTTTATTGATTGTGATATCATGGGCGGGCGCCACATGGATCTCCTTGGCAACGAGTAGTATGGTGTGGCAATGGCTACCCAGCCTACAAAAAGGCATGGGGACCTGCATGGCTTATGCCTACCACACTTTTGTTAACGATTATCAGTGTCAGTTAATGTACATTTCATTAATTAGCTATTGCATACTTTTTTTAAAAAAAAAGGGGTAAAAACTTTATTGAATATTAGAAACCAGCATTACAACCAAGTCAAGTGCAGAAGCCCAAAAAGAACAAAGACAAACAAAACCAAAAACCAAGTCATTCAACACCCCCACTGTCCTCAATGAGAACCCTCTCCAAATCCAGCCTAAGCTCCTAAGGGATCTGAGCCCAATCATCAATCTTCCAATCCTCCAAACGCTTTGAAGCCCACTTGGCCAGACAATTAGCAATCTCGTTCCATTCACGTGGAATATGGACAAAGGACACCCTTTCCATAAGAGTACCAATCTATAAAATCTGTTTCACCAGAACTGTCAACTGCCAATTCACATCAGACATCCTCCCTTGATTGAGTAAATTAATCAGAACATGTGAATCAGATTCACAAATAACCCTACACCACCCTAGCTCATAAGCCTTCTCCAAGGCATTAAGAATTGCCCAACCTTCCATAAGGTTGATAGTCTGCATCCCCAATTAGCTACTGTGTACTTCCTTAGTATGTTCAATATAATTTGTTTTCTTTAAAAAATTATTCTCTACTTTTTAAAACTTTTAAAAACCACTGTATATTTAAATTCTTAAAAATATAGAATAATTTTTTATTCTTTAAAAAATAATTTTGGTTTACTTTGAATTATTTTAAATATAATTAATAAAATAATTTTGAAGTAACTATTTCATATTTTGTTATATACATTTAATAAATAAAATAAAATATAAATAAAATTTTTAAAATATGATTGATAAAATAATTCTTACACACTAAAAAAATTGATATATACATATAATAAAACAAATATAATAATATATCAAATTTTAAAATATATGTAATAAAATAATTTTTAAAGGATAAAAAAAATTTCATACTTAATATATAAAATAAAATAAATATTTCAATTTTTAAAATATAATTAATAAAATAATTGTGAAATAAAATGAAATAATTATTAATGAATAAAAAAATGATATATTTATAATAATTTTAAAATAATATGCATTCATTTTTTAATTATTTTATTAATTATATTGTAAAAAAATGATACATTTATTTTATTTTATTTATTAAATACTTACTAGCATAAATAATATATAAAAAATATGTCGATAGATATCATTTTGATGCATCTATTATACTATTATAAAATAGGTGTCTTGACAAAGATATCTCTTGGCATATTTTATATATATTAATAAATAATATATATATGCTAGAAGCATTTGCAGCACAACATGAAAGACAAGATTAGAATTACTTTTAGTTATAGAATTAAGGTTAGGGTTAGATATATATTTAGTTAGGGTTGGGGTTAAAAATAGTGTCAGTGTTAGTTTTACGATTAAGTTTAGGGTTAGAGTTAGAGTGAGAATTATTTTTAAGATTGAATCATAACCCTAATCTAACCTTAACCTTAAAACCTAATTGAACCCTAACCCTATTTTTAATTGAACTTTAACTCTAACCCCAACCCTAACCCTATCATTGACCCAAGTTTTATCCTAGAACCCCAACTCTAATTAAATGGTAAACCTAACCTAACCTTAACCCTAATGCTAATCCCAACCCTAATTCTATCTATAATTATAATCCTAACCCTTCTCATTCTAACCCTAATTATAATCTTAATTATAATTCTAACCCTAACCATAATTCTAATGCTATTCATAATCCTTAGTTTAACACTAACCATAGTTCTCATGACAACCTTAACTCTAATTATAGCCTAATCCAAGCCAGGCCCAGCAACATAGCCTAGCTTGGGCTTAGTGAAAACCTAACCTTGGCCTTAAGCTTTGAGGCTTAATTAAATCAAGATCTAGCTCAACCCCAAACTCATATATGTTGAGATAATTATAGTTTACCAAGAGCCCTATTTTATGATGAATCATAACCCTAATTTGAAATATAATCCTACATTTAATTGAACCCTAATACTTAATTGGATCATAATTTTAGCCTAAGCCTAATTGAACCTATTTTTTGCTCTAAGACCCCAATTAGAAGCACTGTTTCTAGCCTAACCCCTAAGCCCATCTAAATCCCTAGCCTAATTGAACCCCAGCCCCAATTGAATCATATTTAAGCCCTAACCCTTAATGAGCACTAACCCTAATTAAACCCTAACACAATTGAACCATAATTCTAACCCTAATTTAATACTAACACTAACCCTAATCCTAATAACATATTATTAGGGTTATATTTATTAATTTCTTAATATTAGTTTATAAATTCAGCATTAATTATAAATATTTTAAAATAAATTAAGTATTTCAATCTAAAATTTTAATATTTTACATTACAAATAAGAAATTAAACTAAATTCTAATTTTTTAAATCCATAAAATATTTATTATCTATTTAGTTTTACTAATTATCTAATAAAATAAAATAAAATTAAATTAAATATTCATTTTAAATTAATTAAACAATTATTAATTAGAATTTTTGGGAATAAATAAAAAATAAGATCTATATAAAATCCAACTTTTCTATTTTTTTTCTTTGTGTCCAAATCATTTCATTTTCTAAAATTATACTAAATTCTAGATATCATAATTAAACACAACTTTATTCTATTCTAATCCTAACCCTAGTTAAACCCTAACCCTATTTGGACTCTAACCCTTACCCTAATTGAACACTAAACCTAATTGTAATTGACCACTAAGCATAATTGAATTCTACCCCTAACCCTAACCCTAACTCTAACTAAGCCCTAAACCTAACTCTAATCAAACCCTAACCCAAACCTACTTGATTCATAATCCCAACCCTAACCCAAACCCTAATTGAACTTTAAAACTAACCTTAATTAAGTATTAACCCTAATTGAACATTTATTGAACAATAGTCCTAATTGTACCATAACCCTAACTTTGAACTACATTTGAACTCTAATCCTAACCCTAACACTAATTCTTATCCTAATTGAACCTTAAACCCAACCCTAACCTTAACCTTGACCCTATTTGAATTCTTATTGAATTCATAACCTTAATTAAACCCCAACCTCATCCTCAATCCTAACCCAAATTGAACATCAATTGAACCCTAAACCTAACCCTAAGTGAACACTAATCCTAATTGAACTCTAACTTTTTAGTTGAAAATATTAAAGTGCCTTAGATTTTCCCATTCATCATCATTTATCATTCAATTCCTAATAAAACTCAAAAAAATTATACTTTTATAATGTTTTAATACACACCTAATATCAAGGGTTTAGAGCTTAAGGGTTAAGGGTTTAAGGGTTTAGAGTTTAAGGGTTAAGGGTTTAAGGTTTAAGGTTAAGGGTAGAGGGGAGAGAGATAGAGAGAGTGAGTGAGAGATAGAGACCTGATAGAGGGTAAAGGGTAGAGGGTAGAGGGTAGAGGGTTTAATGGTTTGGGTTTTAAGGGTTAAGGGTTTAGGGATATGGGTAGAGGGGAGAGAAATAGAGGGATTCGGTGAGAGAGAGAGGGAGAGAGTGGGAGAGAGATAGAGAGTAGAGGGTTAAGGGTAGAGTGTAGAAGGTAGAGGGTTAAGGGTAGAGGGAGGAGATAAGAGAGGAGGAGAGAGAGAGATAGACCTGAGAGAGGGAGAGAGGGTAGGAGGTGAGACTGAGAGAGAGAGGGTGGAGGAGTGGAGAGATAAGGGCAGAGCAAAGGGCTTCAGCTGCAAAGGGTTTAGAGTTTAAGGGCAGAGGGGAGACACATAGAGGATTGGAGGAGAGATAGAGAGAGACCCAAGAGGAGAGGGGCAAGAGGGAGATACTCTGAGAAGAGAGAGAGGGTAGAGGGTGGTAGGAGGGTTTTAAGGGCTTGGAGTTTAAGGGTTAAGGGTTTAGGGCCTAGGCTATGGGCAGAGGACAGAGAGATAGAGGGATTTGAGTGAGAGAGAGGAGGAGCGGAGAGATAGAGGTAGAGGTAGAAGGTAGAGGGTTAAGGGTAGAGGGGACAAAGATAGGAGTGAGTGAGAGAGACCTACGAGAAGGAGAGGCGGTAGGAGGGTGAGACTTGATAGGGAGGGAGGGACGGAGTACTAGGAGAGAGATAGAGGGTACATGGTTCAGATTTTAAGGGTTAAGTGTTTAAGGTTTAGGATTAAGGGTAGAGGGGAGAGAGATAGAGAGAGTGAGTGAGTGAGAGAGATCTGAGAGAGGGAGAGGGAGTAGGAGGGAGAGACTTGAGAGAGAGAGGGTTTAGGGTTATAGGTAGAGGGGAGTGAGTGAGTGAGAGATAGACCTAAGAGAGGGAGAAGGGGTAGGAGGGAGATACTTGAGATAAAGTGAGTGAGTGAGTGAGTGAGTGAGAGAGAGAGACCTCAGAGAGGGAGTGGTGCTAGGAGGGAGAGATAAAGGAAGGGAGGGTTAAGAGTAGAGGGTAGAGGGTTTAAGGGTTTATGGTTTAGGGTTTAGCGTTTAGGGTTAAGGGGAGAGAGATAGAGGGAGTGAGTGAGTGACCCATTTACATATTATTCTTTTATTCATCATCAATTAAATATTTAGTTACCCATTTACCGTTAGCAAAAATGACCCAAGAATTTAATAGAATGGACTACTCATATAATACCTTGCATTATGGAGCTCAAATCTCTAATATATTACTACTTATCAAATCTTTTGTAAATAATTGTAAACTTATGACTCCATTTAAGCATTTAATTGATTTTCTTGAATCAAAGCAAAAACATAGACACACAATTGAACAAATTCTCAGAAGAAGAATGACAACACCATTAACATTTCATCTAGAATTCACTCAAATCCACATAAAGAGAGAAAATATATTAGAACTATATGTTTATTCATGCTTATAAGTCATATTTGCATACAATTTAAGATAATTTGCATATATTCATCCAAAACTCAAAACAGGCTATCTATTCTATTCCTATCTTTCTACCCATTTATTTAACTCAAAACCTAGCTAAAGCTTTCATCAGTTCTCTCCCTACAAATGAGCCTTGAATTCCCTTTTATATGACAAGGGAGCAACAAGCTTCGGGCTCAAATGTGATTTCACCACAAATTTTCATTTGAATAAAATCTCCATTGCATTTGAATTTCATTTCAAAACTTCCCACACGTTAAATCTGCAAAACATAGTGCAATTGGGGAAAGCTAAAGTTGTAACTACCATCAGAAAAGGGAATGCAAATTGTCATCAAAACCCCCTTTGTTGCTATCCATGCAAAAAAACTAGGCAACCAAATTTCCATGAAGGCACACAATTGACATCAAAATGTGCCACACACGTAGAACCAACACCACCAACAAGAACATCATCATCAACACAAAATTTTACATCCCACAAAACAACTTCTTATTTACTCGCCACCCTACCCTTACCAACACTCAGACCCCAATATACATGCCCACTTCTAGTTGTTGCTAGAGGAGAGGAAACCTCAACCTCCTCTTCTTTCTTTTCTGTTCCCAATATGGTTCTAGTCTGTCTGCTTGGGGTTTTAACCACCAATGGCACCACAGATATCACTTCCTCATTAGAGGGCAGACCGTGATTGAAGCGAGCTAAATACCAACAGTATTCAGATTCAATCTCGGTTACACCATCAGAAGTGTTGCTTCTAAGGTCAATGGGTGAGTGTTAGCATCCAAAGGAGCCATGCCTATACCTTATTTTCCTACCAACACTAGTAATAGAGCACACTAACCACTTGACTTTGTCATCTACTAGTTGAGAAACAACGTCCTAGAATTGCAACCTTCTACTACATCTAGTGGGCACAAGTCCTGGGCTTGTCAACCAAAGTACCTTCTTGAATAGCAGGACTGAGCTTTTGTGAGCTCAAATGAACATACCTCCTTACTGACTTACTCATTTTCTCTTGTCAGACAAGCACTCAAACTTGATTAGACTCAGCCCAGAAAGTGCTCTAACTACTACAAGAATGACATAATTAGCAGTTAATTCATCTTGTATTTATTGTGCGAGGTAATGGCAACCTTCATCAATGCTTCGTAAAAATGCATCTCCAAACATGGCAATTTGGTGGCATATGTAATGTGACCATTTAAATTGAGTTGCATGAGAGTCCATAGATCACCCTTCATGATTTCCAACAACAACATCTTCACACAGATTGAGATTGACGTGACTACACAAGAAAGGAATAATTCATTAATGCTTCACCAATTGTACGATAAAACGACCACCATGTGCCATTTTCCAACTTTGAATATTTCCCGTTGATCTCCTGAAGAGTTGGCAGATCAAGTAGTTTCTCTTGGGCTAACTCGGTTTGACATCCAACGAAGCATCATTGACCTTCCTCATTACCAATAACACTAATCCATCTCATAAACCAACTACCATGTCAGCAGATCCTATGCTCTTTGCAAACTGAATGGCTGGAGCTACTCATCGTAATCTCATTGACCTCGCGTCTTTTAACCAACCTTCATCTTCCTCCTACGAGCTAGTGGGGAACGACAGAGATTTACATTAGCTCTTGATCTTGGTTTTCGATCTAAAACCATGGGTTATGAGCTCAATAGTGGAGATTGGGCCCCACATTCCATACAGGACACACATCTACCTTTTGCTGACCTTGCACCAAATAATAGGTTGACACCTTAGGTCTATGAGCTGGCGAGGTATGATTGAGATCTTCTCCCATATCTTTGAATTTGAAAAACCTACACATTGCACGGTTAGTATTTAATGAAATGCTTTGGCTAATCCGTCGACAACATGACCACTGGGGTTAATGGCTTAGGCTTATGTCACTGGATTAAAATTAAAACCCAACTTTAGGAGAAGACATAAAGTGGTAGGAAAATGATGACCAGTTCTTTGGGCTAATGGGGCCAGTGAACTGACATGTCGAATGGCTCAAGAGGCGACTTAAGCGGTCAATGACTGACCAAGTAGGTCAACCACAAATTATAACATTTGCATGCTCTAGGGAATAAAACCCTACTACTTCATGGGGACAACGGTTTCAAAATGGAGAGCTAGGTCAAGTGGTATAGAGAAAATTCCTCAAAATTTTAGACTTGAGATAGAGTGACCTAAGAGGAGTGGTGCTAGGAGGGAGAGACTTGATAGAGAGATATGGAGGGAGTGGGATAGAGATAGAGGGAGATAGGGTTAAGGGTAGAGACTAGAGGGTTTAAGGGTTTAGGGTTATGGGTAGAGGGGAGAGAGATAGTGGGATTCAAAGAGAGAGATAGGGAGGGAGTGGGAGAGAGATAGAGAGTAGAGGGTTAAAGGTAGAGGTGGGGGAGATAACAGTGAGTGAGAGAGAGAGAGAGAGACAAAAGCGGTAGGAGGGTGAGACTTGAGAGAAAGAGGGAAAGAGGGAGGGAGTGGGAGAGAGATATGGGGTAGAGGGTTAAACGTAGAGGGTAGAGGGTTTAATGGTTTAGAGTTTAAGGGTTAAGGGTTTAAGGTTTAAAAGGGTTTGGGTTTAAGGGTAGAGGGAGACACATAGAGGGAGTGAATGAGAGATAGATAAAGATCTAAGAGAGGGAGAGGGGGTAGGAGGGAGAGACTTGAGAGAGAGAGAGAGAGAGGGTAGAGGGTAGAGGGTTTAAGGGTTTGGAGCTTAAGGGTTAAGGGTTTAGGGTTTAGGGTTATGGGTAGAGGAGAGAGAGATAAAGGGATTTAGTCAAAGAAAAAATCCCAACCTTAGGATTTTCCCAATACCATAAAAGACTAGTAACATAAGACAAGACAGGAAATGATAGATTCAAAAGATGCAACATATTGTATTGATATGTCCTTCAATCTTCTTAAGAAGATCCATGATCTGTTTATAAAGGAAGTGATTTCATAGATGCATCAAGTTCAATTATGCATTTTTTAGTGCCTTTTCCTCTTTCCTTTGTTTCTTGTAAAAAAAAAAACAATTTCCCAAACCTTTGAACTCATTCTTCTCATGTTGCAATTTTGGAAAGTTCATGAACTCACAAACTTGTTGGCATGTCAAACCTTAATATTTTGTGAGTTCATTTTATCAAGGTTTTGTAGAGTTTATGAACCTACAAACTTCTCAACATTTCAAAATTGAACACTTTATGCTCCTTGATCAATTTTGTAGCAAGAATGAAGGTGTTGTCATTGATGTCAACTGGTTAACTAGTTATCAACTAGTTGTTGTTGTCATTGATGTCATGAATGTAGGTTATTGGTTGTATATGTTGAGGATATTGAAAAAATTGTAATGAAGAATGGTTGCTAGTGTTCAATGGTTGCTCTAGGTTTTTCTCCGGGATTTTCTCCTATGTTTGTGTGGTTCATATATGTTCATAATGGTTGTTGGATGCTACTATATCTAGATTTTTGGCTTCTAATTCATTGTACAGTGTGAGTTATGTTCACCAGTTGTGAACTATGGTTTTCAGGGTTTCTCCGACTAAGTTCTGGGAGAAATGTAGTTGGTCTAGATTTCTTGTTGGTTGATTATTATGACTTGTGGTGCTAGATTTAAGCTATTATGATTGTGTTGAAAATAATTTTGTTGTGTGTAAATATTGCATTGTCTTAAGGGTTGTATGTGCTTAATTGTTCTATGTGTTTTACATTGGTTTGGCCAACCTTGTGTTAAACACTACTTTCGAAGTTCATGAAGTGTTTTGGGACTTATTTGGGTACTCATCAAGCATGTGTTTGGGTCGCACTAATTCTAATTCCACCCTAGAACATTTTGGCACTGACCTAATTTGAATTTAAATAATGGACGATCGACTTTGGATATGTTTCAAAGTTGATGGTATAAATATATGATGACTTATTGGTGAAAGATGTACAAAGTGATAAGTGTAAAAAAATAGAGAAAATGGATGAAAAATAGATGGGAGACAATGTGTATGTGATGCAACTTCGGCAGATCAATGTGAAATTTAATTGCTAAGTTTTCGGATGCAGTGAGTTGAAGGTGTACTCTATAATTCATGTATGTCTGCAAGTACTTGAGAGAATTGGGGAAATCTCTATTTTATTGACATTTTTTTCTCTTTGTAACATATCTCTTCTATCTTCTCTATATCTGTGTGGTAGTGAGCACTCTGGGTGGTTAACCCTTGTTTGATAGTGAGTCCTAATCTAGATAGTTAGTCCTATTTTGGTAATGAGCCTTCTTTGGTAGTGATCCTTTGTAGTCGGTTTTGATATTCTTTATATTGTGATCTAATCTTCACTGTGGTTTTCCCTTATTGGTTTAATCCGCGTAAATATAGTGTTACTGTGTTTATGTGATTCTTTTCAGTTTCTACCTCTGCACTTTATGTTTAATCATTTTAGCAAACTAAATGATTTGTTATTGATCTAAGTTTTGGTGAATGTTCTAAAGGTCAAAATTTTCTACAACTGATTCACCCCCCCTCTTAGT
This sequence comes from Sequoia sempervirens, assembly GCA_007258455.2. NCBI lineage: Eukaryota > Viridiplantae > Streptophyta > Pinopsida > Cupressales > Cupressaceae > Sequoia > Sequoia sempervirens. Next base: position 319,211,556 of record VDFB02193867.1, read on the forward strand.
TGTCTTGTTCAACATTGGTATCAGAGCTTGGTTCCTAAGAGAAGATCTTAACCACTTAATGAATGTCTAGGATGAAAAGAAAGATCACTTTTGAGTATCTGAAGTTCAATGGAACTAATTATGCTATCTAGAAAATATAGATGGAAGAATATTTGGAGTATTGTGGATATGATGTTGAGAAAGCTTACAAAATTACTTATACTCCTCCTGCTAATGGTCTGAGTATAGCTAATGAAATCAGGGCATATGAAGTGAACAATAAGGTGAAGTTCATTTTGAAGAATAGCCTTGCACATTCTAAGTTGATTAAAGTTCAAAATCTAAAGATGGCTAATGAGGTATGGGATTCTTTAGAAAAGGCACATGAAGGAGATAAAAGGGTCAAAGAAGAAAAGTTGCAGAATTTGGAGACATAGTTTGAGTTGTTGCATATGTTTGAAGATGAGAATGTTAAATCCTATGTACATAGATTGGATGAGGTAGTAGATGGAATGTAAGGACATGATGCTATAGTAGATGAATCCAAGATTGTAAAGAAGATTCTTAATACTCTCCCTGATGCATATAGCCAAAAGGTATGTGGTATTGAACAACATATAGACTACAAGACTTACATTAAATATTAGTTATTGGGAGCTCTGACATCTTATGAGATGAGAAAGCTAAATTTGAGAAATGGATCCAAACCAGAAACTAATTTTAAGGCTACATAAGCTAAAGATTTGGATGAATATAATATTGATGAAGTAGAAGATAACTTTATGAGAAGGATGAAGAAAGGCTCTAGTAAGTATGAAGGTAAGTTACCCTTTAAATGCCTTAGTTGTGGAGGAGTAGGTCATTATGCTTCGAGATGTCCAAAAAGAGCTAAGAGGAATAAATAGATATTTAACAAAGAAAAAAAAGGTAAGAAGATCAACAAAGCCTATTATGTGAATGAGGATGCTAGTATTTATGATGAAGAGTGATTATGGAGATCCTGATAATAATGAATGCTTGTTCTTGGCTATAAAATATGAACCTACTTCTGCTAATTCTAAAAAATAGGTGAAGGAACACCCTCTAGAGAAGGAGAAAAGTGAAGGTATTGTAATCTCTTCCCTACATGCTAAACATGAAAAAAACTATTGGGTTGTTGAGAGTGGTTATTCACATCTCATGACCACTGATAAGAGTAAGTTTGTTAAACTTGAAAAATATGATGGAGGCTTAGTTATGTTTGGAGATGATACTAGTGCTAAGATTTGTGGGATAGGTTTAGTAAGTTTTGATGGAAAGCATAATATTGATGATGTATACTATGTTAAGGTATTAAGGCATAATATTTTGAGTGTTGGATAGATGTATAGTAAAGGATATGTAGTAATAGAAAAATTAGCTTTTTTCGCTTACTTGGTTTGGGATAATTGACATTATAACTAAATTAATGGTGTCTTGGAATAGTGTTGTAATGTGTTGTACACATTCACACTATTCTAGGACCTTTATTTGACTAAAAAATTCCTTAATTGGTACTTTGCAAAGGTGTTGTAAAGTTTTGTAAAGGATTTATTTGCTTAATTAAGCCTAATGGGCCCTTTTTCAAATAAAATATATTTAACTTGTACCTTATTTAAGTGTTGTAAAGTGTTGTAACACACTTTCACATTTATCTAGGTTCCCCTTAATAAATGGTGGTTAATTGAGTTTAATTGACCTTTTTAATTCAAATTCAAGCCCTCCTTTCAAGGATCTATCCCAACACCCAATAATGATATTGTATGCCATTTAATTTCACAAATTTGTTGTCCTAAAAAAATGTTGTTAAGACCCATTTGCCTTTACTAGTGAATGAGTCCCTGATCAGGATGAGCCTATACCTCCTGACATCTAAAAATCATCAAAAATCACTCAAAAATCACCACAAACATTTCCAAAACACCTAACCAAGACCCATTCACCCATACTAGAAAATGAGTCCCTGTTTAATCCTGATCTACATTTTTTGGGATTTGAAACCTCAATTTTAAGCCTTTGTTTGCTATTGTTACTTTCTTGTTTCATTTTTTTTATTTTTTGTTTCATTGCATCTATCTTAATTTGCTTCATTTCAATAAATTTTCAAAATTCAAAATTGCATTTACAACATTTCATTTTCTATTCATTGCATTTGAAAATTGCATTTCATTCTAGGTCATTTCATTGCATGTCATAGATTAATTTTCTAAAATGTTAGTATCTGTCTTTTCCAAATTTGCAAAAAAGAAATTCAATAAGCATGTTATTCATTCATTCGATACATTTCCTAATTATGAGAGTCTCTTAGTGCAAGAAAGTGAAAGTGTTGATGATTACCTTAAATCTACCCCCCTCAAATCTTTCCTATTTGTTGGAATGATGTGATAGAAGATGATATAAGCATAAACAATCGTGAAAATCATAATTTATTTTCTCCTGATACCTCTCCTATTAGTAATGAAGGTATTTTAGTTAAAGAAGATGCAATCATGGAGAATCATGAAAGTATTGTTTGTCCTTCTCCTCCTCCACATTGGGAAGATATTATGACACAAGACAATGAGATAATTGACACTACTTTACCTAATCTCCATTCATCTCCCAAAACCTCCCCTGCTTGTGATAATTCTTTAGTGAAAGAGGATAACATCTTGAACGATCATGAAAAATCATATTTATGAGGAGGACATGTTTGTGTTAAGATATACAATGATTGAGAGTTATGCCAATCCTACCTCTCCTACTTGGAAAGACATTATAGAACATGTGGATGTAGTTTTAGATAATCATGACAATCAAATTTATCCTTCTCCTAATATCTCATATACATACAAATAAGATAGTTTTGTGTTAGAAGATAAACTTATTGATAGTTGTGAGAATCTTGATTCTCCCTTCCCTAATGCTCTTACCATTTGAGAAGATCTATTTGAACAAAAAATTCTAATCATTAGTAAGCATGAAACTCATAATTGTTCTTCTCTTGATGCATCCCTTATTTTGATGAAGCTACTTTACAAAATCTAAACATGAAATGTGATGAACCTCTTGTTTCTCACTTTCCTAAAAGCTCCCCTACTAGGGTAGACATTATGGAATAAGAGAATGAGACCTTAGAAAAAATGGTTGAAATCATGGACAATCATAACAATCAAATTTGGCCTTCTCCTAATATCTCTCCCATTTATGATGAAGATACTTTTGTGATAGAATATCAAATTGATGAGAGTTGTGAGAATCCTCTTTTTCTCTCTTCCCCTAGAGAAAACATTTTTCAACAAGAGAATTCCATCATTGGTAAGCAAGAAAATCCAACATCCATTGATAACTCCCTTACTTATGATAAAGAAATTTTAGAAGAACCAAACAATGAATGTCATGAACATCTAGTTTGTTGGTCTCCTAAGAACTCTCCTACTAGGAAAGATATCATGGTGCAAGCAAATGAGAACATTGACACATGTATTTCAAACAATAGTGATGTTACTTCCTTAGATGAAGATGATGAAGTGACATTAGACTCCCTTTCACTAAGAGATCATGAAAATAAAGATGTGTTGAGGTTATGAACATTTGAGCTCCTTTGATTCCTCTAATTATCAAACCACCTAAGCCTCAACTTATCATTCATCCACCCTCACAACAACCATAAGTTCAAAATAAACATGTGCTCATTGTAGAACCACCTCAAAAGAAAATCAATAATGATAATTTTTTGACACAACAACCAAGTTACAATGACATTGCTCACATATATAACAAAGTGTATACAATCAAGGCTGGCCCTGAACTTGAAAGTTGTTTGCATGTTGAGAAAGAAAAAGAAAAGCTTATTGAAGAGGCCACAAAATTATTGGGAGATGCTTTGACTTCCTTTGATTTTATACCTACATCCATGGGAGAGTACAAGATCATAACAAAATAGTATACAAAGGGGAAAAAAAAGCCGTAATGTTAACACAAAATTCAAAAGCATCCCCTTCAACCACTTTAGAAGAAAAGGCAACATACACGATAAAATTTGATGAAGTTGATTATGGGAAACCACTAAATCCTAAAAAAATGAAAAAGCTTTATGGAAGAGGTTATGAACTTATGAAACAACTTGGGTATAGTGGAAAAAGATGTGGTGCTCGAGAACAAGGTATCTGTGTCCCTATAGATCCTAACATGCAAGAAACAACTCATGGTCTTGGTTATTGTCCTTTGATAGAAACCAAACCATCAAACAAGCCTTCACTTAATAGCAACACTATTACAAAAGATTCTTCCAAGACACGTTTAACTTTGGTGCATCCTGAATTGATAAATACTACATGTGGGAATATCTCATTAGATATGCATCAATTCAATACTTTGTCCACTCATTACGATCAATAACATTAGTTTTTGATCTTTTCCATGCAATAGTTGTAGGATCATAGCATACTCACTACTGCATGTTTACATTAATTGTAAATCATTTTTTTTTGGCAAGGAGTGGCTTACCATCATCCATCCGCAGCTCACCCTTATCCCACACTCAGTGGGGGCAAGGGGTTAGGTAGCCTTGTCCTAGTATGTCACTTGTCATTATCTATTTTGGGTAGTTGATTCTCTTCCATGTATATGTAAGAGCAAGCTCAGGATGTGGATGGCATGCCTTAAGTTAGCTCGCATGTCATATATTTTTCTTTCTAGGTTTAGCATTGTATTTGTGGGGGAAACCCTTCCTTCCTATTGCATGCCACATCTTATTTCAGAAACATATGACTTGGCATAGGTTTTTCTGAGGAAAGCTCTCATGTCTTCTTCTACTTTAAAGAAATTTCTTATAGCAATGGTGTTAGCAACTGCTTTAAAGTGGGAGCATACATCGATGACATCTTTTGGAAAATTTTCATGGCGTGATTTTCCTTTTTTCTTGTGATGTGTCATCTTCTTGATGGTGTCATTAGGTTTGATGTCATCCAAGAGTGTATGATCTACTGACATGGCATGATGTGAACGAGGCATCCCATGGGTGAGGATCTGACACTTTTGACTTTTCCTCTCTTGGAGACATTAGGTACAATGCTCCCTAAAAGGAAGACCATTACACGAACAAAGAAAAAACCCTTTTAAGATAATTTCTTACATGATATTCAAAAACATTTACAAAAATAATTTTCATTGTAGTGCCTTATTAAAGTTATCAGAAGGATAACTTTGGTATGATTTTTTTTCATGAACCCTATTTTCAATAAGTAATCTATAATTCAATAATACTATTTTGATGCATTTAGTATTTAATTTAGTTGAATGATTATATTGTTCACACTATTTAGATGTTTAATTAAATTAATTAGTAGTGGAATAAAAGTGCAATGAAACAAAAAAGAATTTATTATAATTTAATTATAGATTTTATTTTGCAAATAAATGATAATGATTTGTTATTTAGAATAATTATTTTTATTTGCAATTGAATGATATTCTTTAATATTTATTTGGAATGAATATTTAATTTACAATTAAAAAGGCATTTCTTTATTATTTACCAAGGATAAATATTAAGCATGAAAAATAAATATTATTTCTTATTTTCAATCTGATTCAGTTACTTTGATTTTAAAGATTTGGTTATTGAAAAATTTGGGAAGAAATATTTAAAAGAGGGAAAATCAATAATGGAAAAAAAATAACTTTCATAATCTTTCTTGATTGCTCTACAAAATATAGCTGAAAAATGGATGTCAGGAAGGGGGTTTTGGAAGTACAGTAGATCAAGAACAATGGAGAAGGGAAGAAATAAAGGAGAGGAAAGAAAAACCAGAAGAAGGAAATCTTCAATAAGTGGTTCTAGGTTTTTAAATCATCTTTCCAATGTATTTTAGTTTCAAATGGGTATGTGTAGGATCATCATGGAAAAAACAGGCCCTTAAGTGGCAAAATATTCAAAAAAATTAGAGTTAGGAAATTTGACGTAAAAATTTAAATAAGTTATCTACATTATTTTAAAAATATGTAGCAAATTGAAAGTAGTTTCTAAACTACTAGGTTTGTTATTAAAAAGGAATTTACAATAAAAAAGGCATTTCTTTATTATTTACCAAGGATAAATATTAAGCATGAAAAATAAATATTATTTCTTATTTTCAATCTGATTTAGTTATTTTGATTTTAAAGATTTGGTTATTGAAAAATTTGGGAAGAAATATTTAAAAGAGGGAAAATCAATAATGGAAAAAAAATAACTTTCATAATCTTTCTTGATTGCTCTACAAAATATAATTGAAAAATGGATGTCAGGAAGGGGGTTTTGGAAGTACAGTAGATCAAGAACAGTGGAGAAGGGAAGAAATAAAGGAGAGGAAAGAGAAACCAGAAGAAGGAAATCTTCAAGAAGTGGTTCTAGGTTTTTAAATCCTCTTTCCAATGTATTTTAGTTTCAAATGGGTATGTGTAGGATCATCATGGAAAAAACAGGCCCTTAAGTGGCAAAATATTCAAAAAAAATAGAGTTAAGAAATTTGACGTAAAAATTTAAATAAGTTATCTACATTATTTCAAAAATATGTAGCAAATTGAACGTAGTTTCTAAACTACTAGGTTTGTTATATTTATATATATATATATATGGTGAAAATTTGAAATTTCAATGCAATAGTACTTAAATTTCATGGAAAAAATAAGTAGGTGTCTATCTGACCACCCTAACCACAATAAAATGATAATATTTTTTAATAAGATTTTAGATATATGTAGAGGACTCATGTCATGATGTGATGCATATTTTTTTGTAATTTTTTTTCAAGTAAATAATTAATTATGATTTTTTTATTACAACTTTTAAAAATTATAAAAAAACTCATATATCTAACCACCTTAACTTGGTCAAAACTTCATGAAATTATTTTTTTCTTTTTTTAATCCTATAGTATTTGAAGCATAGAATGTGATGTATGTTTTCGATTCAAAAAATGTGATACCGTTTGAAAGCTATAAATATTTTTCAATCCACCTATCAATTAGGACTTTAGTCATAATTCAAATAGAAAATAAATAATAATTACTTATTAAATTCAAAATAAAGCATAATTTATATTGGTGGAAAGTCAAGAATCACCTTTAAAAATCCTTTTCGTTTCATCAATTTTGGGTAAAAAAATTCGTCAGCCACATACCCATCATATTGCCACTTTTTGGCCCATCATGATCCTGCACATACCCAAATGTACTGTAATAGTAATGCACAATTTTTGATTGGTTTAATTGATGTGTGAAATTTAGATTCTTGGCTGTATAATATGTATTTTTCCTCTTCTTTCTTACTCTTATATATATATATATATATATATATATATATATATATATATATATATATGAATGAATACAGCTACTATAAATTTATAATTGAGTTGCAAACAAAAATATAATAAGGCTACATATTTACATATCTTCTAGTCACTTTTCAAAAATTACGTTTCAAAGAAAAAAAAGAAAAAAAGAAATTAATATTATTAATATTATTATTATTATTTATTTAAGGTAGCCATACCTTCTTTGATAGTTTATATGCCTTGTTTTGAAGTGCCTCGTGTTAATATGAGGGGTGATGATTAAGTTGGTAGATGAAATAATATTAATAAGGTTGTCTTTAAAGCAATCCCAACCTTTCTTGCTACCTTCTATTCTTTTATCTATGCTATCGTATCTTCTAGGGAGGCTACAATTCAATGTGAGGTATTATAATATATTTTTAATTTATGATGAAATGTATTATACCATTGTTTCTTATTGCAAGGAAGAATTGCAGCCTTATAGCTACTGATTAGTTACTTCTTCAACCAGCCATACATCATGCAAAAGGTACAAACCATTAAATTAGTTTAAGATACAATTTTTTATATAATGTCTACTATTCAATATTTATTTTTCGTGGGATATTTCTATAGTTAGCAATCATTCTTCAGATCAATGGAATAATATTTTTATTGTAACTTTCTATGTACTTTACCACTAGAAATAATATAATATCTATAGTTTATTTTTAATGTAGTGAGTTTGGATGGCAATTATGCCATAATGTTAAAAGATCATTTGGTTTCCAACTTATATTTCTAATTTTAATAAGTGTAGATGACTATATATATATATATAAAGTGTGATTATATGTTCTATATATAAATGTATTGAGCTATATATTCAAATGAGTATATGTATCTATTGTTGTTTACCAATCATGTTGGTGCTGGAAAGTTAAATAATAAATTGGATGTGTGTGTGTGTGTGTGAATATATATATTTGTGTATATATTGATATGGGTCATGTTGTCAATTAGATGTACGTAAGTGAGCAATTTTACTCTTTAGAATGTATATCCTTTAAATTGAAAGAATTTCTATCAAACTTACACATTTTAGATTAAATAATTTAATTGGAAACAAAATATTATATACTTTGTAAGCAAGTAGAAAATAGCCCATGGGCATTTAGTTGCTTTTATCCATTGGAGTGTGACGGTTTGACTGCAATGAATTCTGTGTGAAATGTAAATCGAGATGTAGAGTTTATTTCTTGTGAACTAATCTCTTATGAAATCAAATAGCGAACCCTTAAATATAAGAGTAATTTTGAAAGAATAAATATTTAACAAACTAAAGAAATTAAATTAAGATATTTTATTTAATGTAAAAATAACATTTAATATATTCCATTGAAAAAAAATATTCTAAGTATGAGATTCATAAAGGAGGACAAAATTAAAGATTTGAATATGGAATTTGAGTTATTTTATAACACTTTATATATATATATATATATATATATATATATAAGTCGATTGCAATTAATCTATGCATTTTATGTAAAGTGAATCAATTGGGGATTTTATAAAAAGATAAATAAACGTTAAATCATACCTTGCCTTATTAAAGTTTAAGTTTAATGATGGAATTCTTCTCATGCATCATGGTTTATCATGCACTTATGGAGAAAATAGGAATTCCCTTAGTTGATCTTGAGATTTATTTGCATAAGAATGTATACTCATATATTCACTAGCTTATATATGTATTCACATACATACATGAGCTATACCTTCTTAACTCTTTTACAATATTATTCTCTTATTGTTGAAACCTCTTTGAATCAATTAAGTAAGCATTCTTGTTATAAATGCATATGCATGTGTACATTCTAGCAATGCTAGAATTACTTTCATAAATCTTTATGTGATTGGCTTGTGATTTTCAGTGTGCTTGTGTGATAATTGAGAGGTTGTTGAAGGTAGAATTGTCTCATTTGCAAATACTTGGGAGTGATTCATGATAGTGTTGGAATTACCTTAATTTCTTATGCAAGGATGATGCATTGGTGAAACTTGAAAATGTTGCTTGTAGACCTATGTGAATTGTAAAATACCATCCTTATTCTCCTTGATATGTGTGATATTCATGATATCCAAAATTATGTAATGAATGGTCATGTCAATGAGACAGTATGATCATTTCTAGTGATGCATCTTGTAACCATTGAGATTTTGTAACCAGTAAGGCTCTGCCAATGAGGCATTTCATTAAGCTAGTGAGGCACTTCTATGAGTGGTTTTTCCTCCCTATGAGGGTTTTAGACTTATGAAATTCTTTGTGTTATGATTCTTTTTTGTTAAAAGGCGTAGGACAACTGAGAGGGGGGGTGAATCATTTGTCATAAAATTCAAACTTAAAACTTCAACACTTATCAATTCCACAACCACATTATTATGTTATTAAGTATGAGCATGAAACACAAATAAAAGAAAGTAAAATCAACACAATGAACACCATATTTTTACATGGAAAACCCAATGAGGAAAAAACCATGGTGAGGATTAACTCACAATATAAAGAGATTATAAAACTTAATATAGAGGCTGACTACACATAAGAGGACCCATTGTCCAAATGCAAAGGCTCACTGCCTATAGGTCTAATAGGGAGGCTCACTGCCTACAGATACAAAAGAGAACAAAAGATCCACCATAGCAATTAACACACATCCATAGCCTTGATCAAAAATTGCAAAAATATTCAACTCACTACCTTCAAGAATTTAACACAATGAAGAAATATTGCCTCAACTCACTCACACACACTTCTGCTCTTATGATTTGTGGCTTAATTTGTCACTTTGCATCATGCCTCTTCAACTCTTCACAATTTGACTTGCATTTATACCATCTTAAACCTTAGAAACTTTCTCCAAGGTCGGCCACAAAAACTTTATTTCATAAATTCAAATTAGGTCAACAACTCAACATTCCCATGGTGGAAAATAATGTGAGTGGACCAATAAAAAATTTAACCAAGACCAAAAATAAGATTTCTCAAATCAACCACATGCTTCCTTAATTAAATTTTAATTCTCCAAAATGAAGTGTAAACACCAGGTTGGCCAAACCTAATGAAAAAACAAATGAACATTGATGTGCATGCTTCCCAACAAGAAGATGACACAAAGACGACACAAAATACTTCATCATGCATGAGAATACATAAGAAGATTCCTTCAGATACATCTGTAGCAAGCGAAACAATCTTTGAACACCAAAATTCTTCCATCAATCCATCTAGACTGTGCAAACATATACAACAACACATAAACATGACTTCCAGATCACCAATTCATACTCATCTTTGCTAGAATCAAGAGAAAATCATTACATAACATATACCAATTCCAAAATGTTTGAAACAAAATAGTAGAGAACTGTGGAGTAGAAACATTTCTCCAGGTCCATAGAAGACTATCTCTGCTAGAATAGTTCACACACTGGTGAACGTAACTTTCTCATACCATCAAACCAGAAGCTAAAATTCAGGAGATATCACCTCTAGATCACCATTAGTAACCCTTCAGATTGGCACAAGCATAGGATCAACATAGGAGAAATGCATAGCACATACCGGAACCCACTCTAAACACTTTCACAACTCTGACTTCTCTTCTTTATTAATTTTCTCAAAAGAACTTGGAAACTCATCAAACCATCACATCTGCAACACCATAAAGATAGCTCCATGTATTCACAAAATCTTAGTAGCATCTCAACTATATATGTACAATCTGTAACATACTGAACTGTGTTGACATCAATGACCACACTAATGACAACACCACCAAAATATGCTCATACTTGCAACAATCTCCCCCTTTGTCATTGATGGAACACATGATGTGAAAAGCCATCAAAGACAACATCCTTCAAAATATCCCAGGAGAACACCTTCTCTTCCTCTGCAACTTTTTTTTGCATGACTTTCTCTCCCCCTTTGTTGACATAAATGGAAAAGATCAAAAACTTTGATCACTCCTCATTAGGAGTGTACCCATTCAATTCATACTGCAACAATGAAGACATTTTCTACTCCCCTTATAGAGTAGACCCATTCATCAGTCCAGATAAATGAAGAATCTATGAATTCACTAGACTGATGCACCTTCATGTGCACCTAGTTCAGAGGGCCAATGACCCCCAACCTCTCCCTTAGATGCTCAAAAGTATCCTTTCGAATAGCCTTATTAAATATATCTATACTTTTTTCCTTTGTTGTCGTGTACTCCAATATAACTTCATTCTCCAACACCTTTTCTCTCAAGAATTTCTATTTGATAGATATGTGTTTAGTTCTTCAATGCATAATTGGGTTCTTTGAAATTTTTATTGCACTTGTGTTGTCACAAAAAATAGGAATAGGCTCATCGCATATCACTCCTATGCCTTTCAAAGTTTTCTTCATCCACAAAACCTATGTGTAGCACTATATTCCTTTAATATATTCTACTCTTGTAGTGGAGAACAAAACCGAGTATTGTTTCTTACTCAACCAAGAAACCGATCTACCACCAAGAAAGAAAACACCCCACTAGTACTCTTCTGGGCGTCCACACAACCAGCCCAATCTACGTTAGTATAAGAAATCAAGGTGAAATCAAAACCCTTAGGATACCATAACCCATAATGCGGTGTACCTTTAGAATATCTAAATATCCTCTTTACAGTTGTAACATGTGTCTCTTTAGGATCTACTTGAAATCTATCAACTAGACATACTACATGCATAATATCTAGTCTAGTGGCAGTAAGATACAATAGTCCACCAATCATAGATCTATATTTTCTCTAATCATTTTTAGCAGATACATCATCTTTACTCAACTTACATTTGGTTACCATAGGAGTACTAGCTGGTTTGGAGTCTTCCATTCCAAACTTCTTCAATAGCTCTTTTACATACTTAGATTGTGAAATGAATATCCCTTTATTAGTTTTATTCACTTGAAGACCAAGAAAGAAATTCAACTCACCAATCATGAACATCTCAAATTCTTTTTGCATTTCTCCAAAAAATCATTTACACATGCCTTCATTTCCACCAAATATGATATCATCAACATATATGACTACTATCAACATTTTGTTACCTTACACTTTTAAGTAAAGATTGTTGTTAGTAGAGCCTTTGTTGAATCATTGTTTTGTTAGGTATCTATCCAATCTTGCATACCAAGCTCTGGGAGCTTGCTTCAACCCATATAATTCCTTCTTCAACTTACAAATCATGTCTGGTTTGTTAGATAACTGAAATCCTTCAGGTTGTTCCATGTACACTTCTTCCTCCAATTCACTATTCAGAAATACTGACTTGACATCCATCTAATATACTTTGAAATCCTTGTGGGTAGAAAATTCCAAAAACATTCTAATAGCTTCCATTCTAGCTACAAGGGAAAATGTTTCTTCAAATTCTATGCACTCAACTTGTGAATATACTTTGCATACAATTCTTTCCTTATTCCTTACAACTTCTCCATTTTCATTCAGCTTATTCTAGAACACCCATTTTGAACAAATTGTGTTCTTATTCACAGGTCTAGGAACCAACTCCCATGTCTGATTCTTTTATATTTGTTGCAACTCATCTTTTATAGCTTTCATCCAAGTCTCCTATTCACATGCTTCACTCACAAACTTAGGTTCAATTTTAGAAAGTAAACACAGATTTACCTCAGTTGCAACTTTACTTCTTGTCTTCACACCTTCACTCTTATCTCCAATTATCTGTTCCTTGGGATGATTCTTCTATACATACTTAGGAGTCTTAATAGCAAGTTTCAGCTCATTTTCTTCTTTTTCTTTATTTTTTTCTTCTTTCTCTTGTTCTTCCTTCTTATTCTTCTTAGGTACTTGTCCATAGATAGGATCATCAGGTTCAACTTCACTTATCTCAATAGTTCTTTGTATGTCATCTTGTCTTGCATGAAAGGAAGTGACCACAATACCTTCCATCTTATTGTTTTTTATTCTAGAGCTTTCTTTCTTATACATTTTCCAAGATTAGCAAACACATATTTGTTTTCCAAAGCTAAAAACAAGCATTCACTATCATCAATCTCATTTTCAGATTCATCATCAGATATTTCGGCTTCTTCTTTAACATAATACAACTTCTTGTATTTCTTATCTTTTCTATCCTGATCTTTATAATCCTCGTTCTTCTTATGTACATCTCTATTTATACATCTTGAAGAATAATGACCAATATTACCACAAATGAAATATTTAAAGGGAAACATACCTTTATACTTTTCGGTACCTTTCTTCAACTTCCTTGTGAAATTCACTTCCAACTCATCAGAACCATCACTCTCTGGATCATCTTCAATCTTCATTGCCTTAAATGTTCTCTGTCTTTTCTTCTTTCTTGTCTTCTTTCCTGAACTTTCTCATCACAAATGATTGCAAGGTACTGAACAACTATTCTTTAGTATAGTTCATAGGATCATACATCTCTTCAATAAATGAGATCTTATCACTATAGCGATTTGGTAGGGTGATCAGGATCTTCTCAATAATATCTTCATCGATCAACCCTCCCCTTTGATTCTTAAATTTATTTGTTGTCATCTCAACCCTCTAGAAATAGCTTGTAAACTCTTCACCTTCTTCCATTTTCAAATTCACAAATTTTCACTTTTATGCCAGCTTCTTTGTCAACTTTACTCTTTCATTTCCTTCATACAGTTCTTCCATCTTCTTCCAGACATCATAAGCAGTATCTAAAAAAAATAACCTTAGTTCACTCAGTTTTAGATAAAGCACTGTAAATAGCATACCTCACTTTCTCATTCTCCTCATAAGCAAAAACCTCATCTATAGTAGTGGGACCATTCGTCGGATGAGAATACTTCATCTCAACAGCCTTCTAGGTCTTGTAACCAAGAGAAACAATATATCCTCTCACTGCACTTTCCAATCATTGTAATCATATCCATCAAACATAGGGATCGCCAACTTGTGCGCCATCAGATCTTCCTTATATGGTTAAGTTCTATACCAAGGAACCAAAGCTATGATACCAATTTTTAAAAGGAGCGAGACAACTAAGAGGGGGTGTGAATCAGTTGTCACAAAATTCAAACTTAAAATTTCAACACTTATCAATTCCCCAATCACACTATTTTGTAATTAAGTATGAGCATGAAACACAAATAACAAAAAGAAAAATCAACACAATGAACACCATATTTTTACGCGGAAAACCCAATAAGGGAAAAACCATGGTGAGGATTAACTCACAATATAAAGAGATAATAAAATTTAATATAGAGGTTCACTGCCCAAAAGAGGACTCACTATCCAATAGGGAGGCTCACTGCCTAATGATACAAAAGAGAACAACAGATCCACCACAACAATTAACACACATCCACAACCTTGATCAGAAAATTTCAGAAATCTTCAGCTCACTGCCTTTAGGAATCTAACATAATGAAGAATTGTTACCTCAACTCACTCACACACACTTTTTCTCTTATGATTAGTGGCTTACTTCGTCACTTTGCATCAAACCTCTTCAACTCTTTGCAAATCAACTTGCATTTATACCATCTTCAACCTTAGAAACTTTCTCCAAGGTCGGCCACAAAAAAATTATTATATAAATTCAAATTAGGTTGGAAACTCAACATTCACACGGTGGAAAATATTGTAAGTGGACCAATAAAACATTTAACCAGGACCAAAACTAAAATGTCTCAGATCAACTGCATGCTTCCTTAATTAAATTTTAATTCTCCAAAATGAAGTGTAAACATCAGGTCAACCAAACCTAATAAAAACACAAATGAAAATTGATGTACATGCTTCCCAACAAGAAGATGACACACAGAAAACACAACACACTTCATCATGTGTGAGAGCATATCTCAAATTCCTTTAGATACGTCTACAACAAGTGAAATAATCTTCAAACACCAAACTTCTTCCATCAGTCCATCTAGACTGTGCAAACATATACAACAACACATAAACATAACTTCCAGATCACCAATTCATACTCATCTTGGCCAGAACCAAGATAACACCATTACAAGACATATACCAGATCTGCAAGGTCTAAAACAGAACAACGAATAACTAAGGAACATAAACATTTCTCCTAGTCCACAGAAGACCAACTTTTCCAGAACAATTCACACACCGATGAATGTAACTTTCTCATACCATCAAACCAGAACCTAAAACTCAAGGTATATCACCACTAGATAATCATTATCAACCCTTTAGATCAGCACAAGCATAGGATCAACATAGGAGAAATGTGGAGCACATACCAGAACACACTTTGAACACTTTCACAACTTTGACTTCTCTTCTTTATTAATTTTCTCAAAAGCACTTGGAAACTCATCAAACCATCAAATCTATAACACCATGAAGATAGCTTCATGTACTCACAACATCTCAGTAGCATCTCAACTATACATACACAATCTACAACATACTGAAATGTGTTGACATCAATGACAACACTAATGGCAACACCACCAAAACATGCTCATACTTGCAACACATTTGTGGATGCATTTTGATCTTGTTATTTCCTTAATATACATTACAATATTTGAATTTACATGTATTGTTGAGATAATAATTCTTGTGTAAGCCTACATGGCTAAATCTAGTGAAGGCATGGCCTTGTTTTGATATACCTTGATTCATTGATGCATGTTATCCCATTTGAATTTAATGATGAAAGTAATTTAATTAATCCTCTTATTCCACACCTTTTTATGATCATTTTATTCTATTAACCTATTTTGGCAATTAAGGGTTATAATTAGTAAGTTAAATTTTTTGACATTACATTTTTGGTATCAGAGCACTTAGGTTTAACACTCGAGCCTCAAGTCTTTTGTGCTTACATTGCATTGCAGTATACGAACCTATTGTATTGTATAGAGAACCCTAGTTGTCCGTGATTCTTAGATGGTTGGTTCGAACTGATTAGAAGTTTAGATTTAGTTTAATCATTCAATAAATCTAGAGGTGTGAGGCCCCTTCACTTTAGTCATTTTTCATATGAATTTCTAATAAGAGTGATGATGACTATTTGAAATAAGCCTATATGTATAAATTATAGTGTTATTTGCAGTGAGCCAAGATGGATAGTAAAGGGTGACAACCCATGAATGATGATGTGGCAATAAAAGTAAATTAATAAGAGAAATATATTGTGAAGAGAGATCTTTTTGATGACATAAAGGATGAATGAGTTGATAAGATACAAAGGAAGAAGAAAAGAAATTTTTGAGGAGAGGAAGAAGGAAGATCACTTGTGAAGTAAATAAAGTGGATAATTATAGATAAATATCAGTTGAACCTTCTTGAAGGTAGGAGACCTAAGATGGATGTTTTAAAGGAAAGGATTTTGTTAATAATACTAGGCTTTGGGAAAGTTGATTGTTGAGAAATTTCTTATTCTTTTATGATATGAATCTAGTAGAATCTTCGAGATCTTTCAAAAATGTAAAGTTCAAATGTCTTAGTAACCTTCACTGGTGATTCATGATAAAAATTGATTGGTATGATGAATCTTTTATGCTTGATTGTTTTAGTGAAAGTACTTGTACATATGTGCTATATGAGAATGATACTTGTACAATAATTCATTTCTCATGCTCTGTTCAAATGACACATCTATATGGATGACTATATTCATATCATAGAAAAATTATTGCTTTAATTAAACTTATGCTAATGTGAGTGATGCATATTTCATATTATTGTTGTTCTTGTGTGAGTGATGCACTAGAGTAAGTTATTGATTCCTTTGTGTGGATAAAGTACTTGAATAATAATTACATTTAAAATTTATGTGTGAGATATGCTTTTGGTACTCATTGTGGATCACTCTAACTATAATACTGTAATTTATGCAAATTTCACCTTTTGTGTGAGTGATGAACTTGTGCAAGAGATGCACTTACCATATTTATTGTATGAAAACTTGAAAGAGTAATGCACATTGTATACAATACATGTTCCATATTTTTACGAGTGAGGCACTACAAGAAAATTATGTATCCATACCATGTGTGAGTTAAGCACTAGGGGTTTATGTATTTTTGTTTATTAATTAATCATTCTATGTGCACTTGAGCATGTTATGCACTATTATATCATCTGGTCCTTATTCTATGAAATTTGATTGTTCTTATTTAATGTGTTGTGTGTTATAAATTTTAAGCTTACCTTCCAAGATAGGATGTCGAATGTGGGTTAAGAGAGAAGGTGATCTTCTTTTCCAAGATCAACCAAATTTTGTATCTATACTCTGGCAAAAGCAAGTTGTATCATTGAAATAGATAGATAATGAATACCTAGAATTTTTATATGTTTCTCTAACACATCCTATATGCAATAATTATGTTCATTCTAGCATAAGAGTGCATATAAGACATCAGAAATGCATCAAGCATTTCCCTCCTGCCCTATTATTTTTGGTTTCTAGGCGCCTCGCCTAGGTGTTTTTTGAGTTAGAAAGAATCCTGGGGAAGTGTTATGCTTCATGGTTGGCTGGGAAAAGAACCTTAACCATGCTGTTGACCTTCAACTTGTGGAAGACCACTGTGTTATGGCAGCTGAAGATTGATTAAATATTTTATTTTCTTTATGTAGTTCAGAAGATGGATATATATCATTATAATGATAATTGTATGGCTGGCTAGTCAATTGATGTAATGCACTTCTCCTGGATACACTCTTGTTGCATTTTTAAATATCTAAATGATTATACATACCATACATTTACATATATCTTTGTTAATATAAATTTTCCTATTCTAATTATAGATTGAGATTTACTTTTTGTAGTAAGATTTAGTATATGATTGAATCAATATTAAGCTCATTATGATCTTCTTGACATCTCCAATCAATTGAGACCTTTATTTTTGTTAGTATTTTAATTTGCTAATGAGGATGCTTGTTTCTCATCTTAGACGTAATTATTCTAACATTTCAGACAAGTAGGCATGTTGAAAAAATGAACATAATTGTTTTCTATCTATCGGTAAATATCTTGTAATATGAAAAAGATTTGAATAAGATATAGAAGATTGTATGAAATAAATGAACTAGATTCCATGCTTTAAATAGTTAAGGCAAATAGAGTGAACTTAATAAAGCCATGACATGCTAACGAAGTGTACAAGTGTGTGAATGCCAACCAATGGAATTTTTGTTGCTATGAATAGATAGGTGCTTGAAGTAAATGATATCTCTATTAGGTGGGTTGATTGCAACATTAAGGTAGAATTGAGTAAAGAGGTATGAAATTTCTATTTTATAGTTAAGTAGATCATTGGGACAATGATTCTTTAAGGGGGGGAGGATGTCACGACCTCTATTTTCAATAAGTAATTTATAATTCAATAATACTATTTTGATGCATTTAGTATTTAATTTAGTTGAATGATTATATTGTTCGTACTTCTGGATGTTTAATTAAATTAATTAGTAGTGGAATTAAAGTGCAATGAAACAAAAAGGAATTTATTATAATTTAATTATAAATTTTATTTTGCAAATAAATAATAATGATTTGTTATTTAGAATAATTATTTTTATTTGCAATTAAATGATTTTCTTTAATATTTATTTGGAATGAATATTTAAGTTACAATTAAAAAGGCATTTCTTTCTTATTTACCAAGGATAAATATTAAGCATGAAAAAGAATTTTTTTTTTTATTTTCAAGATCCGGTTATTTGATTTTAAAGATTCAGTTATTAAAAAGTTTGTGAAGAAATCTTTAAAAGAGGGAAAATCAATAATAGAAACACAAGAACTTTCATAATCTCTCCTGATTGCTCTGCAAAATATAACTAAAAAATGGATGTCGGGAAGGGGGTTTTGGAAGTACAGTAGATCAAGAACGATGGAGAAGAGAAGAAATACACGAGAGGAAAGAGAAACTAGAAGAAGGAAATCTTTAGGAAGTAGTTCCAAGTTTTTAAATCCTCTTTCCAATGTATTTTAGTTTCAAATGTATTGCAACAGTAATGCACAATTTTGTGATTGATTTAATTGTTGTGTAAAACTCAGATTCTTGGTTGTATAATCTGTATTTTTCCTCTTTTGTTTATATAAAACTATATATATATATATATATATATATATATATATATATATATATATATATATATATATATATATATATATATATATATATATATATATATATATATATATATAAACACAACTATTGTAAATTTAGAGTTGAGTTGCAAACCAAAATATAATAAGACTACATATTTACATATCTTCTAGTCACTTTTCAAAAATTACATTTCAAGGAAAAAAAAAGAGAAAAAAAAGAAATTAATACTATTATTATTTATTTAAAGCGACCATGCCTTCTTTGATAGTTTATATGCCTTGTTTTGAAGTGCCTCATGTTAATATGAAGGGTGATGATTAAGTTGGCAAATGAAATAATATTAATAAGGCTATCTTTAAAGCGATCCCAGCCTTTTTTTCTACCTTCTATTATTTTATCTATGATATCATATCTTCTAGGGAGGCTGCAATTCAATGTGGGGTATTAATAATATATTTTTAATTTATGATGAAATGTATTATACCATTATTGCTTATTGCAAGGAAGAATCGCAGCCTTCTAGCTATTGACTAGTTACTTCTTCAGCCAGCCATACATCATGCAAAAGGTACAAACCATTAAATTAGTTTAAGATACAAATTTTTATATAATGTCTACTATTCAATATTTATTTTTTTGGGACATTTCTGCAGTTAGCAATCATTCTTCAGATCAATGGAATAATATTTTTATTGTAACTTTCTATGTAGTTTACCACTATAAATAATATAATATTTGTAGTTATTTTTATTGTAGTGAGTTTGGATGGCAATGCTGCCACAATGTTAAAAGATCATTTGCTTTCCAACTTATATTTCTAATTTTAATAATATATAAAGTGTGATTATATGTTTTATAGATAAATGTATTGAGATGTATATTCAAATGAGTATACATATCTATTGTTGTTTACCAATCATCTTGGTGCTAGAAAATGAGTATAGGTCATGATGTGACTTAGATGACTGTAGCATTTTTTTTAAAGAAAATATTTACATGGTTGTAGCTGCATTTTTTTTTTTGCTTGTGAACGTGATTTCCTAAAAGTGTCTATAAATATATATATATACATATTTAATTAAATATATATATCATTCTGTTTAGAAATGACGGATTGTAAGTTACTTCAACTATAAATGTAAATTTTTCTATATCTATTCATATTTATATATATGTATAAAAAGGAATACAAATATAATATGTGTGAGAGCAAGTATTAAAATTTGACAAGAAAGGACATTAAAATTTGATTTGGAAGGTTAAATGCTTTTCCTTAAAGTGTTCTATTTTTGTATTAGATGGGTTTATTTCTATATTAGAAATCTCACTTTCTCAATCTCATTTAACAAAACTCAACCAATTCTTTGATGTCCATTCAATTAGGACTCTTTGTCCTTCACAAAACTCATGATTTCAATATACCAAACTGAGTATAAGGCACAAAATCACTATTTGAATCTTCAAAACACATCAACACAATATCATATGACTATCTCAAACTCAAGCACCACCTTTAACATCCCTAATAAGAGGACTCTCAAAGTAGTCTGATCAAATTAGCAAACTAGGCCTATTTAGGCCACCCAAACAATAATTTCAACATTCCCAAGCCCTTGAAACCTTTCTAATATTACCAACAAGTGTAAATATGTCTACACAAACACATTATACCTTTCCCCAATCCTCCTTCATGATATTTCAAGAATCACCCATTATAAACCATTCATTTTTTATTCCAAATTATGACTGTTAAAATAGGAGAGAAAAAACAATGACACAAAACATTAAGCTTTCACCAAACCTTATCAAAAAAGGGTTCCAAACACACCCATACACCATTTCAAAACAATATTACTCAAGTAGGATTCATGTTTCACAATCAAACTCATTAAATTCCACTATACACTATGATTTACCATAATTTTACTCAATTTCCAAACATAGGGCTTCTTTGAAACCACCCCAAACCAAGCATTCAAGGTCTACAATTTTGAAATATTTTAAAATACATATAAAACTCCTTAATCACCAATTTTGAGGATATTTCAATGGTTAAAATAAGAGATATTCAATTTTGAATGCTTGTTGGTTACCCTGGAATAGGGTTATAGCTGTTTTGGAAGAATTACTCATAACTTCCTCATATATTTAAGAAATTCAACAAAACTGGTGGCATTTGAAAGAAGTCTCATAGGGCTTCAACCTCCAATCACTTTTGTATCATAATATTCCCGTACAAATTTGTACAATTTTGTACAAGGCAAAGAAACAACAAAAAATGTTTCAGAAATAATAGAAAATCATGGTGAAACTTATGATTTTACATTCAGTTATTAACCACCACCCTTCAAATGATGGATGTAGGTATAAATAGATTTCACAAATATATTTAAATCAGTTTCAACCACCTACAATGACCTTTTACATGACTTGACTCTTAGTATTCCCATATTTGCATTTTTTACAAGTTTGCATTACAATTTTTGACAACTTTTCACATTTTTGCAATATTTGAGAAATGGACTCAAATAAACTATTTAAGACCTATAACATACCTAATGTGGCCTCTTGGTCCTTATTACAACACCAAATTTCCTAAATTAATCCAAGAACTCAAGCATGCCTCATAGAGGCATGAAACCTAGAAGGTGCTCCTGCACCATGTTAATGAGATAGTATGATCATTGTTAGTGAGGCATCTTGTAACCATTGAGATTTTGTAGCCAGTAAGGCTCTGCCAGTGAGACACTTTTATGAGTGGTTTTTCATCCCTACGAGGGTTTTCCACTCATGAAATTACTTGTGTTATGGTTCTTTTGTGGATGCATTTATGATCTTTCTATTTCCTTAATTTATATTACAGTATTTGAATTTACATATATTGTTGAGATAATAATTCTTGTGTAAGCCTACATGGCTAAATCTAGTGAAGAAACGACCTTGTTTTCATATACCTTGATTCATTGATGCATGTTATTCCATTTCAATTTACTAAGTAAAATTTTTGGACCTTACATTTGTATGATGGGAAGTTGATACACTAGCATGACTTTCTCATTATACGGTGGGAATCCAACACACTGGAATGACATTCTCACTAAACCACTTCTTTGGGACAACACCTAGTGGAAAGACTGGGGTTCCACTACCCCAAAGTGAGCAGGATATGTTATGGAAAAATAACCACCACCTCACATTGTGTTGAATCAGTTGTGCTTGATCATTTTTTTTGTTTATTTTTCTTGGCCTTTGACATGGTATGATCATGTATCTTTTTTATTGCTAAATACTTTGATAGCTCCTTTGCAAAATGATAACTCCTCAGCAGAATGGAGTTGTTGAAAGGAAGAATAGAACAATTCAACAAACTGCTAGATCAATTATTATTGAAGTTGGTCTACTAGAAGTTTACTAGAGAGAAGCCATTCACACTGCTATTTATGTATTCAATCGAGTTCAAGCAAGAGAAAATAGTACAAATACCCCCTATGAGCTATAGTGTGGAAGAATTCATATTGTTTAAGTAAATCAAGGTATTTGGAAGTAAATGTTATATTAGACGGGATGAAGAAAATCTAGGGAAATTTGATGCTAGAAGTGATGAAGGTATTTTTCTTGGATATTCCACTAAAAGAAAAGCTTATAGATGTTTCAATAAAAGACTGAAAAATATTGTAGGAAGCACCAATGTCAAGGTTGATTAAGCAATGAAGAATTCAATTGAAGTTGATGGATATGTATCTGATGACCCTAATTTTTTAAGGATTGAAGAAGTGGAAGAACAAGAGAAGGATGTGAAATAAAAGTAGAATGAAGAAAAAAAAGAAGCTTTGGTGGTGTCCCCTAAGAGACCTAAATATGTGTAGAAAAATCATTTAGAAAATCTCATCATTGGAGATAAGACTAACGGAGTACTGACAAGAAGCAAAACTGTTGTTGGCGAGATCAATCTATTTTTAGTTTTTGAGATTGAACTAAAGACTGTAAGTGAAGCATTCAAAGATGAGCATTGGATGGAAGCTATGAAAGAAGAACTTATGCAAATTACGAAGAATCAAACTTGGGAATTGGTCCCTAGACTATGGATAAAAACATTATGGGATCAAAATAGGTATTTAGAAATAATTTGAATGAGAATGGAGAAGTGGTTAGAAATAAAGCAAGGCTTGTGTGTAAGGGCTACGCACAAGTAGAAGGCATATATTTTGAGGAGACTTTTTCTCTGGTGGAAAGAATCGAAGCTATCAGGATATTTTTAGCGTTTTCTACTCATAAAGATTTCAAGGTCTATTAGATGGATCTTAAGTCTACATTTTTGAATGGTGATCTAGAAGAAGAGGTCTACATAGAACAACCAGAAGGATTTTAGTTGTCAGATCCACCGGATATGGTCTATAGATTGAAGAAAGCTCCTAAAGTTTGGTATGCAAGGTTAGATAGGTATATGATTCAACAAGGTTTCAACAAAGGTATGGAAGATAATAATCTATATTTTAAAATTGAAAGTGACAAAATCTTGATTGTGGTTGTATATGTTGATGACATTATTTTTGGGGGAAATGAAACCATGTGCAAAAAATTTATAGAAGAAATGCAAAAAGAATTTGAGATGTCCATGTTTGGTGAGATGAATTTATTTCTTAGGCTACAAATTAATGAAACAAAAAAAGGGATTTTTATTTCATAGTTAAAGTATGTGAGAGAGATGTTGAAGAAATTTGGGATGGATGGTTCCAAACTGGTGTGCACTCCTATGGTAATTGGTTGAAAATTTAGTAAAGATGATGATTCACCTAAGGTTGTTCAGATCAAATATAGATCTATGATTGGTGGAATGTTGTATTTGACTACTACTAGACCAAATATTATGCATGCAGTCTATCTTGATATGGCTAGATTTCAAGGAGATCCTAAAGAAACACATGTTGCTATTATTAAAAGAATATTCAGATATTTAAATGGCACTCTGGATTATGGTTTATGGTATCCTAGGGATACTGACTTTACACTAAGTGCTTATACAAATGTAGATTGGGCTAGATGTGTAGATGATAGAAGAAGTACAAGTGGTGGTGCATTATTTCTTGCTTGTAGATTGGTGGCATGGCTGAGTAAAAACAAGATTCAATTTCCTTATTTATTGTTTAAGCTGAGCATATTGATGTTGCATCTTATTGTACACAAGTTTTATGGATGAAATAGACATTGAAAGATATCAAAGTAATGTATTATGATACTATTTCTATCTTCTATGATAATACAAGTGCAATTAACATTTCACATAATCCAATGATGCACTCGAGGACAAAGCATATATCTATTAAGTATCACTTCTTGAGAGAGAAGGTTGTGGAGAATGAAGTTAAGCTTGACTATGTACCTACAAAGGATCAGATTGTTGATGTATTTGTGAAGGCTATTAATAAATATACTTTTGAGTATCTTCAGGAGAATTTAGGGGTTAGTTCCCCTCCTTTCTTGAACTAGATGCATATGGAGATGCATCATTCTAGTGGGTCTATAGATTTATCTTTCTTCTAGACTAATGTTTTGGCAGCTACCTCTCAAAGGGAGTAGGTAGTGTCATATGTTGTCATTGAAAGAATATTGTGTTCTTAATATCAAAGGGGAAATCAATATAAAATATCATTTTCCTTTGCCATTGATTTCAAAGGGGGAGATGAAGAATATGTGAGATGAGGAAGATGTGAAAAAGATTATCTATTAAGGAGAAGAAACATAAAGTAGAATCATGAAGAGTGTGATCAAAGTTAGTGTGTTGTCTTTGATGTTTTTTCACATCATGTGCTACCGTTAATGAAAAAGGGGGAGATTGTTGCAAGAATGAAGGTATTTTCATTGATGTCAAATAGTTAACTGGTAATCAACTAGTTGTTGTTGTCATTAATGTCATAAATGTAGGTTATTGGTTGTATATGTCGAGGATATTGAGAAAATTGTAATGAAGAAAGGTTGCAGTTGTTCAGTGGTTGCTCTGGGCTTGGCTCTGGGATTTTCTCCTATATTTGTGTGGTTTAGATATGATGATAATGTTTGTTGGAAGCTTCTATATCCATATTGTTTACTTTTGATTCATTGTATAGTGCAAGTTATGTTCACTAGTTGTGAACTGTGGTTTTTAGGGTTTCTAGCTGAGGTTTGGGGGAAATGTAGTTGGTTTGGATTTCTTTTTCATTGGTTCTTATGACTTCTAGTTCTAGAGTTAAGTTGCTATGATTTTTTTCAAGATGATGAGGGTGTAGCCTGAGACTTAGAAAATAACCCACAAATAAGAGAATAATTTTATTATTCAGAAAATGGAGCTTCTTACATGTAGAGGATCTCAAATCCCCAAGTTCTACAACACATGCAAGTTATAGAAAGCTATAGAATCACCCTTTCACAATATGTGAGTTTGTCCCCAAAAAGTTACCCAAAAATAAGAAACCTGCCTATAAATAGAGCTCCTCTTTATTTTGGAGCCAAACAACATTCAAATTTGAGTTTAGGTGGTTTGGCACCAAAAAATTACAAATTGAAGTTCAAATTTCAAAAGAACATTTGCAATTGTATCTTCTAGAAAGTGTGCCAACTTCCCGGGGCCATAACTTTTGATCCGGGATTCTGATTCGCAAACCATTTGAACCATTGGAAAGGTCTCAAAGTCAATAACGCGCTCAAAATTTTCTACACCAATTTTGGAAAGTTTTGGAGCCATTCTGGGAACTCTAAGTGCCTCAAATCTAACTTAGAAGATTTTCAGGTGCAAATCTGGGAAACTAAAACTGTAATATCTTTCAACCCAGGAATAGAAAATAAAAATTATAAATTGGGAATTTCATTATGATGAAAAAGGTATCCAAAATTTTAAAAACATCTAAAAATTGAGAAACTTGAAATTTAACTATTTTTGGGTGATGCAAGATTTCCCTTACACCATTGGATGCTCCTGCATCAGACACCCAGGGTAATTTGAGAAGTGACCCGTCACGCCTCAGATGGTTGAGGAAAACCCAACTGATCAACCACTGCCTTAGATAGCCAGGATGAATCTTCCACAGGCCTTCCTCTCCAATTCACCAGATATTCTTCATACTACCTATTTATGGTACTCCTTCCCACACGACTATCCAAGATTGCTTCAATCTCCTCCCTTTCTGAAGTAGGTGTTGGAATGCCATACTGCGCTATTGCTTGTGCTTCCTCCATTCCACCTTCATGATACTCTATCAAATATGAAATGTTGAACACAGAGGAAATGTTGATTCCATCAGGCAACTCTACCTCATATGCATTCCCTGAATCATGCTTCTTCAAAATCTTACAAGAACCGAATTTCTTCATCTTCAATTTGTTATAGGTTCCCATGGGAAACCTTTCTTTCCTCAAGTGGACCATTACTTCATCTCCAGTCTGAAACTCCTTATTCCTCCTTTTCTAATCTACCTTAGCCTTATATTGCATATTCATCTTATTAATGTGTTCTCGTACCTTCTCATGTATATTCTTGATGTGCTCTTACAAAATCTTCTACTTCAACACTTATTTTCTTCTCTTGGTCCATCTTCCTCAATTTTGGAGCGGTTCTATGGCTACCTCCATACACAATCTAGAACGGTGATCTACCAATAGTTTTTCATGATGTAATTGTTGTAAGAAAATTCTGCTTTAGGGTAAGATCAAGTCCCATCCCTTTTGGGTTTATCTCCTACCAAACATCTCAAGAGGGCTACCCAAACTCCCCGTTAACAACTTGTGGGTTCCGCCCCATCCGCTTGTGGATGGTGTGTAACCTAACTTCAACTCCGCCTTCAAATTTCTTCCACAAGGTCCTCCAAAAGTACCCCACAAATTTGGTGTCACGATCTAAAATAATACTCTTTGGCAAACCATGTAGCCTCACCCCCTCTTTGAAGAACAAGTCAGCAATGTGGACTGCATCATGGGTCTTCTGACATGGAATGAAATGTGCCATCTTCGAAAACCTATCAACCACCACAAAGACCGAATCATTCCCTCGTTGTGTCCTTGGAAAACCAAGAACAAAGTCCATACTTATATCCTCCCATGGCCTCTCTGGTACAGGTAAGGGCTAATATAAGCCTATATTCTAGCTCACTCCTTTAGCCATCTGACATACCCTGTAGCTTTGTTCAAACTTCTTCACATCCTGTGACAACTGAGGCCAATAATAATGCTCACTGATAATGGCAATGGTCTTATCCTGACCAAAATTTCCTACCATTCCTCCACTATGCTTCTCCTTTATCAGGTTCTCCTCATGGAACTCCTCTCTGGATACACACAATTGACTTCCCTTAAATAACATGCCATCTTGGATTATGGAGTCTAGCCACCTTGTCCTGTCCACTATAACAAGTTCCTAAGCTTTCTAAGCCTCTACAAAATCAAGATCTTCTACGTACAGTGTCTTAAGTTCATTGAACCCAACCACTTCAATTTGCATCTTTGTCATCAATGTATGTCTTCTACTTAAGGCATCTGCAACCCTATTTGACTTCTCACTCCTATGTTTCAAAACAAAGGTATAACTCTGCAAAAATTCTACCCATTTCTTATATATGCCTCTAATTTAATTTTCCCCGACTATTTAGGTACCGCAAGGCCTCGATGATCAGTATATAGAACAAATTCCTTCAGCAACAAATAATGTCTCCATTTCTTTAATGCTTTAACTATTGCATAAAATTACTAATCATATACATAATACTTTTTCTTGGCATCATTTAACTTTTCACTGAAATAGGCAATGGGCTTACCTTCTTGGCTCAACACTACTCCAATGGCACAACCACTGGCATCACAATCCACCTGAAACACCTTGTTGAAATCTGGGAGGGCTAGAATAGGTTGCTCTGTCACGCTTCAACAGCTCAAAACTCTTTTGCCGCTCCAGTGCTCCCACTTGAATTCTTTTTTATCCCTCTCATTGTTTCAGTCAGGGGTCCACAAATACTACTGAAGTTTCTAATGAACTTTCTATAAAAACTAGCCAAACCATGGAAATATCTCACCTCGGTAGCAGTTCTTGGGGTAGGCCATTCCAGAATAGCCTCCACCTTCTCTGGGTCCATTTTGAGACCTTCTACTGAGACAACAAACCCCAAATACACTAACTCCCTCTTCACAAAACTGCACTTCTTCAGATTAATCAACAGTTTCTCTTCTCTTAACTTTTCAAAGGCTCTCTGAATATGCATCAAATGCTCATCTAACATCTTACTGAAAATCATAATATCATCTAAATACACAATAACAAAACTTCCTAGAAATTCTTTTAGTACCTCGTTCATGAGCTGCATGAATGTACTCGGTGCATTGGTTAGCCCAAAAGGCATGACTAACCACTCGTGCAGGCCTTCTTTGGTGTTGAAGGCAGTCTTCCATTCATCTCCCTCTTGAATCCAGATCTGGTGATATCCACTCTTCAGATTAATCTTTGTAAAGTACTGAGTTCCACTCAAATAGTCCATCAGGTCATCCATCCTTGGTAGGGTAAATTTGTACTTGATTGTTATCTTGTTTATGGCTCGAGAATTTGTACACATCCTCCACTCCCCATCCTTCTTTGGTGCTAGTACTATAGGTACTACACATGGACTCAAACTCTCCCGTATCAAACCCTTTCTCAACAACTCTTGAACTTGTCTATTCAACTCCTCATTTTCTGCTGGAGTCATTCTATGAGCTACCTTATTTGGCAAACTGGCTCCAGGAATCAAGTCAATCTAATGACTGATCTTCCTTATTGGTGGTAAACCCTCAGGTACATTATCAGAAATAATATCTTGAAACTCATCCAACATCCTAGAAACTTCTTCTGGAACCTTCTCACTATTCTCCTTACTCACTCTAGGAATCAATGCATAACACACACACTCATGCTTCATACCTTATAAAAAAAATTTCCCTCTACATAACAAATTCTATCACTACTGCATACCTTTTCTTCGGTCTCCTTCAGGGGTTTCAACTTGTGACGAACCCCATCCTTTGTCAAGGAATAAGTGTTTGTATAACCATCATGTATAGCTCGCCTATCGAACTGCCACGACCTCCCCAACAACATGTGACATGCATCCATGGGTATGATATCACAGAGTACCTCATCATGGTAGCTCTCGATCTTGAACTTTACTAGGCACTGCTCATTGACCAAAACTTTGTGGTCTTTCTACAACCAGGAAATCCGATATAGATGTGGGTGTCTTTCCCTCTTCAGCTTCAACTTTGTGACCATCTCTTCTAACACCAGATTATCAGTGCTCCCACCATCAATAATGACATCACAACATTTTCCTTCACACTTGCACTTGTGTGAAATAGATTCTTCCTCTGTTCTAGTTCCTTTTACTCAGTCACTAGGGCTCTCCTAATCACTAGGGCTCCTCCCCTTTCAGCATCATCTGAATGTTCAAATTGGGCCTCCTCATCTGCATGCGCAACCCTTCTACAACCTTCTGGCCTTTTGTATGCCCTTCCTTGGTGTTGTGGACATTCATAGGCTTGATGCCCTTCTTTACCACACTGGAAACACTTTCCTTTGAAACCACCTCTTCCAGATCCTTGTCCATATCTCCCTCTTCCTCTACCTCTTTGATCACCACTATTTTGATCACGAGGGCGGTAGAAGTTGTCATTCCTTTGGCTTCGGCTGGTACCCACATCTTCACTTTTCTTTTCATCATCATTTTGGCTTCTTGAAGGTCTTCCACTGGCCCTTCCATTTTGACCTCCCCGTCCTTTTTACTTGCCATCAAATCTTTTGTTTAGCTTCTCTTCCACTTCAGAGCAAACTGATACACATCCTCAATGGTGGTCATTCTAACTAGGCTTAACTCTTCCTAAATGCTCGGTCGTAACCCATTAAGATATCGAGCTACCTTCTCCTTATTGGCCTCTGTGTGGCCCGTTATGATAATTATCTTGTGAAAATCTTTAGTATATTCTTTCATAGATCTACTTCCTCACTTCAACCCTTGCAATTTCTTCAACAGATCTAACTCGTAGTCCACTGGTATGAACTGCTTCTTCAATTTCTCTACCATGCGATCCCATCTGGTGATATTTTCTTTTCCGCTTCAATTTCTTTCCAACTAGACCTCATTCCACCAAATACTAGCATGGCCCTTCAGCTTCATTTTCACAAACTTAACCTGATCTGGGTCTTTTATTTCCTCATACTCAAAATATTCTTGTAGCTCATTGATCTAGTTGATCAACTCTTTCGGGTTCAGACTTCTGGAATAACTAGGGACTTCTACTCTGGGTCTTTTCTCGATCTTCAAAATGTCCCTTATTAGCCGCATTTGGTCTTGATCAATTGCTTCTTCTTCCTCTTCTACATTTGAACCTTCTTCCTCTCCTTCATCCTCACTTTCCTCCCTCAGGTTTAACCCTCTTCTCAACTGCTCTTGTAACGCATCAGTCTATCTTTGGAGGGCTGCTAGTGCATCTCTTGCACCAACATTTTTGCCACCTCGACCACCTCTAGCACCACCACACCTACCAAGCATCACTCTTGGAGGCATCTTTCTTGACCTCAACCCACAACCATGGTCCTAGTGTGAACTGTCTCATGATCAGTGATCTGTCCACATGTTCAAGAAAACGTGCTCTGATACCACTTGATGAGGGTGCAGCCCAAGACTTAGAAAATAACCCACAAATAAGAGAATAATTTTATTATTATGAAAATGGAGCTTCTTACATGCAGAGGATCTCAAATCCCCAAGTTCTACAACACATGCAAGTTATAGAAAGCTACAGAATCACCCTTTCGCAATATGCAAGCTTATCCCCAAAAAGTTACCCAAAAATTAGAAACCTACCCATAAATAGAGCTCCTCTTTAGTTTGGAGCCAAAATAATATTCAAATTTGAGTTTAGGCGGTTTCGTGCCGAAAATTTACAACTTGAAGTTCAAATTTCAAAAGAACATTTGCAATTGTATCTTCTAGAAAGTGTGCCAACTTCCTGGGGCCATAACGTTTGATCCGGGACTCCAATTCACAAACCGTTTGAACCGTTGGAAAGGTCTTGAAGTCAATAACGCACTCAAAATTGGCTATTTTGGCAAGTTTTAGAGCCATTCTGGGAATTCTAAGTGCCTCAAATCTAACTCAGAAGATTTTTAGGTGCAAATCTGGGAAAATAAAACTACAATATCTTTCAACCCAGGAATAGAAAATAAAAACTGTAAATTGGGAATTTCATTATGACAAAAAGGGTATCCAAAAATGTAAAACATCTAAAAACTGAGAAACTTGAAATTTAACTATTTTTGGGTGATGCAAGATTACCCTTACACCACTAGATGCTCCTACATCACAAGATAATTTTGTTTCCTGAAAAAATGGATAGTGTTAAGGATTGGGTATGTGCAGGATCATGATGGGCCAAAAAGTGGTGATATGATGGGTATGTGTAGGGTATGTGGCTGACGACTTTTTTTTACCCAAAATTGATGAAATGAAAATGGTTTTTAAAGGAGATTCTCAGCTTTCCACCAATATAAGTTATGCTTTTACTTTGCATTTAATAAATAATTATTATTCATTTTCTATTTGAATTACGACTAAAGCCCTAATTGGTAGGCTGATTGAAAAACATCTATGACTTTCAAACGGTATCACATTTTTTGAATCTGAAACATGCATCACATTCTATCCTTCACATACTATAGGATTAAAAAAAATGAATTTCATGAAGTTTTGACCAAGTTAAGGTGGTTAGACATACGAGGTTTTATATTTTTAAAAAGTTGTAATAAAAAATTCAAAATTAATTATTTACTTGGAAAAAAAAATTACAAAAAAATATGCATCGCATCGGGACATGAGTCCTCTACTTATATCTAAAATCTTATTAAAAAATATTATCATTTATATTGTGGTTAGGGTGGTCAAACAAACACCTACTTCTTATTTTTTCCCTGAAATTTAAGCACTAGTGCATTGGAATTTTAAATTTTCACCAAATAGTTTTTGTTTTTTTAATAAACCTAGTAGTTTAGAAACTACATTCAATTTTCTATAGATTCTATTCTTACATATTTTTGAAATAATATAGATAAATTATTCAAATTTTTACGTCAACTTGCCTAACTCTGATTTTTCTGAATTTTTCACCACTTAAGGGCTTGTTTTTTCCATGATGATCTTGCACATACCTGATTGTGTGTGCTTAATTGTTCTATGTGTTTTACACTGGTTTGGTTGACCTTTTGTTAAACATTTCTTTCAAAGTTCATGAAGCATGTTGAGACTTATTTAGGTCCTCATCAAGTGTGTGTTTAGGTCACTCTCATTCTAATTCAACCCTAGAATGTTTTGGAATCGCCCTAATTTGAATTTAAATAGTGGATAGCCAAATTTGGATATGTTTCAAAGTTGAAGATGTTATAAATATAAGATGAGTTAATGATGAAATATGTACAAAGAGATAAGTGCAAAGAAATAGAGTAGATATATGTGAAATAGATGTGAGATAGTGGTATGTGATGCAAGTTTGGTAGATCAGTGTGAAATCTAATTGTTGAGTTTCCAGATGCAATAAGTTGAAGGTCTAATCAATCATTCATACATGTCTGCAAGTATTTGAGTGAATTGTAGTGGAAATAATTTTTGCATTCATATTATTTTCTCTCTATAAAATATCTTTTTTGTTGGAAAAATGAAGAA
Source organism: Sequoia sempervirens (assembly GCA_007258455.2). Taxonomy (NCBI): domain Eukaryota; kingdom Viridiplantae; phylum Streptophyta; class Pinopsida; order Cupressales; family Cupressaceae; genus Sequoia; species Sequoia sempervirens. The sequence goes on from VDFB02193867.1 coordinate 319,244,706, forward strand.
GATTGACTATCTCTATAGTTTTTGTGTTGTCATTTATGTCACCATGTTGTGATTACAAGTCTAAGGTTGTGACTGATCTGGTATTTTGGTTTGGTATCTGAACCAGTATTTGTGTTGCTCTCTTCAGTATTCTTGTCTACACTCCTTTGCAGTTAACTGTTACTACTTGTGGTTTTGAGAAATGGTTCATAGGTGTCAAGAGCATGTACATTCAAGATATTACATATCTAGATGCTTTTATGGTGTATCGACACTTCTCTGGTATTTCCAAATATGCTATTAGGTTTATCCTTGGCCAACCTAATGAATGATAAATTATTTTTTTGGCTATGCAGATATATGTGTGACCTATTTTAGGTCTGCGCCAACTTGATTTAGCGTGCTAGGAAGATTTTGTGATTTCTTGAAGCTGACTATTAGCATTTTTGGTAAAACTGATGTGCATCTAATTAGGCCCACCTAATTGATGCTTGTGAAGAGATCAAGTATATATATTGGACAGGGTTGAAGTTTAAGTAGCAACATGAAGAAGAAAGTGAAGTTGTGAAGGTGGTAATTAGTGTGCAATAGTGCAAAATTGAGTGAACATAATGAAGTGTGTTGAGTCAGTATTCTGAGCATCACCAAAATTGTATCAGCACTTGTTAGGTGCACTTATCTTAGTTCATTTTGGTTGTAAAGCATTCTTCTATTCTGTAAATATTTCTATAGGTAGTGAGCCTCCCTATAAGCAGTGAGCTTTTGTATCTAGACAGTGAGTCCTTTTTGGGAAGTGAGCCTTATAATTTTTTGTTCTAGAAAAACTTTATATTGTGATTTAATCCTCTCCGTGGCTTTTCCCTTATTGGATTTTCGACATAAAATCTAGTGTTCAATGTGTTATCTTACTTTTTGTTTTGTATCTCTTATTTATTCTTGTGGACACCCAAATTTGATCACTCCCATATGATCAAGTTTACCTCTTTATTCATCCATTTTGTTAATATTAATTTATTTAATTAATATTATACTTCTCACATAATGTTCTTAAAGTATTTAATTTAATAATTAAACACTTTATTTTGTACTTTTTTCCTCTCTAAATTAAATAAATACATCAATTTATTTAATTTAGTCATTTTAATCTTTTTGAATTAAAATTAATTTAAAATTCTTCTTTTCTCTCTCCTTGTCACATACTCCATAATTCATATCTAATTTGGATTAATTTGATTAATTCATGATTAGGATGTGCATCTTCTTAATCAAGGATTAATGTCACTTCCTCCTACATTTTCCACTTTTCTCTAATCTTCCATTAATTATTATAATCAAGTATTTGCACAACTTTAATCAAAGTCACTAGCCACTTTTAGCATCACTTTTTAGTCAACCTTTCCATTTGCCTTTCTCGGCATTGACCCTCTTTCCTATGTAAATTTTTAATTCACTTTTATTCATCCTAGGTCTCTCTCCTCCCCATGTGAATTTTTAATTCACATTTTATCCTTCCAAGGCTTCTAGAATATTTGACTTGTCACCTCACGCACATGTGACCAATTCCCACCTTTTTGGAGATCCTCTCTTATCCATAAAACTCTCCTAGGAATGTGAATTTGTAATTCACATTTATTTCTCCAACCACTTTCTCTTTTCCCATGAAAATTTTGAGGAATTCCAAAATTCCTCAAATGTCATTTTCATTCTCACTTGGGGACAAGAAGTTCCTTTTTGAGGAAATCTTCTCACTCCCCAAGGTACTTGTCCTTCCACCACATCATGTACCTCCTTTCCACATCACCTACACATCATTTCACCCTTAGCCACTTCACAATCCACATGTCAAGATGCGAGGGCTTGTGAGTCCTCAACTCACCTTAGCCCTTCATCTTGGCCTTGTTGGATAAATCTCAACTATTGAATTCTCTAGAGAATTCAAGTTTATCTATAAATACCCTCTCCTCTAAGGCATTTCTAACACTTAGTCACTTTGCAACTAAATGTTGTCATTTTGTGCACTCATCTAGCTATCCATTTCATCTATTTGCATTTGCATCCAAACATATAGTTAAATCTTGCATTTAGCCACATCAAAGAGCCATCCAAGGAGCATACAAAACAATCCAAAATCAAGGGCCAACCAAGGAGTTTCAGCTGTGAAGAGAAGGTATAACCACTTGTCATCGTCTTTCACTTTTTTCTCTTTGCATTAACAAATTCCTTAGGCTAATCTTGAGTTGTTTCCTTGTGTTTTTTCATTGCATTTTAGTTGTTTAGAATAGGTAAAATATTTGGATATCACATTTCTGGCATGCCCGGTGGGACCCACAAATGGGTTCCTCAATTTCACTTTTGTTGTTGTTGAGTTGTTTGTAGGAACATGTCACAGATGGGTGACTATGCCCTCCTGGTGATTGTAGAAGGGCAACTACGCCCTCTTGGTGACTGCAAAAGGGCGACTGCGCCCTACTGGTGACTACAAAAGGGTTACTATGCCCTCTTGCTGACTGCAGAAGGGCGACTGTACCCTCCTGGTGACTACAGAAAGGCGATTACACCCTTTGTTTCACTACAAAAGGGTGACTATGCCCTTGTCTGGATTTTTAGCCTGCTAACACTTTTTCTGCAGAAGGGTGACTACGCCCCCTTGGCTGAACTTTTTGTATTAACATTTTCTACAGAAGGATGACTATGCCCCTTGGTTGAACTTTCTGTGCTAACACTTTTTTGCAGAAGGGCGACTACGCCCCCTTGGCTGAACTTTCTGTACTAACACTTTTCTGCAGAAGGGCGACTATGCCCCTTGGTTGAACTTTCTATACTAACACTTTTCTATAGAAGGGCAACTACACCCCCTTTGCTGAACTTTTTGTGCTAACATTTTTGCAGAAGGGAGACTACGCCCCTTGGTTGAACTTTCTGTGCTAACACTTTTCTGTAGAAGGGTGACTACGATCCCTTGGCTGAACTTTATGTGCTAACATTTTTCTGCAAAAAGGGCGACTATGCCCCTTGGTTGAACTTTTTATGCTAACACTTTTCTGCAAAAGGGTGATTACACCCCTTGGTTAAATTTTCTATGCTAACATTTTTCTGCAGAAGGGGGACTACACCGCTTGGTGAACTTTCCATGCTTACACTTTTCTGCAAAGGGGCGACTATGCCCAGGTTGAAATTTTTGTGCTAACATTTTACTGTAAAAGGGTGACTATGCCCTCTTAGTCATTGCAAAAGGGTGATTGCACCCTCTTAGTCACTGCAAAAGGGCGACGACGCCCTCCTGTTAGCACTGCAGAAGGGCGAATATGCCCCAAAATAGCACATTTTGAAAGGTAAAACGGTCATTTTAGCTTTGTTTTTGCTCCTATTTTTTGTTGTTTTCATATGCTCACCACCTGACATTATTTCTTGCAAGGTTATTTGTGTTTTTTCTAACATTTTGCAACATATTCTTGTGTAATTGACGAAGAACGTAGGATAAAACAACTAACTTTTTCTTGCAGCGCTATTCGTTTGCTCAGACTTTTAAAACTATCCTTGTTGTTTTCATTAATCTAAGAACATAGTTTAATTAGGGGGAGTAATATTCATTGCTTTTTGTGTCTATCTTTTTTATGTTATCCAAAGGCGGCATTAGTTTTTTTTCACTTTCCTCTTGCACTTCATGTGAGCCTGGGGAGTAGTTGGAAATAATTAGTGCTTTCTTTCTAGTGGGACCTACTTGGAGATTTCATCACCCCAAGGGACAAATCCAACCATGCGTACCGGCAGGGTATATAAAGGGAGGAGAGTTAAAGTTGTACCCCAATCCAGTCGCGTTGTAATTGGAGGAGTGTCGAAGCTAGGGTGATACCTAGAGAGATTTGAAGAGTTGGTCTGAGCCCTTCAGTATCTTGCTAGGGTTCCCGACTCATGCTTGTGACAGGCTGGTGTTGACGGTTGTGCCTCATGTACTGAGAATATATCGAGGACTCCCTAGACACCTTGTGCATCCTAGATTAAGACCTCATTGGCCATACATTAACATTAATCATAGGATTGTGTTTGCTTGAAAGTGTTTTCTTGTGAGAAACCAGTAAAATTTTTGATGAATTGGCCTTATTATTGTCATTTTAAAGTCTTTGCCATAATCATTTTCATCAAACCAAGTCCCTGTTCACTACAGAAGGGCGACTACACCCTCTAATTTACTGCAGAAGGGTGACTGCACCCTCTAATTTACTATAGAAGGGTGATTGCGCCCTCTGATTCACTATAGAAGGGTGACTACACCCTCCTAGTTACTGCAAAGGGGTGAATTTTCCCTCCTAAATAGGTGAAATCACCCCATTTGGATCCGTTTAGCTTTTAAACCATCATTTAATCATTCCCAATATTTATCTCATCATTCCAAGCCTCTATTTTGTCATTCTAAACCCCTAAAAACCTCCATTTGATTATTTTAAACATCCATTTTATCATTCCAAACCTTCGTTTATCCCCCAAAACTCCTATTTAACCATTCTAAATCTCCATTTATTATCCCAAATGTCCCCAATCCATCCAATCATTTTAAATTTTCTGATATCATCACCTAGTGAACTTGATTCATCAAAATTTTATCATTTGCATCACCAAACCTGTACCTCATAAACACCACTCATAATAAATCACCTTAACCTTGTGTTAAAAAAAAGTGGGTACCCAAATTGACCTTTGCACTCGAATTCAATTATTAGTCATTAACTTTGACCCTAATCAATTTACTTCCATCTTGAGGTGAATTTGGTGCTGTAAGTTATCATCCTCGACCCAAATCAAACCATTTCTATCTTGAGGTGGATTTGGTGCTGTGATCATCCACTTGAGCAATTGATTCTCTAGGTCACTAAGGGTAACTTTCTTTGACTAAATTTAGGGTCCCTCACATCTTTTATCATCTAATCATACCCATCCAATCATTCAAATCTATCAAACCCAATCATTCAATCAAATTAGTCACACTTATCCAATTTCTTAATCAATCAGCATAATCCTATCGATCTTGACAACCCAATCCAATCTATCCAATCAAAATTTGATCTAATCAAAATCCAATCCAATCAAAATCCAATCCAATCAAAATCCAATCCAATCCAATCTATCCAATCAAAATCTGATCTAAATCCCATCTCATCCAATCACAATCAAATTGTTCATCAAAGACACCTTTATAATCCGCCCATAGCACATTTGTATGCCCGTTCAAACTAGGTCACAAGTTAAGAAACAAATGGCACAACAACAAGGTCAAAATTCCCAAGCAAACATGTCTCAAGATCTTAATAACAACACAAATTCTACCAATGGTGTGAATGTTGCTCAAGATCCTAACAACATCCCCCAAGATCTTCATAATGGAACTTCATCACACTCCAACACTGAAAATAAAAACAACTCACCACATGGTGAAGAGAGTATGGCTAATCAACCTAAACTCACGCTTGAGGAACATTTTAGCAATCCTGCCAATGTACGAATGACTGACCGTCTATTCGAAAAACATGGGGAAAAAATATTGGCCCACCTAATTGAAAAGGGTGTCAAACCTCCATCAAGTGTTGACTTATCCAAATATAGGAGCCCCACATCTAATATACCCCAAGGTTCACAAAATACACCAGAGGGTTCGTACATCCCCAATGTTCCTCTAGTTGAGGGTTGGCATCAACCTGGATTTTTTAATGTTGTTCTTTATCATGTTAACCACCCACCACATGCTCCAATCTCAATTATGGGGGGTCCTCAAGTTCTTGATCCCAGTAATCCTTTTGCCTATGGTAAGCCACAAAATGTTCCACAACCTACGCCATTAACGCTAATAGCACCACCTCTTTCGAATTAACCTCCTATCAACACTGGGGGCACCCCCTTTACCGCATTGCTTCCACCTCCTAGGGCCAAAAATCTACCATCACATTCATATACATCTCAATAGCTTCATCAATCCAACCTTCCGCCTCAATTACCTCCACAAGGCACATCCCAACTGAATGTTTTAGGTGGTACCAAACATCCCCCTTTACAAAATTCCTCTACGCTATCTCAGCCATCTCATCAACAACAACCCTTGCATAACGCTTTGGTTTCTTCATAACAACCACTATACCAATCGCAAGGAAATCAATATCAACCTATCACTCAGACCATATACCTGTTCCTCATATCCATTTTACGTCTGCAGGCTCAACCACAACACAACATCCCATCTCGGCCCACACAACAGTTGACATCACAACAACAACCTCCTCAGCACTATTACTATCATAATCAGTAGAAATTTCATCAACAACCACCTTATGTGGCCTCCCAACAATCAAAACAGTACCTTCAACACCAACAAACCAATCCACAACATCCCATCCAAGCTCCTCAACAGCCTACCTCACACTTTTATCAAAAAAATATGTACTATACCCCACAACAACAACCCCTGTATCAATAAAATCCCTTGGCATACCAACAAGGGATGTCATCATCCAACTATCAAAGCCCATACCTTAACAATCCCACACTCTCTCAACATGACCCTTTATCATCCTACCATCCATATCCCTCCAACCCGCCACCAGTCAACTCGGATCTGTTGGAAATCAAAGCTGCTCTGAAGGATCTTCAAGCTGGGGCTGGCAAACAATCATTCAAATTCAAAGACATATTACCATATCCATTCTATCCCTCCATCCCATTGATCCCCTTCCCTAAACATTTTGAAATGCCAAAGTTTGACAAATACATGGGGAACAAATATCCTAAGGCCCACTTGCAGGAGTTTTACTCCCAGTGTCAAGAGGTTATGCACAATGACAACTATCTCTTGCCCATGTTCCCACGAAGCCTGACAAGAAATGCCCTAGAGTGGTACATGACTCTTGAAAGAGGGTCCATAAAATCTTTTGCGGACCTATCAGAAAAATTTGTCTCCTACTTCTCCTTCAATTTGGAGGACACTGACACCTTAGATCTTCTCAAAGAGAAACAGCATGAGGGGGAAACCTTTACTAGCTACCTTCAAAGGTGGCATGTGTTGGCAAGCCAAATGAAAACCCCTCTAAAAGAGAAGGACATGGTCACCCTCTTTATGGAGAACTCTCATCCCAACATGGGTCAAAATTTTAGGTTACATTGTGTCACCACTTTCATGGAGATAGTGGAAAAGGGACCCATCCTTGAACGTGCCCTTGTTGCCAAAGGACACTTCAAGATACACAATCATGATAAAGAAATTTCATTTGGGGATAAACAACATTTTTGGAACAAGAACAAGAATGCAATGAATGATGGCGTTACTGATACTAAACATGTCCAAGTGGCTAATACGTCCTAGAGACAACAACCATTTGTACCTAATGCCATATTTGTACCACAGGGGGCACCTCATCCTCCTCAACAACCAAACCAAAATAGTCAGGGGAACACTAAGTTTCAGTATGCTCAATTAGGTGAACCCTTGAGTGTCATCTTCAATAAGTTGTTACAAATCAACTACCTGATCACGTATCCTATCACCAAGCCACTTAACAAATCCAAACCTAAGCCTGCATGGTTTGGGAAAAATGAATATTGTGAGTTTCATAAAATCAAAGGACACACTCTGAATAAGTGTCAAGGTCTCAAAAACTATGTCCAAGATCTTATTGATCGAGGAGATATCAAAGTTGACACTAGCCAAGCTTCGTTGTCCAATGCTCAATTACAGATATATCAAAATTCCTTTCCAAACCATAATCAAGGTGCAAGCACATCTGGCAGCAATCCCCAAGACAATAGCACAAATAATATAAGCTATAAAAATGTACCCCTCAATTATGATGGCATTGTCCATTACATTGAGCAGGTAGAACCCTGTGTATCTATGATACATGTCAAAGCCAAATATCCCCAATGTGTTGTTACTACGTGACGATCTCGCAATACTATCCCGGTAGCCCCCACATTTGTTCAATCAACTCCTATAAACTCTCAATACAACATCCTTGATCACTTGGGGAAGACCCCCGCTTATATCTCCATCTTGGATTTGCTTAAGTCTTCCCCCGTACATCAAGAAATTCTCAATAGAGCCTTACAGGAAACCCATGTACCTAATGATATTGACCCCACACAATTCCAAGCCCTTGTGGGACACTTGGCTTTATCTTACCAGCTACACTTCAGTCAAAATGACATGCCGAATATTGATGCCAATCATAACCATCCCTTGCATATCGAATTCCTGGCCGCTCGCCATAAAATAAAAATGGTCTTGGTAGATAATGGCTCTACCCTCAATCTATGTACTCTAAAATTCATAAAAAAGGTGGGGTATACTCAAGCAAATTTAAGTAATCAAATCATCATGATCAAGGCCTATGATAATGCAAAAAGAAATTATGAAGGAATTATTAGTCTTCCTATCTAGGTTGGACCTGTAGTTCAGTACACTACCTGTCATGTCCTTGATCTAGACTTACCATATAATCTCCTCCTTGGCTGCCCATGGCTCCATGCTATGCAAGTTGTCCCCTCCATGTACCATCAATGTCTAAAATTCTCGATTAATGGACAAGAGTTCACCATTTATGCTGACCCCCAACCATTTGAATATTGTCATGCTTTAGAAGCGTCATTTCCCCATTTACATTATTGTCCTGGGGTTGAAATGGGAGCATCTCAGTCATCATCCACTAATCCACCCTCCACCACAACAACCATTCCATCTTCCACCACTGATCCTTCAGTCACAAAAGTCCAGATCATTGACAAGGGCTGTGGTGAATATGATATGCATATTTCTCTTAATGTTGCAACCATGCCATTGTCGTCACATGAATATGGTCAACCTTCACATGCTACTCCAAAGGAAGACAAGACCATCACTTTCAATGGTAAAAACATCCCCACCACCACTTTTAAGTCCCCTAGTATCAAGATAGATGCACCAGAAGAGGATATAAGTCAATGGGTATACCAAGAAGAACCCCAACTAGATCCTCCTCTAAAGGAATACTTTCAGGAAGCATATCCGTGGTCATCTAAGTTTGCAGAGAAGTATAACTACCAAGGCAGGGGCCTAGGTAAAGAAGAACAAGCGTTGTTGCAACCTATTGATATGTCAAAGCTACCAAAGAACATAGGCATTAGATACAAAAAAAAGAAGAAAGTCCCTACAACATCGTCTAATACTTCCAATAGTGTTTTCGTGGACGATGGCTCATTGGAAGACATATTCGAGGAGGAATCCATCATACATGCATACGATGACGTCGATCACACTAACCTATCATCCATGTTCGAATGCCTATCTATTTGTACCATTAGCCTATCCCTCCGTCACCTTGAGCTTATTGATTGGGACCTATGTGACAACACACCCATTAATATGTCTGCAGATACATATGTCAACCTCATGGGATTGGGGGAGGATGAACACTCCAGTCACAAAAATAAGAATAAGAAAAATAAAAAGCAGTCATCTAGTGAAAACCTCCCCGAGGCACTTCTTGACCTTGAAAAAGTAAAAATAAAGGACGCATCCGATGGTGAAAACCTCGAAGAGGCATTGGAAGATGGAGATTTTCATCTTCCCCTTGTAGGAACTCAGTTATCTGCTCAATCATCCATTCTAATCGAAGAGACTCTAGAAGTTAATTTGGATACTGCTAAAAATCCTAAGATCACCTATGTAGCTAAGTCACTCTCAGAGCAAGAGTATCTAGTCATCGTACACCTACTCCAAGAGGGAATCATTAAATTTTATTGGTCATATTCAGACATGCCAGGCTTAGACCCCACCTTAGTGGTTCATCATCTAGACGTTCGCCCTGATGCCAAGCCTTTCAAACACAAGCTCGGCAAGATGCACCCATAGGTAGCCTTATTAGTCAAGAAGGAATTGGAGAAATTACTAGATGTAGGTTTTATCAGACCAATTAACTACTCTAAGTAGATCTCCAATATAGTACCAGTTGCCAAACCAAATGGAGACATTTAGATCTGCACATATTTCAGGGATCTTAACAAGGCCTGCCCAAAAGATGACTTCCCTCTACCTAATATTGATATGTTGGTCGACCTCACAGTAGGACATGAGATGTTATCCCTTATGGATGGTTTCTCTGGTTATAATCAGATCTGAATTGCCCCTGAAGACCAACACAAGACCGCTTTCACAACACCTTGGGTTACCTTTTGTTACAATGTTATACCCTTTGGTCTCAAAAATGTAGGGGCAACATATCAAACAACGATGACGGTCATCTTCCATGACCTCATCCATATCATCATGGAGGATTATGTCAATGACTTGTTAGGAAAATCCAGAACCCGAGCAGAACATCCTATCATCCAGAAAAATATCTTTGAATGGTTGGAACATTACAAGTTACAGCTAAATCCAAAAAAGTGTGTCTTCAGTGTTACGTCAGGAAAACTGTTGGGTTTTATAGTCTCTCGAAGGGGTATTGAAGTTGATCACACCAAGGTAAAATCTATTCTGGACATACCACCCCCACGCAATCTGAAGCAGTTAAGAATCCTCCAAGGGAAGATGCAATCCATCTGTTGGTTCATAGCCCAGCTCACGAATAAGTGTCAGCCATTCACTCATCTTTTGAAGAAATACTCCACCTTTTGATGGAACAAATAGTGTCAGATAGGTTTCGATAAGAACAAAGAATACCTAGCTCATCCACTGATCTTGATGCCACCTATCCCAGGGAAACCCCTCTTGTTGTATATCTCTACCACTTCAGTTGCACTGGGGGCATTGTTGGCACAACATGATGAGTTATCAAAAGAAAGAGAAATCTACTACATCAGTCAGACATTGGTCAGCTATGAATTAAACTATTCTCCCATGGAAAAATCATGTCTCATAGTAGTCTTCAGCACACAGAAACTCCAAATTACATGCTCAGCCATCCGGTCAAATTAATTGCTAAGATTGGTCCACTAAAGTATCTGTTATCCAAAACCACTCTAATTGGTTGCATGGCCAAGTGGGTCATGCTCCTAAGTGAATTTTACATAGAGTATGTGGAGAGAAAATCCATAAAGGGACAGGTCATAGCTGATCAGTTGGCCGAGGCACCATTAGTAGATGCTTACCCTCTAGGCATTGAATTCCCAAATGAAGAAGTTTACACAATTATGAAAGTTCCAGCTTGGACACTATATTTTGAAGGCTCATACGCTCATTATGGATTAGGCACAAGAATTTTATTTGTTACCCCTCAAGGTGACTACATTCCAAAATCATTCAGGATAGCATTCCCGTGTACCAACAATATGGAAGAATACGAAGCCCTCCTCACCGGCCTCTGAATTGCAAAGCAATGGCACATAACTCATTTGAAAGTCTCTGGTGATTCCTTGCTAGTCATTAAGTAGGTTAATGATGAATTCCTAACAAAAAATGATAAGCTATTACCCTACAAGCGCATGGTGGATGATTGCAAGAAATATTTCACCTTTATACAATTTGACCAAATTCCTAGGGTATAGAATAAAGCAGCTGATGCAATGGCTACTATCGGCTCCTTGATTGACATGCCCAAAGATCAGATAGAATGTGAGTTCCTTGTAGAACAACTTTTAATCCCAGCATATGATATTCTTGACACTGACATGGTGTGAGATGTCATGGGTCCCGCTTCCCCCTAGTACCAGGAGATATACACCTATCTCCATTATAATATTCTACCCCTAGTTCTTACACATAATCAATGCAAATCCTTCATTCATCGCTCTTCCTGATACATTATCATCGGTGATATGCTTTATCATCCTGGGTATGATGGAATCCTCCTTAGATGTCTAAATGAGACTGAGACTCATAGTACACTAATGAAAGTACATAGTGGTATTTGTGGGGCTCACTCAAATGGTATGGCTTTGGCCAAAAGGACTCTCCAAGCAGGGTATTATTGGCCTACACTAGAACATGATGCTTATGAATTTGTGAAGAAATGCCTTCCCTGTCAACAACATGCAAATTTAATTCATGCTCCAGCACAGGATCTTTAGCCCCTCCTAGCACCGTGGCCATTCTCTCAATGGGGTTTCGACTTGATTGGCAAGATTTACCCTCCATCATCCAAAGGCCATACATTCATAATTATCGCCACTGAATAATTCACTAAGTGGGTGGAAGAAATACCACTCTCACAGATCACCAATATTCAGATCTCAAAGTTCATCCTTTACCATATTCTCTGCAGATATGGTATCCCATCTACCATCCTCTCCGATAACAGAAAACCCTTCAAAAACAAAGCCATGAAACACCTCTGCGACACCTTTCATATCCAACATCATTGGTCAACACCTTATTACCCCCAGGGAAATGGTCAGGAAGAAGCAACCAACAAGACCCTTATCCGCATCCTCAAAAAGGTTATCAATAACACTGGTCAAGATTGGCACCTCCATATTCATCCCACCCTCTGGGCATATCGCACATCCATCTGCACCCCTACAGGTTCCACCCCCTATTCTTTAGTGTATGGTTCTAAAGCCATCTTTTCAATTGAAGTTGAGCTCCCATCACTTAGGATTTCTCTAAAGAATCTTATCAACGAGGAGGATGCTCGTGTTGTACGGATTGCACAACTGGAGTTACTTGATGAACGAAGAATCAAAGACTATGATCATCTACAAGCATATCAAAACTTCCTCAAACATAATTACAATAAAAAGGTTCGTCCTCGTCAATTCTAGGTGGGCGATCTTGTCCTTAAAGAGAATCAACATACTTAGCAAGACCGAGACAAGGAAAATTTGAGGCAAATTAGTTGGGGCCTTATGTCATAGCCACCAAATATGGGGTATACAGGTTGACTAATCTTGAAGGAGAACCCCTTGAAGAACCCATCAATATCATGCTTCTGAAGAATTTCTACACCTAAGTCCACTTGGCAACCCCACCTAATCAAAAAAAAAAAATCAAATAAATCAAATAAATCAGAAAGAGAAATAAATTCGTCCTGTGGTGAAAACTACCTTTTGGTGGCACCTTGGATAAGTACGGGTGGTGAAAACCTGGTAACAGGCATCACCCGTATAGGGCTTAATCATTATCTACCTAGCATCCTAGTTATTTTATGCTTTCATCCGCACTATCATCCTCACCCATCCCATTCTTGACCGCTTGGTATATTTTGATTGAGCATTGGACTATCCGTTTAGGTTGTCCCTCATCCTGAGCTTTTCAGTATCCCACTCTGAGCTTATATCGTTCATCTCCTCGATAGTTGGTCTGTGTCATCACATAGGCTCATCCATCATGCTAGTCTTCATCTAGATCTCATCCTATCATGTTGCCAATCAAACTATGTTTCCCCTGCGCTGTCACGTAGGCAAGGCTAATCATTTGATCTTCCCCCAAGGTATTCTGACCATCACGTGTTGGTTGTCTATCATTTTTCTACACCGTCCCCTTTCCATTTTATCCATGGTATTTTCATGAACTACGAGGGCTCTGCACTTTCATGTAGGCAAGGCTAATCTCTAATCGGTCCCTGAGCCCCTAGGTTTGTAGGGTATGTCAGTCTGTGTCCTGGTCTGGCTCATTATTCTCAAAGAAAATCCCCTACTATCAGAATATTTGGTTAATGAAAAAAATCTTGCATCAAACTGGGTCATTCTAGTTTAGTATCCATCATCAATCTCAACAGGATGCATCCTTCCTAGTAGACCTCATCAATCCCATCCATCCCCTTGATCCTATGGCAAAGGATGCTTTGTAATTGATTGTGATCTTTTTATGTTTTGGAATTTATTTATCATTTGAGCTCACTATCAACACTTGTCATGGTCGCCTTGATCCATCATATCATGGCGTGCTTTGACTCATCTACATAGGGGCTTATCTTGGTCTTTTCTTTGTTGTTTTCTTCTTGGTTGTCCCACGTGGTACCCACCAAGATCCCTGAGGTCTTGTATTACATTGGGGCATCCTTGTGTGTTTGTGGTTATCCCAATACCTGGCCTAACCAAGGTCATCATGACCTTGGGGTATTGGGGTATCCTTTCTATTTGTTGTGTTTGTTTCATGCATTGGATACCAACTCGCCTTGGTCTTACATGCCAGGGTATCTGGTATCTTATGCTATAGCAAAAATTAGTGCTCTGAAGATGGCAACTCATATGAGGATTGCATTTCATCATCTGTTGCATTGCATTCACCCTATGATTTTGGTTGTGCAAATACTTTATCCCACTCTCTCCCATTCTTCTCAAGATACTAAATTTTTTTGATAGGTGAAAAATTACACCCATTTTTCACAATCACTACATACCCATCTTCCATTATCATGTCAATTCTTATTGACGCTTATGACCATGGGTTATTTCCTTTCATTCACTATAAATTACAAGAGCACTATCACACATTAGGTTCATTCTATTAACCACACATACATCACCACCTGCATCACAAAATGTTAGATCCATGCATGCATGGCCACCTACATCACAAAATTTTAGATTCATAATACATCACATCCTGCATATATAAAATATTCATCCATCATACACATATACATATATGTCAATAAATAAACTAGGAATCCATACGCATAAGTCATCATAGATATAACATATGCATACATCATATCACCATGTGAATATCTGTATTAATACAATCATCCATATTCCACAAATACATAAACCCAATCATCCATTATCATCTCATAAACATGTGCATAAATAAATCAACTCATACATCCACATAGGCATGAAGTATCATATACTCATACATCCACGTAAGCATGTAGTATCATAAACATGTGCATAAATAAATCAACTCATACATCCACATAGGCATGAAGTATCATATACTCATACATCCACATAGGCATGAAGTATCATATCCTCATACATCCACATAAGCATGTAGTATCATAAACATGTGCATAAATAAACCAAAGTATCCATCTACATAAGCATGAAATATCATATACATGTGCATACATAAACTGAATCACCCATCACAAAAGGAAACATATTGCATAGTGTCAATAAGGACTATCCCATATCATAATCAAGATAATACAATGTATGTCATATGTCCATCATACATCAAAATCCATCATGTATCCATCACATAGCCCTCACACATCATCGAATAAGGTACAAAATCCAGAGAATCTCTAATCTCTGTCGATAAGTACTACACGCTCCACCCTGCATCTATCAAAAATCAGTAACCTTTCATCTCCTGAATGAGCTACCCACATCTGATCTCTATGGTGAATTAGGTATTGATCTCCTACCTAGTGTAACACTTGGTGAATCACTATAACCTCGGGTCTGCGTCCCTAACAACTGGGATGGCGTTGGCATCTGTGGTGTCTATCGAACATACTGGAATATCCATTGTGCTAGGTCTGGAACTACATGGTAATACTCAGCCATCCAAAATCTTGCCTCCCTTGCATTCTCCTCTTGCTCAACAACCTGAACTGTCGATACAATATATGAATGCCATAATATGTCTCTCTCCTGCAAATCATCCATACTCCTCCATCCCTCCATATCTCCCGACCTCCTATACCAAAAAATCCAGCCCCTCGCCTCTCCATACCCCCATGCCACCAGCTCCCTATCATCCTCATCTCCCTCCCTAACTACAATAGGTCTAGTCACCATAATATGCTCCCATGCCCACACCTGTAGAAGGGTCGTTTGTGTCAAACTCACTGCATTTCGGTAGCAAATCACATGCATATCCCTGTACAACTGTGCTGAGACATAGGTACCCCATGAGATTTTTCCTTCACGCCACTTGAAAATATGTCGAATCGCCTCCATGTACCAAAGACTATAGAACCACCTGCTATGATCCGGTAATAGTATCCCACTTATCAGACCACCTAAAAATAATGGTAGGGGTGGTACCCCCACTGTCAAACATCTATCTAGATCCAACTGCTGAATCTATAGAGGTAGGTCATCGTGTCCAAATAACACTACCATAGTGTGATCTAACTCAGCCCCTCTCGATACCACATCACTAACCAATATCCCCATTATCAGCAGCTTCAGGATGCGCCATACATCCTCCAGTGTCACCGTCATCTCCCCCGTCGGTAGATGAAATGTTGATGTCTCTGAGCTCCATTTCTCTATCAAGGTCATCAGCATCGCTTGATGCACCTTAATCACTGAAACTTGTAGAAAGTGCAATAAACCCGCATGATCTAAAGCCACGTGATCGACACCGGTTATGGCTACTACCGTCGCTGTCAATACCTTCGGCCATCGCTCATTTGTCCGTAAGTGCACAAAACCCTATATCCACACCACCTGATTATCATTATACCATATTCCCAGCCCTGAGACATCTCTTGCTTCCCTCTTGTCTTTAATTCTTTTCTCTTCATCTTTTATCCTCGTTTTTCCCTCATCTAGGCAATCTTGTCCTTCTGGCCTAGACAGCTGAGCAACCCATGCCGAGGTGAACCTGCCCTGAGTTGGGGCAGATCCTCCCCTAGTCAAGTTGGCTTTGCCCTAGGTCGGGGTGACTCCACCCTAGGATGGGGTGAGCCCGCTCTGAACTGGTGTGAGTCCGCCCTCGGCCAAGGTGAGCCCGCCCCAGGTCAGGGAGAGTCTGCCCCAAGTCGGGGCAAGCCTGCGCTCGTCCAGGGGCAACTCTGCCCCAAGTCAAGGTGAGCCCACCCTGCCTTGGGGTGATTCTCCCCCAACAGGGCAAGCCCACGCTAGGTCAAGGTGACTCTGCCCTAGGTCGGGGCAAGCTGGCGCTAGTCCTAGGGTGACTCTACCCCAGGTCAGGGCGAGCCCACCCCGCCTTGGGGTGAATCCACCCCAGGTCTGGGCGAGCCCGCACTTGAGCTAGGGTGACTCTGCCCCAAGTCAAGGTGAGCCCACTCTACCTTGGGGTAAATCCACCCTCACTTGGGGTGACTCTGTCCTTGGTCGGGGCAACTCCACCCTCGGCTGAGGCAAGCCCGCCCAAGCCAAGGTGACTCTGCCCTCAGCCGGGGTGAGCCCGCCCCAGGTCAGGGTGACTCTGCCCCGCGCTGGGATGGATCCACCCCACTATGCAGTGGATCTTCCTCATTCTGGGGTGAATCTACCTCCTGGCCACCCTATACACCCCCCTAAATGCCCCCTTTCCTCCATTTTTTTGCCCAACTAAAAACTACCCATTATTTTATTCCACCCTGCCAACAAAACCCACATTTTACATTTTCCTTAACTATTTTAAAACATGTTAAATGTTTAAAATACACCAGAGGAATTTTATTACTCACCTGCTGGGGCACCGCAAAATGGGTATGGTGTTTTCATACCTTGTCCGCTCGGTGAATGATCTTTGAATCATAATCCTGCGGCATCATTGCTCCTTCTCCTCTCCCTCTTCTCTCCTTTTCTCTCAACTGCTATAGTAACAATGAGACAAGGTAATTCTTCAAATTACCTTTTAACCATTCTTTTCCCCCCCTTTTTTAAATAAAAGGTATTTTCTTACCTTTTATTTAACTTGTTTTTCCCCAACTAATCCCCTTCTTTCCTAAAGCCGCCATTTGCAAACCATGCATCCAATCAACTCCGTTCAAAAGTCAAAGTTTCTTAGTTTTTTGAGGTCTATCCAATAGTGTCTTCCTTTTCTTTCTATCAAGAAGGAATCCGGGGCCCTCCTTTTTCTTCCCCAACCGCCCTCTCGAGGGGGCATACCCTATCATTTTCCCTCCATCCCTTTGAGGCAGTCACTTGGGCATCCCTCTCCCTTTTCCTCCACTTAGGCAGCTCATTCAACCTCTTTTCATGTTGGGGCATCAGGCCCTACCACTTTCTTCATCACCAACATTTTATTTTTCTTCGAAACACTGTTATTCTAACAATATTTTGAAGAGGGGCAAAATGTGGACACCCAAATTTGATCACTCTCGTATGATCAATTTTACCTCTTTATTCATCCATTCTGTCAATATTAATTTATTTAATTAATATTACACTTCCCACATAAGGTTCTTAAAGTATTTAATTTAACAATTAAAAACTTTATTTTGTACCTTTTTCTTCTCTAAATTAAATAAATACATCAATTTATTTAATTGTCATTTTAATCTTTTTGAATTAAAGTCAATTTAAAATTCTTTTTTTCTCTCTCCTTGTCACATCCTCCATAATTCATCTATAATTTGGATTAATTTGATTAATTCATGATTAGGATGTGCATCTTCTTAATCAAGGATTAATGTCACATCCTCCTACATTTTCCACTTGTCTCTAATCTTCCATTAATTATCATAATCAAGTATTTGAACAACTTTAATCAAATTCATTAGCCACTTTTAGCACCACCTTTTAGTCAACCTTTCCATTTTCCTTTCTTGGCATTGACCCTCTTTCCTATGTGAATTTTTAATTCACTTTTATTCATCTTAGGTCTCTCTCCTCCCCATGTGAATTTTTAATTCACATTTTATCCTTTCAAGGCTTCTAGAGTATTTGACTTGTCACCTCATGCACATGTGACCAATTCCCACCTTTTTGGAGACCCTCTCTTATCCATTAGACTCTCATAGGAATGTGAAATTTCACATTTATTTTTCCAACCACTTTCTCTTTTCCCATGGAGATTTTTGAGGAATTCCAAAATTCCTCAAATGTCATTTTCATTCTCACTTGGGGACAAGAAGTTCCTTTTTGAGGAAATCTTCTCACTCCCCAAGGTAATTGGAAGGTACTTGTCCTTCATCCACATCATGTAACTCCCTTCCACATCATCTACACATCATCTCACCCTTAGCCACTTCACAATCCACATGTCAAGATGTGAGGGCTTGTGAGTCCTCAGCTCACCTTATCCCTTCATCTTGGCCTTGTTGGATAAATCTCAACCATTGAATTCTCTAGAGAATTCAAGTTTATCTATAAATACCCCCTCCTCTAAGTCATTTCTAACACTTAGTCATTTTGCAACTAAATGATGTCATTTTGTGCACTCATCTAGCTATCAATTTCATCTATTTGCATTTGCATTCAAACATATAGTTAAATCTTGCATTTATCCACATAAAGGATCCATCAAGGAGCATACAAAACAATCCAAAATCGAGGGCCAACCAAGGAGTTTCAGCTGTGAAGAGAAGGTATAACCACTTGTCATCATCTTTCACTTTTTCTCTTTGTATTAACAAATTCCTTAGGCTAATCTTGAGTTGTTTCCTTGTGTTTTTCCATTGCATTTTAGTTGTTTAGAATAGTAAAACATTTGGATATCACAATGCTTAATAACAAAATAATGGATTTGTGGAATTTACATGTGTTGAAGTTTTAAGCTTTGAATTTTTGTGACAACTGATTCACCCCCCACCCTCTCAAGTGTCCCACATCCTTTAACAATTGGTATCAGAGCTTAACCACTTGAGGAGGATCCTAAAGATTAATTAGATGGATGATAAAGGAGAGTTGCAGACTAATCTTAAGGATCTTGATAAAGTGGAAAGAGAAAATAGAGATATGAAGGAAAATATTGATGATGCAAATGAATGTGTCTGGAAGTTGAAAGAACAACTAAAGAAATTCAAGGAAAGACATAGAGAAATAAGTGAGCAATTGAAACAAGAGATAATTGGACTGAAAGTGTCAGTAGAAGAAAAGGACTAAATTGAAGAATGTTTGAATACAATGGTGCAGAACAAAGCTAATGAATGCACTAAACTTGAACAAGAGGTGGTGAACCTGAGGATTGAACTAGAGAAGGAAAATTTTTGTGAGAGCAATTTTAGATCTAGCTCTTCTAAGCTTGAAGAATTACTTGTAGGACAAAAATCAAGTAAAGAAAAATTTGGTTTGGGAAATGATGTAAGTGAAAGTTCTAAGATAGATAAAATGACTCAAAACAAAGAGAAGCAGAAGAGGAAGTTTGCAAAAAGACATCCCGTGAGAAAACCTAATGCGCAAAGAAAGTTTGGACATAAGCCTAGTGAATGTAGAACTTTGGTGGGAATGATCAACAGGATGATGATGAACAGATTTCATGGAGGTAGAATGAATCAACCCTTTAATGGCTACTGCTATACATGCAACATATTTGGACACAAAGAATATAAATGTAGGTTGAGAGGTAATGAAAGTCAAACTAATCAGAAAGGTATTGTCTACTATAACTATAATAAACCTGGACATATCTTGAAGGTTTGCAGAAGTAAGAATGGAAAGAAGTCTACTCTGGTAGAGAAGAATGATTCGATAAAGGAGATTGGCAAAGAAGAAATGAAACAAGAGATGAATAAGATATAGAAGAAGAAAGAGGAAGAAGAAGAGAAACCTGAAACTGTTGATGGGTTTGTGCCCTCATCCGGTACAAATGACTTATTCGACAATTAGGCCTAGCATGGCCTTAGGGGGAGAATTATCAGAAAAATTATAAACCCCCCTATTGTATGGCATGGAAAATACTAACACAAGGATGGAATGTGAAAAATGGGTATTCAGAGGTTTTGGAAAAGGAACCAGAAGAAAACATGTTGGCATAGAAGTTTGTGAACCGATTTTTGTGCTGAGAAGGATGTTTTCAACAGCTTTTTCATGTTTGTCACATTTAATGCATGGTTAGGGAAAATTCAATGGTGTATAAGTTGGAATCATGTGAGTCTTCTTGCTTAATAGAGCATTTGAAGAACTTGAGAAATCTTGGAGCGATCTTGAAGAAAGTGTGAAGCAATTCTAGAATGAATTCAAAGAAATTAACTCAAGAAATCAAAGAATTTTGTTTCTCTGTTTGCAAAAAGGGTAGAAGAAGAAAAACAAAGAAGTATCAAATTAAAGAAAGTGCAGAAATGGAAAAAGAATTGAGTGATGTCATCCCTCTAAAGCTGAAAGGAGTTGAGATAAAATAATTTGATCATAAGAAGATAAAAGAATTGTAACTAGGGTTGAACCAAGTTGAATTACAAAACATTAAAATCCTAGGAAGCGATCGAGGTAGTCATTGGATTATGCAGTATCGATGACCTTCCTAGAAAGAAAATTGTTAAGTACAAGGATGTGGAGGGATTAATTAGTATTTGTAAAGACCCACGAGCTTTATTGATAAACACACTTGAAGATTTGAATGTGAGGTATGTGGCGTATGACATTTCATACAAGATTTGGTTTAGAAACCATGAAGGTTCCACATTGGCTATTGTTGTTCATATTGCACACATGATGGTTAAGGATAATAAGAGGTTTGATTTGTGTAGCTTGTTGCTTGAGAATCTTTCTGAGAATTTTTTAATGTTAGTAATTGAGGGTTACCCTTTTCGTTTCAAATCTTTGCTGGTATGCTTGGTGTTTTACTTTTTGAATTCCCTGCCATGGAAAGATGATGTGGTATGGGAATCTAGGATTCCTATTGGAAAATAGATTTACAGGTATCTAGAGGTGTTGTCAGATAGTGCAAGTATGAGTAAATCTTATTTCACATCATTGAAAGAAAATCTTTGCTATGTTACATCTATGTTGAGTCACTTTGAGGTGGGCACTTCCTCTGATAAAAGAGAATTAGAGATTTTCACTATTGAATCCCCTCTGGAATCAAAGAAGGAAATAAAATTTATAACTAAAGATATCATTGACATTTCAGATGAAAAGGAGAATGTATCCTCTGATGATATCCAGTCTATGTTGGTTAAGGGGAAGATGAAAAAAATTGGTGAATTATGGTGTGCGGCCTCTCCTATTGATAGATTTAAGATTGATGATGCTTTGGTAGAATACCTACTTTAGAAAGGTATTGGTGTATCAGCTATTTTTTATTTCTTATTGGAAAATATTGTTGATATTGTTGAAGAGAGAATATTGCTTGAAGGTCTGGAAGGAAAAAATTTTGAAGCTTTGGTTGAAAAGAGGTGTAATAAAACTAAAGGGAGATTATCTAAACCGATTGTGGAAATAAAGAAGTGCATTAAAGAGATAACTGACATTTATGTTACAAGTATTGTCTCTAGTGGCCTACTACAGTAGACAATTTTAGGAGTAAAATTGAAGCAGTTGAGTCTAAAGTAAATAGTATTGTAAAGAATTTTGACATATTTGGAGATAAAGAAGGAAAGTAGAGGCTGAGAGTTGGTGAACGACAAGTTGAGTTGGTTTTTGTGCAAAGGTAGAGAGATGATGTAGTAAATACTTTTTGGCTTCTTAAGGAATTTGTTGAGGTCCAAGTAGACCATCTATCTAGATTTCTTACTAATGCTAAAGTTGTTGACAGATAGAGTTCATATTGTTCACCATCTTTTACTTTTTTGGGCATATTGGAAGAAGAGAAGGAGAGGAAAATTGAAATTTTTGATCGATTGGAAGTTTTTATAATACTTGTAACTTTTGATGTCACCATGTTAAATCCTTTTTGGCCACCCTTCACCATTGGTGTCAAAGGGGGAGAGATTAGAGTTATGGGGAGAGATTGGAGTTGGAGAGTTTTTAGTTTGAAGGAGAATATTTTTGTTACATGTTGCCATCAATGAAAAAGGGGGAGATTGTTGGAAAAACAAAGAAGATTGACTATCTCTATAGTTTGTGTTGTCATTGATGTCACCATGTTGTGATTACAAGTCTAAGGTTGTGACTGATCTAGTACTCTGGTCCAGTATCTAAACTGGTATTTGTGTTGCTCTCTCTGGTATTCTTGTATGCACTCCTATGCAATTAACTGTTACTACTTGTGATTTTGAGAAATGGTTCGTAGGTGTTGGGAGCATGTACATTCAAGATCTTATGTATCCAGATGCTTGTATGGTCTATCAACACTTCTCTAGTATTTGCAAATATGTTATTAGGTCTATCCTTCGATGATAGGTAATGAATGATAAATTATTTTTTTGGCTGTGGATATATGTGTGACCTATCTTAGGTCTACACCGACTTGATTTAGCGTGTTGGGAAGATTTTGTGATTGCTTGAAGCTGACTATTAGCATTTTTGTAAAAATAATGTGCATCTAATTAGGCTGACCTAATTGATGCTTGCGAAGAAATCAAGTATATATATTGGACAAGGTTGAAGGTTAAGTAACAACATGAAAAAGAAAGCGAAGTTGTGAAGGTGATAATTGGTGTGCGATAGTGCAAAACTGAGCGAACATAATGAAGTGTATTGATTCAGCATTCTAAGTAGCATTGGAACTGTATTAGCACTTGTTAGGTGCACTAATCTTAGTTCATTTTAGCTGTAAAGCCTTCTTTTGTTCTATAAATCTTTTTGTAGGCAATGAGCCTCCCTGTAAGCAGTGAGCTTTTATATTTGGATAGTGAGCCTTATAATTTTCTATTCTAGAAAAACTTTATATAGTGAGCTAATCCCCATTGTAGTTTTTCCCTTATTGGGTTTTTCACATAAAATCTTGTGTTTAGTGTGTTATCTTTTTTTTTGTATCTCTTGTTTATGCTTAATAACATAACAGTGGATTTGTGGAATTGATTTTTTTTAAGTTTTAAGCTTTGAATTTCTACGACAACTAATTCACCCCCCCTCTCAGTTGTCCTGCATCCTTTAACATATTGTATCTTCTTTGTATGTGTGTGGCAGTGAGCCCTTGAGATGGTTAACCCTTTTTGGACAGTGAGTCCTGATTTAGATAGTTAGTCATATTTTGGCAGTGAGCCTTGTTTGGTAGTGAGCCTTTGTAATTGATTAGTTTTGATATTCTTTATTTGTGAGCTAATCCTCACCATGGTTTTTCCCTTATTGGGTTTTCCACATAAATCTAGCGTTACTGTATTTGTGTGATGCTTCTCAATTTCTACCTTTGCACTTAATGTTTAATCATTTTAGCAGAGTAAAGGATTTGTGATTCATCTAAGTTTTAGTGAATGTTCTAAAGGTTAAAATTTGTTACAACTGATTCACCCCTCCCCTCTGAGTTATCTTGTTCAACAAATTTTACATGTGAAACAAATAAGAGGGACAAGGAAATGGCTCAGATATATTTTACAATTTCATCAAATTGAATCACAACAAGAATAATCTCAAATTGTTAATCAATAGTGGGTCAAGTAGGGTCAAAACACATGAATAAAATTTTAATTGGAATTTTGGGGCCAAGTTTTGTATAATTAAATTCTTACTTTTCATTTAGACTTCTATAGTTCATTTTTTACAACCAAATTATTTGCTAGAGCTTTGGATTTAAAATTTCTCTTAGACAAAATCCTAATGAAGACTAGAGATTATTGATGAAATCCATTGCTTTCTTGGTGGAAATTTATCTCAATAATTACATTGGAGCTTAAGCATTTTAGCCTAGTTTCAATTATTATGTGTCTTGTGTGTGTTGCAAGTTGCAAGTGAATTTTCAGAGAAAAGTTGTTGTGGTTTGGGTGTTGGTGTTGTAGATTTTTTTATTATATTAAATTTTTATGTTGTTCACTTTATTACTTTAGATCAGCCTTAGGAGTTGGATATATTGTCTTTTAGTTTAAAAAATATTGAATATTTTGAGTGTTATATACAATCTTTAGAGTGAGGTTTTGTAAGTGTGTTTCCAATTTCTTTGTTTTTTTTCCTACTATGTGTATGTGTAGGATCATTGTGGAAAAAATAGGCCCTTAAGTCGTCAAAAATTCAGAAAAATCAGAGTTAGGAAACTTGACATAAAAATTTGAATAAGTTATCTATATTATTTCAAAACTATGTAAGAATAGAATTTGTAGCAAATTGAATGCAGTTTCTAAACTACTAGGTTTATTTTTAAAAAAGAAAATCTATTTGGTGAAAATTTGAAATTTCAATACAGTAGTAATTAAATTTCAGGGAAAAAATAAGAAGTAGGTGTCTGTTTGACCACCCTAATCACAATAAAATGATAATATTTTTTTATAACATTTTAGATATAAGTAGAGGACTTATGTCCCAATGTGATGCATATTTTTTTGTAATTTTTTTCCAAGTAAATAATTAATTAAGAATTTTTTATTACAACTTTTAAAAAATATTAAAACTCGTATGTCTGACCACCTTAATTTAGTCAAAACTTCATGAAATTCATTTTTTCTTTTTTTTAATCCTATAGTTTGCAAAGCATAGAATGTGATGCATTATTTGGATTCAAAAAATGTGATATTGTTTGAAAGTTATAGATGTTTTTCAATCAGCCTATCAATTAGGAATTTAGTCGTAATTCAAATAGAAAATGAATAATAATTATTTATTATATTCAAAGTAAAGCATAATTTATATTGGTGGAAAGATGAGAATCTCCTTTAAGAACCCTTTTCGTTTCATCATTTTTTGGTAAAAAAAAATTCATCAGCCACATACCCTACACATACCCATCATATCGCCACTTTTTGACCCATCATGATCCTGCACATAGCCCTATATTTCTTTTTGTTATTATATAATAAATAATATGTGAAAAAAACATATTACATCAATAAAAATAATTGAAATTTTGTATACAAATTTTGTTAAAATTACATTGAATATTGATTAACAAATTAACAATATTTTGTGGGTTTTTATAAATATTTTTAAAATTATTTGAGGATGTTTTAGAGAATATGTCAACTCTACTCTATATTTTAGTATTTTAATATATATATATATATATAATATTTTTTATTTGGGATATTACATCATGAGGCTCATTTATATAAGCTTAATGGATTTGAGTCTTCATCAAGATCATTTATTGCATCACATCAATTCATTAAGAAATATTTGGCATGAATGGTTTGGTCTTTTTAACTATAGGTATCTTCAATAGTTGAGCACATATGATTTGGTGTTTGTATTCCTACAATTTCATTCAAAAATAGAGTGTGTTGAGTTCATGCTTTGGGAAAGCGTTATTAGGACACATTTCTTATGGGTAAGTTTTCTCATGCTAAGGAACTCCTAGAGTTGGTACATACTAATCGTGTCTCATTTTTCACTCCCTCACATTCAAAGAAAATGTATGTGTTCTCCTTTATTGAAAAATTGTCATGATGGACATGGGTGTATTTTCTTAATTACAAGAGTGAGTTTTTCGCCACTTTGAAAATATTCAAAGAATTTGTACAAAAGTAGTCAATTCTTTCTCTTTGAAAAATATGCACAAATAATGGGGGAGTATGCAAACCAATAATTTCAATATTTTTTAATGAGAATGGTATTCAGTATTAACAAAAAAATCATTACACTCTTCAAAATAATAGTATGGTCAAGAGGAAGAATAAAAAATTACAAGAGATGTTGAATTATATGAAATATTCTAGTTCATGGTTCCAACTTTTCAAATTAACTAGTAAATTCTACCAACTACCTTCACACCTCTATACCTCACAAGGTAATGTGAATATGACTCCTTGGAAGGCCTGGTCCAATTTCAAGCTTAATTCTTCCTTCTTCAAATTATTTTAAAGTGATGCTTGGCATTAGCTTCATATGGTTGATGCAAGTCAATGGAGAAGAATATTCACTCTTTGATTTTTTTAGGCTATTATGAGAATGTCAAGGCCTACAAGCTATTTGATGTTGTTATTCGATATATCTATTTTTGGTAAGATATCCCATTTGATTAGTTTCTTACACATATGGATATACAATTCCCTGCTTCTTTAGTAATACCTACTCCATATTCTTCATCACTTGAGGATGTGCTAATTATTAAGAGTAATTTAGATGATGATATATCCACCTCCTATTGGTGCATAGTCTTTGTTTCATTTATCCTACAAAACACTCAAGGAGGTTATATTTCTTATTACTAATCCCATAGATACTCATTATTCTCATTCATTAAATTTAGGTGTCAATATTTTGAGTAATGTGGTTTCAATTAGATTTTTTTAGATACTACACGTATTCATGAGTGTGTGGTGTAGAAAATTGCACTCTCTTGAAAAAGAGGCAATTTCACACTTAATTTGGAACTATTTTGGAACCCTTACATTAATTACCCTTTAAAATCATCAAATTAATAGGCCCCTAAGACCCATTATTTTGGATCTTGAGGCTCATTTCATGTATAAATCTCATAAAATCACTTAAAACACAAAAAATCCCAAAAAACCACCTCAAAAAGCTAAGGTGGGACTCATTCGCCACCTTGGGAAAATGAGTCCCCTTAGGTGGGACCCATTCGCCAAGGGTGACAAATGAGTCCCATTTGGGGTGTTTTTGAGTTTTGAGCAGGAAATTCACCAATTTAATTCAAATTTTTGGTGGATGATGACCTTCGAGATCTAAAAAATGGTCAAATTAGGTGTTAATGCCTATATAAGCAAGTTTCCAAGTAATTTTTATCAATCTAATCAATTTCATCAAGGATTTTCAAGAGAAAATTCAAAAGGCAAGTGTTGAGAATATTTCACAAGGACATTCAAGTTTCAAGAGCAAGTAAAGTTGATGTTTTCGAGTAGCATTAAAGTGTTTTTTGTAGGTCTTGAAGCTCACTTTCATTCAATATTTAGCATTTTCAAGGGTTGATCATGGTTGTCTATGGTGAATCTTGATGGATTCTAGGTTGGGGTGATGAAACTAGCCATCAAGCCAAGCCGAAAGACTTATTTCCTAAGTGATTTCATCCTCCATTATCACTCTACATTCAGCCTAAGGAAGGTACAAGCATCATTAGGGTTCATTTGAGGTGATTATAGATCTCCTCAAGTGAGTCATTCATCTTCACATTTCCATTCTTACATCATATGTTTTCATATTAGAATAGGATTGCAACATGTTTTAGATTTCTTAGTCTTAGACACACTTAAGGCTAGGGTTTGCATGTTTAATTCATTATTTACATCAAGGTTTAATTACCAAACTAGGGATTTGACCAATGCAAACCCCCTATTAGCAAATCAATTCTATATTATGTTTTGTAGGTGTTCTTGTAGATTCAAATCCAAAACTCAAGTGGAAAGGAAAGAGCAGGTGTTGAAGTGTAGATTAGAACTTTAAATTACTAAAAAGATGAAACAGGACTGATTCACCACAAGTGGCGAATGAGTCCCTCTTTAGGTGTTTTCTAGATATGTTTTTATATTCAAATACCCTTTTTCTCGAAGCGTACTTCTATGCAGAAATTCAAATCTAGGACTAATTCGCCCAGAATGGCGAATGAGTCCTAGTAGGTCAAAAAGTCAAAATTTCTAGTGTTTTAGAGTTGCTTCTAGTCACTTCTAGATTTCTAGGTGCACAACATTCATATTAATTATTTCTTTGTTTGGGTCATTTAGTTCAAGTTTGCATTGAATTAGGGTTTGGGTATGTGCAGGATCATCATGGAAAAAATAGGCCCTTAAGTGGCAAAAAATTCAAAAAAATCAGAATTAGGCAACTTGACGTAAAAATTTGAATATGTTATCTAGATTATTTCAAAAATATGTAAGAATAGAATCTATACCAAATTGAATGTAGTTTATAAACTACTAGGTTTGTTTTAAAAAAAAAATCTATTTGGTGAAAATTTGAAATTTCAATGCAGTGGTACTTAAATTTTAGGGAAAAAGTAAGAAGTAGGTGTCTGTCTGACCACCCTAACCACAATAAAATGATAATATTTTGTTATAATATTTTAGATATAAGTAGAGGACTCATGCCCTGATGTGATACATATTTTTTTGTAATTTTTTTGCAAGTAAATAATTAATTATGATTTTTTTATTACAATTTTTTTAAAAATATAAAAACTTGTATGTCTAACCACCTTAACTTGGTCAAAACTTCATGAAATTCATTTTTTTTTTTTTAATCCTATAGTATGTGAAGCATAGAATGTGATGCATGTTTTGGATTCAAAAAATGTGATACCATTTGAAATCTATAGATGTTTTTCAATTAGCTTATCAATCAGGACTTTAGTCATAATTTGACTAGAAAATGAATAATAATTACTTATTAAATTCAAAGTAAAGCATAATTTATATTGGTGGAAAGCTGGGATTCTCCTTTAAAAACCCTTTTTTGTTTCATCAATTTTGGGTAAAAAATAGGTGTTAGCCACATACCCATCATATTGCCACTTTTTGGCCCATCATGATCCTGCACATACCCATTTAATGGTGTATCTTGCATTTCATTATATTTTCCAAGTCTAAACTTAGTGGTGAACCCCTTATTAGATCATATCCAGCCCCTAGAACAACCATCTTGCAAGATTTTTTTCTCTTTTGCATTGAAATATCAAGGGTTTGTTCTTGAGTGAAAGTTAGTGAAAATTTCCCTTTTAGGTCCTAAACCCTAGAAGGGAAGCAAAAAAAATTTCCACCTTTCAGAGTGGAATAGTTTATCACTAAGGATTATCCCACCTTGATGAGGAATTACAAATGGTATCTTATTCTTCTTACCAAGATGTTAAATATAGTTTAGTGCAAATGGGTGATGATTATTCCACCTTGATGAGGAATTACAAATGGGATCATATTCCTCTTACTGAGAATGAATTTGGTTATGTGCAAATTAATATTGTAGTGATGAAAACTGTATACCTCTACATTTCCACAGTTTTTTGGGCCCTCCTTGTCAAATTGAGCTTAATGTTGCCTTGATTTAGTGTTGTAATGTGTTTAACACATTCACATTAGGTGTTGGTCCCTTGTGAATTAGATGGACCTAATTTTGCCTTATTGAAGGTGTTGTAAAGTGTTGTATTACACTTTCACACTAATCTAGGATTTTATTAATTAATGGGGCTTCTTTATACCTTAATTGGCCTTATTATGCATCCACAAGCCTTAATTAATGCATCTTTATGAGGATAATCTTGACATATATCAATATTCAATCATGATTTAGGTGTTTTTGGATTGTATTGCTCATATTTAGTAATTTGGGGCTCATATGCCACCTTGGGCATATGGGGTACCACCTAATTGTTGGGGCGCCGATCTGGATTTCACATGAATCTAAGCATTTCTTGAAAAATATGTCCCATAGCCTAGCCTAATGGGACTCATACACCACTTCTGGTGTATGAGTCTCATGTGGCTTAAAATTAAATTAAATTCAAATTCCTAGT
This sequence comes from Sequoia sempervirens, assembly GCA_007258455.2. Lineage (NCBI taxonomy): Eukaryota > Viridiplantae > Streptophyta > Pinopsida > Cupressales > Cupressaceae > Sequoia > Sequoia sempervirens. Next base: position 319,274,638 of record VDFB02193867.1, read on the forward strand.
AGTATTTTGTCCTCGTAGATCTGATGTTGGCTTGTAGTGTTGTAATTTCAAGAAATTTGGCATAAACAAGTATAAATATAAAGCTATTTCACTCATTTTTATCCTAACAATCTAAGCTTTCAAGTATTCATACATTCTAGCAAATTTGATATCACAAGAGAATTCAAGTGTTTACATTGGGGTATGTGCAGGATCATCATGGAAAAAATAGGCCCTTAAGTGGCAAAAAATTCAAAAAAATCAGAGTTAGGCAACTTGACATAAAATTTTGAATAAGTTATCTATATTATTTCAAAAATATGTAAAAATAGAATTTTTAGCAAATTGAATGTAGTTTCTAAACTACTAGGCTTTTTTTTTTTTAAATCTATTTGGTGAAAATTTGAAATTTCAATGTAGTAGTACTTAAATTTTAGGAAACAAATAAGAAGTAGGTGTCTGTATGACCACCCTAACCACAATAAAATGATCATTAATTTTTATAATATTTTAGATATAAGTAGAGGACTCATGTCCAGATGTGATGCATATTTTTTTATAATTTTTTTCCAAGTAAATAATTAATTATGAATTTTTGATTACAACTTTTTAAAATATAAAAACTCGTATGTCTAACCACCTTAACTTGGTCAAAAATTCATGAAATTCATGTTTTTTTTTAATCCTATAGTATGTGATGCATGTTTTGGATTAAAAAAAAATGATATTGTTAGAAAGCTATAAATGTTTTTCAATTAGCCTATCAATATTTAATTAAATTCAAAGTAAAGCATAATTTATATTGGTGGAAAGTTGAAAATCTCCTTTAAAAACCCTTTTCTTTTCATCAATTTTGGGTAAAAAAATGTCTTCATGATCCTACACATACCGATTGAGCATTCAAGAGACTTCAATAACTAATTATCAAGTGTTTTGGAGTATTATTCAAGTATCAAGCATCATGTCAAAGTCATCAGGAATCATGTTTATTTTTTAGCTAACAATTGTGATGTAGGGTTTCATGATTCAAGCAAGAATTCAATTAAAGATCCATATCATTCAAACAAAAGTAAAGATCTACATGCATTGGAGACACTTCATACATATTTACAACACTTTGTTTCTAGGGTTTGGTGAGTTGCAATATCTCATTTTATTCATTACAAGGTTTGATTACCAAAACAGGGTTTGACGAAGGAAAACCCCTTTCTATTAACAAACAACATTTTCCCCTCTCTTTAGTGTGTGATTTTCAGATCTAGGTTGAAGACCCTCTAAGGAGAAAGATTAGAAAGAATTTTTCAAGTGTGGAAAGTCATCAAAGTTGTCACCTTGTTTACAAGACCATTGAAAGAAACCTACGAAGTAGAATCTTCTTATTCAGATCTAGAAACCAGGTTGAGAAGACAACTTAGCAAAGATTGAAGAGTAAAGTCAGATCTGGATCCTCTAAAAAATCCAAGTTGGACTGATAAGCCACTTCTGGTGTATGAATCCTTGTTTAGTGAATTTTGCAATTTTCAAGTGTTCTAGACATATCTTTGCTAGATTTTTGTTCCTACCCAAAAACCCTAATCTGGGATTGAATCACCTAGACTAGCATATGATCCCTAATAGGCATTAAATTAGGAATTTTTAGCATTTTAGGTCTCCATTCTAGCATCTACAAGTTTCCAGGTGCACCCCTCTAATCTCTTATCTTTTTATTTTGTTTTGTATTCATTTCTAGGTCATTTAGGGTAGTCTTGCATATCATTAAGTCTCATAATTAGTGTCATAGAAAAATGGACCCTTGTCATTTTCATGGCCTTTTAGGTCTTGTTTCATGGTATTTGATATATTTTTCTTTGATTTTATGTTGGAACATGGCTTGAACATGCATATTTAGGTACTAAAATTCAAATAACAGTGTCTTTTGAAGGTGTTGTAAAGTGTTGTAAGACTACCAATTGTTGGAATTGTTGCCTCAATCTCATAGGCTGAAACCTCTGAGAAAGCATGGTCATTGTGATTGGTGAGATGTCTAGCTGATCTGCTAGCTGATCTGCTAGTAGATCCTGAACTATTAATGTGACCTCCTGAATGTCTTGGCGATCAACATATCCTAAAACCTTCGGCATAACCTTGGACAGTCGGAATGATGTTTCGGCAACGATAGGAAGTCTTGCTGATATTGGCGTGACCTTTGGTCTATCTGCCTGATGTGGTAATCGGTATGACTTGCTCCTATTGGAATGTGTCCTAGCGATGGGAGATTTCTGGCCAATAGTTGATGTCTATCAGAAATCAGGGAGGAGAGTCTTGGATGTTCAGTATGTCTCATACTGACAAGAGAAGTCTTGCCGATAGTTATACACCTTTGGTCGTCAAAGTAACTCATGTGTTTTGGGATGAAGTCTTAGTGACATTTGATTGTCTCACCGATGGATGTGGTTTCGCTGACTGGCTATCATTGTAACCTCTTGGTGATAGCGGTAAGTCTTGCCGACTATTGGACATTTTAGAGTGACCTTTTGAATATCGGTATGATGTCTCATCGAATGGTGATTGTCTCACCGATGAGAATGTTGAGGTCGGTATGACTCTTGGTGAAGAGTGATAGTCTCACTGAAGGGAAAGCAGATATCTATGTGACCTTTGAACATCGTTATGATGTCTCATTGAATAACGATGGTCTTGCCGAATAGCGATACATGTGATGGATATAGGTATGATGTCTTGGCAACAAGGGGAAGTCTGAGCAACAACTTGTTAACTTGGTGTAACCTCTCACCAATACCGATAAGTCTTGGCAATAGCGATACAAGTAATGATCATCAGTATGAGGTCTTGGTGACACGGAAAATTCTGAGCGATAGCTTTCTGGACTCGGTGTAACATCTTGCCGATAGTGAAGACTCTTGGCGATAATGACGATCTGGCTTTGTGGCATCGGGGAGACATGGTTAGTGTCTCACCGACATGTGACATAGGTTGAATGCCCTTGACTAAGTGAAAGACTATCCTATTGTTGTGAGACTATTGCAACCGTTTCTATGTAGAAGGCTAACAATGTGTTGGGAAACTTCTATACAAGGAAATGGAAACATCTGCATTTGGGAAATGGATGATAGTGATGCTGATTTGGATGGTCGACAGTTGTGATCTGACAGTTAAAAATGAATTGATTCTCAGAGGTTGTTGAGAATGAATGTATATATTTATGCATTGGACGTTCTATAGAAGATAGATAGAGAGCAATAAAGAGAGGGCCGAGAGGCTAGCTGAAAGGCCAAGGCCATGAGGCCAAAGTTGACAGAGAAAGAGAAGTGAGAGGCAAAGTTATGCTGTCGAAATCACTCTTGATCATGGATCATGGTTGATCTCTTACTTGTTGATCTGCTCTATATACTATGTGAAGGTATTGCAACAGTGTGAAGATTGTTTGGTTTGAGAGATTGATCAAGAAATGTAAAGGGGAGAGTTTGCTACCAGGTTGTATCTAGAATGAACAAGTTTGCTACCAAGTTGTATCCAGAATGAACAAGATGTAATCTCTAAAAGGGATATGAGCCTAAAATTGTATTGTAACCTTTTGTTGCTGAATAATACAATGGCTCGAACTTTGGAGGGTGGGGTTTTTTACCCGAAAGGGTTTTCCCCATGTAAATCTATGTGTTCTGGTTTTCTGTCTTATCTTTCATCTATGTTGGTTCTGTTTCTAGAATTTGTTATTGCTTGTTGTTGAATTTACATGTGCTTCTCCCAGAAGGATTAATGTGGGAAATGAACTGTGTCTGTTTCCACTTTAGGACATAGTTGTACATGTCTTTGAGGCAATCTAATCAAAATTAAAGTTACCGAAGGCACTATTGTTCTTGGAGGTTTCTCTGAGATGCCCTAAATTTCCTTTACATGTAAGACATTTCTACATTCTTCTAGACTCTATTCATTACAATTCACCTAAAAATCACCATTATACACATCATCAAGTCCTATGTTGAAGCATGTTGTAAAGTCTTGTAACAAGATTTCAAGCTTTCCTAGGCTCAACTTCACTATTTATCTCTTCTTATGACTTATCTAACCCCCTTTATGCCTTCATATGCTTTAATTAAGTGTATTTTTTGATATTATCCCAACAAACAACATTAAATGCAACTTAATTTATGACACTTGTGTTTAGGTCCTAAGTGGGACCCATTTGACATGGGTGGCAAATGAGTCCCCCTTAGCCCCAAATTCAAAATATTTTAATTTTTTTTTGGGATTTTATTAAAAATCACTTGATTTCAGCCTGTGATGAGGTATGAAAAAGAATCTACAACACAAGATTGTATAAATAGGAATTTTTCATCTCATTTTACATCTCCTCATTCAAGCATTCAATTTCCTAGCACATTCAAGAATTCAAGCATATTACAACATCAATTCAAGCACTATTCAAGAACTTTGAAGAATCCATTGAAATTACTTTAGACTTGCATTATCAAGGGTTTGGTAAGATGGTAGCATTTTCGTGTTTTTATTTTATCATTCCTTTACATTTCATTATTTCATTAAGTGTTTGATTATCAAAAGTGGGGTTTGACCAAGGAATACCCCTATATGCTAACCCTCAACCATTTTTCCCTCGTGCATGTGTGTTTGCAGACTTAGGTATGTAGGTTTATCAAGAATTTATGTGTTGAAAAGTGGAAAGCAAGGCCAACTAGGTGTTTCAATTCAACTCAAGTCTATTTCAAGCTTGAATAGGGTTTTCTACCTATTTCCTATAGAATTGACTTTAGCAACCCAACAAGCAGATATTTCTAGATTTGGTGTTGCAAAGTTGTTTCCTAATTTTCCAAAAATTTGGGAGAGGACTAATTTTCCATCAGTGGTGAATGTGTCTCACCTTAGGACTGAAAATTTTAGTTTTGTCAAATTCCATATCCCGACTATCAGAAACTAGTTTCTGACACTATTTTACCAAGATGAGGACTAATTTGCCACCCTGGGCGAATGAGTCCCACTGTGAAAAATTAGTGAATTCAATCAGCATCCACCACATTCCATATTCTTCATCAAGTCTCTAGGTGCACTCAAATTCATCCCTTTTCTTTTTGTTTTGCATATTCCCTTCATTTAGTTCATTATTGCATTACACAATGTGTTTTCAAACATAGCTTAAATTGCACTTTTACACTTTTTTTCATTCATTTAGATCAGTCAATTTCATTTATTTTACTTCATTTAGGTTATAAAATATCACACGTAACATTAATTGAATGAACCCCATGCATTTTTTCATCCCTTTTCTTTTTGTTCTACATATTCCTTTCATTTAGTTCATTATTGCATTACACAATGTGTTTTCAAACATAGCTTAAATTGCACTTTTACATTTGTTTTCATTCATTTATATCATTCAATTTCATTTAGTTTACTTCATTTAGGTTAGACAACATCACATATAACATTAATTGAATGAACATTGTGCAAACCCTAGAAGAGCTAGAGTTGTCCATAGTGACCCGAAAATCTACAGTTCAATTAGATCTTGCATATCATTTATCTTTCCAAGCATTAGCTTGATGTTGAACCCCTCTTTAGTCATTAATCAAACCCTAGGACACCCTTTAGCAGATCTCTTGCCTTCATCCCATCCTTGGATTGAGATCTATAGGGTTTCATTGAATGTAATAATAGCGAAATAAGAACCCCATCATTGCGCTTCATCTCCTAAAAGGTGGAGCACCCTATTTCCATTATTAAATTTTGGTGAAATTGATTTGAATCTATATTTAGAACATATTAATTCTGATTTGGAGTGCATCATCATCCTAGATCTAGCTTGCATTAACTTTGCATTAGGGTTTGCATTAGTTAATTAGCATACTAGGGTTTCTAATTATTGTATTAGTGAAAGTGCATATAGGTTGCATTTTTACATCTTGCATCATCGAATTTCATCTAAAATATGCAATTGGACTTAGCCTTCTATACCAACTAAAAATAATAACTTTCAAGTTTATAATTTTTGAAATTTGTTCCAAACCTCTAAACTAGGACTCATATGCCCCTCTAGGCGATTTAGTTCCAGTATAGGATTTTTTGCCTAATTTTTGGGTGTTCTGTGGTGAATTTTATTACACATTCAAACCTCTCAAAAAACCTTGTTTGGGACTCATATTCCTTTCTGGGTGATTTAGTCTTGTTTTAGATTTTCAACTACATTTTACAGTATTAGCTTTTTGTTTTTGTGTTTCAGTTTGTTACCATTAGTTATCTATTTCATTTTGCATAATTTATGTTTCATCAATTTTAGTGCATATACCTTCATTTGGTTCATTACATACATTGCATAATTTCAAAATTTTATTTATACCTTTTATTCTAAGTTCTTGTATTGCATTTAATCATGGATATGTGCTTTGGTAAGCTATGGATGTCCTTGAAGTCCCTCGTGGATGTGTGAATTTGTGTTTTTTGAAATGAACCTAATGAAATTGAACTTACTCATCCTCACTCAACTCCTAATTCATGTCCTCCTCATGATGTTGACACCACTGGATAAGATGATGACATCATGAAAAAATTCCTAAATGATTTCCTTAATAGCCTTGAGACTAATGCATCCTTTTATCCATCCATGAAACAACCAACACCACCTATAATCCCACCACTTGAGATGTTTGGTCTCTTACATCCTAAAATTGAAACACAATTTTAGCCTAAGTTCCCTACAATAGGTGAACCTAGTTCCTCTAATCAAGCAAACAATCAACCCTTCTATGTTAACAAAGTGACAAACACATCAGTCAATCTAGAAGAGACATGTGCAAAAGGATTCACAATCTTGAGGAAACAAGGATGTGATAAAATAAGTGAATATGAAATTCATCAACTCTTAGAGAAAATACCAATTGAAGATACTAAATGGTTAGGATATCAAGATCCTCCTCTCGATATGAGTGTCCTTCTTCCTAAACAACAACCAATTCCTCGTAATGATGATAAGGATGATAGGATAATCTTAGGTCCTCCTCCACATTCAACTAGAGAAATTGGTGAATCTAGCAAGCAACGAAGGCCTTACAAACTAAAGAAACTAAAATTCCCTTGTCCACCAACTACCACTAAAATAACTTTGCAAATACTTTTAAACCAAAGATTGATTAAATTACCACCCATGAGAGAAGATCAATCTCCAAATCCTGAGAATACAAAAAAATCATATTGTCGATACTATAGAGTTCTTGTACACAGTACTAATGAGTGACGTGCTTTAAAACAAATATTTAAAAAGTTTGATATCATAGAAATAGTCCCTTAAAGTGGGACCCTTTCACTCCTTGCCATGTAATAGCTATATAATCATCACATTCTCACTATTACATGCTTTACATTTATTGCAAATCAAGGAGCTCTTTCTCATCACCTACCTCGGCTCATTCTTGTCTTGCAATCAGGGGGAAAGAATTGGATAGCCTTGTCCTAGTTTAGCACTTGCTATTGTCCCTTTGGCTAGTTGTCTACCTTCTGCATATAATGAACATGATTGGGACGTAGAAGACCTGTTAATAGGTTGATTTGCATGTGCCTTACTAGTCTTGCCTTTTGTTTTTCTTTTTCATGTTTTTTGTGTGATTGCATGTGTGTAATGTGATCCCCTATACTATTTTGTTTGATGTGCCTCTCTCTTTGTGACATTCCTCTATTTGTAGCTACATTCTTCTCTATGTCATGAATATTTTACCTTTTTCTTTTATCTTTTCTTTGTCTTGTGTTTTCCTTTTGGGGATGATGCAAGGCGTCGAAACATTCATGTCTCTTTCATGCTAACCCAAAAGCTTTTCATTTATCTTTTCTTTGTCTCGTGTTTTCCTTTTGGGGATGATGCAAGGCATCAAGACATTCATGTCTCTTCCATGTTGACTTGAAATATTTTCCTTTTTCCTTTCTTTGTCTTGTGTTTTCCATTTGGGGATGACGCAAGGCATTGAGACCTTCATGTCCCTTCCATGTTGACTTGAAAGGATTTTCTTTATTTTCACTCTCTTTGTGTCATTCTTCTAGTTCTATGAGTATTTGGGGAATGATGATAGTTTCAAACTCTATAAAAATACTGTAGCAAGAACATACTGACCCCAAATCTATAGATCCCTCATGTGTTTGGAGTTTTATTTTGGGGGAAACCCCTCTTTTTCTTTGCATGATGTAGCTTTATTTGGAAACATATGACTTGGCATAGGGCTTTCTATGTTATCTCTCATGTCCTCTTTATTGTTAGCATTTATCATTTTCTACTTTAAAGTAATTGCTCACAACATGGTGTTTAGCAATTTTTCTTTAAAGCGGGGGCATACATTGGCATTATTTTTTTTGCATTTTTCATATTTCATTATGTAGTCTTCTTACTTCATGTGATGCACCTTTCACTTTGTGGTTGACATTGGGTGTGATGTTCCTCAAGAGTATGATCTCTCTTAGCATATTATATTCCTCTTAGTGGCTTGATGCAACACACTACATCCCCTAAGTTCCAAATCTTTTATTCTTTGATTGGTCCTCTCTTGGAGACATTAGGCACAATGTTCCCTATGTTAAAGACCTTACATAAACTTAGCAAAACTCCTGTGAACATTCATTATACTATGTTACATTTACAATTTATGTTATATGGCCACCTTGCATAATACACCTTGCCTGCCTATGGAGCCATCTTGTTTGTTCATGAGTTTAAAGCATACAAAGCTTTGCTTGCCTTGTGAAGCTCAAATTTCATTGTTGTGTGGTGCCTTATCAAAGTTATCAGGAGGTATAGCTTTGGTCTAGTTGTACGAGAAGCCAAACTTAGGCATGACTTTCCCATAGCCACTTACTTGCGTGTGTGAGTTCATACTAGCCATGTGCGTATGCGTCTCACCTCTTTGGATACTCACCCAGCAGAAAACCTGATGTTTTGTTGCCTTAGAGTGAGCATGCATTTTGTGGAAAGATAGTCTAGATATGATCCACATGTGGGAAAAATGTTTGAAGCTTGATCCAATCCTTTTTTGTTTATCTTTTCTCTTTGTCTTTGGCAGTGTACATGTTTGTGCCTTGTTGTTGCTCCTTATATCATTTTCATGTGTGTTATTTTGTGCCTATGTTGGCTTCCCATAGGATCTTGATCCTGGGGACTTGTTCATCTCTCTTGATTGTTGCCATCCTATATTATTAGCATTGGTGCACTTGGACCCCTCTTAATGTGGGTTTGTCTACTTTAGTGTGTGTTTGAAGCAAGTTCCTCCTCTCACTAAAGTGGGGACTAGATGTAATGATGGAAAATGTATCCTCCTACATTTTCGCATTTTTTTCGGCCCTCTTTGACAAATTGGGCTTAGTGTTGCCTTGATTTAGTGTTGTAATGTGTTTAACACATTCACATTAGGTCTTGGGCCCTTGTGAACTAGATGGACCTAATGGTGCCTTATTTAAGGTGTTGTAAAGTGTTGTATTACACTTTCACACTCATCTAAGATTTTATTAATTAATGGGGCATCTTTGTGCCTTAATTGGCCTTATTCTACATCCACAAGCCTTAATTAATGCATCTTTCCAAAGATAATCCTGACATAAATTAATATCTAGTCATGATTTAGGTGTTTTTGGATTGTATGGTCTAGATTTAGTGATTTGGGACTCATACACCACTTCTGGTGTATGGGTCTCATGTGGCTTAAAATTAAATTAAGTTCAAATTATTGGCTAGATTTTATCCTTCTAGATCTGATGTTGGCTTGTAGTGTTGTAATTTCAAGAAATTTGGTATAAACAAGTATAAATACAAGGTTATTTCACTCATTTTTCTCCTAACAATCTATGCTTTCAAGTATTCATACATTGTAGCCAATTTGAGATCACAAAAGCATTCAAGTGTTTACAAGAGCATTCAAGAGTCTTCAAGAGATGATTATCAAGTGTTTTGGAGCATTACTAAAATATCAAGAATCATGTCAAATTCATCATGCATCATGGTTTTTTTTTAGCTAACAATTGTGATGTAGGGTTTCATGATTCAAGCAAGCATTCAATTCAAGATCCATATCATTCAAGAAAGATTCAAGATATACATCCATTGGAGCCACTTCATACATGTTTGCAACACTTTTTTCTAGGGTTTGGTGAGTTGTAACATCCCATTTTGTTCATTCATCATTCCTTTATCTCATTTGATTTCATTACAAGGTTTGATTACCAAAACGGGGTTTGACCAAGGCAAAC